>JAAKBH010000301.1:807500-1154461 GCA_019776075.1 Amaranthus palmeri
GCTAAGAACTCCATAGTTAAGTGTGCTTGGTGGGGAGCAATCTTAGGATGGGTGACCTCATGAGAAGTTATCTCGGGTGCGCACGAGTGAGAACAAAGTGCGCTGGAAAGACTTGTGTTGGTTTGTGGGTCTCCCTGAGTAGTCACTGGCGTTCAAGGGGTCGGGGTGTTACATGATGAGTGTGAGTTACTTTATCTGACATTAAAAATATAGGAAAAGGTTGTCACTGGTGAGAAATTTTTGTCTGCGATGAAACTATTTTCACTATGTATGGTTTTGCATACTTGATTTACAGATGTATAATGGAAATAATATTAGTAACTATTTCTTGATTCATGGTGATTGGAAGTTTATCCGAAATACCATTTTTGGACTTAGTTTGCTTTGGCTCTTTTATGACATTTGTGAATGTCAAATGTTGTTGATTGACTTTTACTAAATTTCTTAACTTGCATAATCCATATTTGAGAAAGCTCTCCTTTTCATATTCTATTAGTTATGTTATTTGATAAGAAGTCATGCTATACTTAACAATAGTGCAGTAGCGATGGTATGTGCATTTCTTATATTGATCTTGGGTAGTTCCCATTTGTTGTAATGTCTAGAGTAACTCTATATCGTGTTGTGTGATATGTTATATTCAATTAATGATGCTAAGCGTCTAATGATAGCATGATATAATCATGCGTAGGTAAAAGGCGACCATGGAGAGCTTTTCTTTTGTATGGGCCGCCTGGAACAGGAAAGTCATACTTAGCCAAGGCTGTTGCAACTGAAGCAGACTCAACATTCTTTAGGTATCTGTCTTATACTAGACATACATCTATATTTCAGTATTTGTAGTTATTTTATGTCCTTGGAGATTCTTCATTACACTTGACTACTTTGCAAGCCTGGTATGTTAGCTTTGAATGTTGCACTAAGGTTTGTTTCTTACTTATGTTTTGTCCACGAAAAATGGTTTTATTTCCTTATTTGGTAACCTTTTTCCTTATTTTTACCCTTATGAGATGCAACTATTTGCACAATTATTATCATTAAAGTATCACTTTTATCTTACTTACTCCTTCCATGTGTCTCGTTCCCTTTTTAAAAAAATTGATGCATCATCAAATGAAACATTTGATTAGAGTAGGAGGGGGTATTAATTACTTGTGGGTTTGTCTCCAAAAAAAATACATAACAGTGTGTATTGTGAAATTATTTGGAGTATGACCGTATGACTGTGGACTACATAAATTTGAAACTTTCTGGATTTATTCTGCACGTTGCAAAATTTAGCCGGGTATGACTTGTAATTCTTTTGTGTAGTGCTCCCAAGTCTCAAACAATGTAATCAATGTCCTCACATGAAGAGTTGCTTTCAGCACCATTCTACAACATTCAGAGAACTTCTGTATTTATTGAAATGTTCTGGAGTCTGGACCCAATTCTTATTTTGATACTTTGTGTTACATTTATAGTTCCTTGTATTCCTCATGGTTGTTTTTTAGTATGCTTTTATATTTTAATTTTTGTTGGCTTTGGCTCATAACTTTTAGATTTATTTATTTGTTAGTCATGTTATTTGTTAGCTTTGAATGTTATGAACTTATGATATAAGATGTACTGGCCAAATCACAAAGACTACATCTTCTGTATGATCCTTTTTTTAATCTTTGAAGTAAAAGTATCTTCTTGCCTGATTATTGAATGAGGAGTATTTTCACTAATTTACTCCCATGCCTTTGGGTGAAAGGCAGGATCTGATGTAGACATCACCATTATATTCCTTTTAGGTTTATAGATGTTATATGGCATGTTATAGCGTAATTATACACCTTTTACCTTTGAAGAGGAAAATATTTAATACCCAATCTTTCTGGGATTGTTCTAATATTTGTTGTCTTTTCTATACTTTTAATTTATTTAGCTCCTGATTGTCCTTTTTAAGGGCATCTTCAGCCAATTTGCATGTCCCCGTCCATGACAAGTTTTTCGATTCTTTTCCCTCTCCTTCTCCAGTGTATCTTCTTCAGATCTGGTCTCAAAGTGGATGGGTGAGAGTGAAAAATTAGTTTCCAACCTTTTCCAGATGGCTCGTGAAAGTAATCCTTCGATTATTTTCATTGATGAAATCGACTCGTTATGTGGTCAACGAGGAGAAGGAAGTGAAAGCGAAGCTTCTAGACGTATCAAGACAGAACTCTTGGTGCAGATGCAGGTTATTTGTGTAGCTGCTTTATATTTAGCTACTTGATTTGTGGTTTTTTCATGTGCTGAGAATGGCCTTAACTCTTAATTGGAGAAAATTGGTTTAAATTATGCCCAGACTGTTTAAGATCGGGATAGTTTAGAGTCAGAAACTTAATAAAAAAATTGACATGGAGCTGATTGTTAATTAGTTCTACATTGGCCAAAATGTCCTTAGCCGGAGCAGCCCAACTCAACCTTCATGTGATGATCAAATTTTACATTTTATTTATTTGTTTTAAAGTTGTGATTCTATAGAATGTAACATTATTGACAATCACATACATAAATATATGTTTCTATTTCATACTTCACCGTTTAAACTTAATGATTCCAACAACTAGAAAATCAACCATTGAAATATTGAATGACTTCAAAATATAAATGTTAGCCCCAATTTAGTTTTCAAAAAATATGAGGATTAGAAATTTATGATTTGGGTTTTTTTTTCGAAATTAGGTATTATGATTTTAACTATTAAAGTAAGTAATGACCGTCAAAGGTTTGAAAAGTTAGGCTTTTTTTATAAAACAAACTAGGGTTATATCAAATGGGGTTTTGGGGTTTAGAAATTAGGGAGAAAGAGGTGGCTGAATATAAAAATGTGAGTTTCGATAGCTATGGTTTCAAAATTAGGAATACAGGATTCGAAAAAGAAGAGGGAGTTCAAAAAATTGTGGTTAAGGTTTGAAAATTGGGAGAAAGAGGTAACTAAATACTGAAATTTGAGCTTTGAAATTAGGGTTCTAGTTTTTTG
This sequence comes from Amaranthus palmeri, assembly GCA_019776075.1. NCBI lineage: Eukaryota > Viridiplantae > Streptophyta > Magnoliopsida > Caryophyllales > Amaranthaceae > Amaranthus > Amaranthus palmeri. The sequence continues at coordinate 810,490 of JAAKBH010000301.1, forward strand.
AAATTAGCTAAAGCGTTGCTTTTTGGGATTCCAATTAGGGTTCATAAAAAATTTAGGGTTTTGTTAGGAATGAAGAGATAGGAGGCTAGAAGAAAAGTGAGTGATTGGGATGTAGAAGGTAGAAGACGAAAAAGTGTTGAAAAAGACCTTTGGCGACTACTAAAGAAGCGGTTGAGGCATGACCATAGCGCAAAAATGTGGTAACGTTCGCGGTTGTGGTGACGGTGGTGATACTGTTATTGTACCGTTTAATATTTGCCTAAACCATGAAAGTATGAAACATTGTTTGATGCGGCCTAAAATACGGGTTTTATTTATACCTTTATGATTAGGGTTTCAATGTTTTGAAATTTGCTAAAGGAGGCTTTAGGGATTTCAATTAGGCTTCATAAAAGTTTAGGGTTTTGTTAAGAATGAAGAGAAAGGAGGCTAGAAGAAGACTGAGTTGCTAGGATGTAGAAGGCTAGAAGACGAAGAGGTTGAAAAGTACCTTTAGGCGACTACTTTAGCAGCAGTTGAGGCATCACCATAGTGCAAAAATGTGGTAACGTTCGCGGTTGTGGTAACAGTGGTGATACGGTTATTGTACCGCCAAATATTGGTCTAATCCATGAAATATTGCTTGATGTGGCCTAAAATATGGGTTTTTTATACCTTTACGATACGACAATATTGGTTCGGTAAATTTGAAATCCTTTGCAATACCGCCGATTCGATACGATGCGGCCTTCTTTTGCACTATGGGCACTGCATGAGGCTTTAGAGAACCTTGAGGTTCAATAGTTGAAGATGGTTTATGGTCGATGTCTCCATAAATCGAGACGGGAGAAGTGAGAGTCTGAGAGATCAGGGATGAAGATTGAACTTTGAACTTTGAAGATGATCAACAGATGTGAAATAGAGGAAGGGACTAGGGCTGAGTGAGATAAAAGAGATTTCCACATTTTTAAGACCGAGTTGGGCATCTGAGGAGTAGGATCTGGTAAATGAGGGCTTTCGCCATTTGACTTGATTTTTTCCCTTTTTATTTTCAATTTCAATAATTAAACATGCTTGAATCGACACGATCCGACATTGAAATGGACCAGACCTGTCTAATGAATGGGCTAGTTCCGGGCCATATTAGTTGAGCTTGCCCATGGCCACTTTAAGTTGTGGCATTGTTGATAATTATTTCTTTTGTCTGTTTTCAGCTTTAATTTTGTTACCAACTGTTTTTGGTGTTGCATCTCTTAGGGTGTTGGACACAACGACGATAAAGTTCTTGTTCTTGCTGCAACAAACACACCATATGCTTTAGATCAGGTACTTTCACTTGATTTTGTCCACCTTGTGCATGTCTATAGATCTGAATGGTTGATATCTACAGGCTATTCGACGGCGTTTTGATAAGCGTATTTATATTCCTCTACCAGATCAAAAGGCTCGGCAGCACATGTTTAAGGTTCTTTAATGCCTTTCTTCTTTCAGTTTGTTGGGCATGTCACTCATCAATGGTTATCATGCTCATTTAATCTTTTTCATGCTGTGAACTCAGGTTCATCTGGGGGATACCCCTCACAACTTGACTGAGAGTGATTTTGAATTCTTAGCTCGTAAAACAGAGGGCTTCTCTGGTTCAGATGTATCTGTTTGTGTAAGTGTTGATTTATCTGATTTTTATTTCTCGACTTCTTATGCATTGGGTGTCTCTTTTTAAGATGTTTTGTTTGTGCTGTAAGTTTTCTATTGCTTTTTGTAAAGAAAAATGTTCTATTGCTTGAAATGCAGGTCAAAGATGTACTTTTTGAACCTGTTCGTAAAACTCAAGATGCAATGTTCTTCTACAAGACAAAATCTGATATTTGGGTGCCCTGCGGGCCTAGACAGCCAGGTGCTATCCAAACTACCATGCAGGATTTGGCAGCGGAGGGACTTGCTGCTAAGGTATTTATTTTAAGCATCTGCCAAGCTTTTATCTTATCTGTATACTTATATAAGAAGCTAAAAACTGAGGCTTACCCCGGTTGCTCACAATTGGTGCTTTGAAATCCTTTTTACTGGCTGAATATTGCCTATTCAAGCAAATGGACTTCGGAATCGTTATCTAATTTTGACGCTAACAGTATCTCCCCCTTTTAAAATTTTTCCTACTTGTTACTGGTGTAATATTCTCCGTATGCATTTCCCATCAAATGCTGTGAGTGCTTAAATGAGGAAATAAAGTTCGATATTCTTGTGCTTGAAATAACAATTTTTGGGATAAACTTTTCGGAGTAAGAACAATTATCTCAAATCATTATGAATCTTAATTTGAAGCTTTTCAATTCTCACTATGTGACTGACTGCACTTTCATTTTTCTACCTCTGCCATCTTTTCTCTCGATATCATATTCTCATATGTGAATTAGCACTTGGGTTGTGGACTTATAGTCATTTTTTACCTTTCCAGATTGTTCCACCCCCAATTACAAGAACAGATTTTGAAAAAGTACTTGCTCGGCAGAGGCCAACTGTAAGCAAATCAGACCTTGATGTACATGAGAGATTTACGCAAGAATTTGGCGAGGAAGGCTAAGTTATTTCCGATGGAAGTTCAGTATGTCATTCCAAGGAGGTTGCAGAAGTTAGTTATATACTTGATACGACGATGCAATGTCCAGCGATCTCCTCCTGTTCAGAACTATACTCAAATATTTAATTTCTGGAAAGAAATTAATTTGCCTTGTTGAAACAAAACCCCTGTAATTGTGCATTAATCTCGTTTCACATTCTTTCGAAAAAACATGTTTCTCATTGCTCTATACTTTATATCAACAGTAGCCTGCTTGGCACTTCTGATGTTTTATAATGTTGTAAGTAATAATGCTACGTTTTGTTGGATTTTACGCTATAAAATGCTACGAAGGATTTCCATAGAAGACATTTGCGTTAAAGCTTAATATATTGGCAAAAAACCGAGGAACTGGGGCAGAGGTGACTCACCGGATACAACCTACATCGCAGGGTAGACCGCTGGGCTTTCTCGTTTTGATTTTGGACAATGGCTTTCGACAATATTTTGGCATGCGCCAAGACGAGATATTGGCAAACCGGTTAGAAATATAGAAAGTTAAAGCTAGGAAGACTTAAAAAAAAGACGAGGTAGATCAAAGATGGCTTAAAGGACAAGAGTGGAAAATGATTTGAAGGATTCAGACTTACAATCGAGAAGGTAGAAAATTAGAATCATACATTCTACTAAAACAATAAAAGAATATGACACGTCACTTTTTTATATATAATGTTTTCCCTCTTAAATTTTAAGTAATTAAATATGGAAACTTTGAGTTTTAATTAAATTTTATTTCTTAATGAATAATAATAGTAAGAAGAAAGTCAATTTTAAAACCTTTAATTTTTAAAATACACTTTTTTTAAGAAAAAAATATTTTGGCTAGCTTTCACTTTAGTAAACTAAATCATCATACATTCTACTAAAACAATAAAAGAATGTGACACATGTCACTTTTATATATAATGTTTTCCCTCCTAAATTTTAAGTAGTTAAATATGAAAACTTTGAGTTTTAATTAAATATGAAAACTAAATCATCATACATTCTACTAACATATTCGTACATTGCACGGTACATATATTAGTAAATAGAGGAAAATAATCCATGTGAATGACCATAGAACTAGTCTATAGATTCATGTAGCTAACCCTAATACTTAAATTTATATAAAATAATAAATAGTATTCTTGTTATTTAGAAAATATATTCATATTTAAAGTGCAAATATACAAAATTTTAAGTTAGGACAAAAACTTGTTGACTCTAAATAGAAAAAGTTAGAGTTGTAAGAGGCTTCGACTAGAAATTAAAATATATAACCGAAAGTATTGAGAAAATTAAGAAAAAGGTCAAAACGATCGCGTTTAGATCCAAAGAGGTCAAAACGATTGAGGCCCGTGATAAATTAATCTTTTTCAAATGAATTAATTATAAATTATAACTTTCCGATTTAGGGCTTTTGCGAATTATAGCCTCAATGTATATTTTTTGCGAATTACAACCTTGAAACTTGAAAGTATTAAATTGTACGCCATTCAAGTTAAGTGATCGTTGAGCTACATGACTATTAACCAACTTCTTTTTTTTGCCGTTGACTATTAACCAACTTAATGACTGTTGAACATTACTAAATGTTAATCACCTTTGACTTTTGTTGACCAACCTTAATCACCTTTGACTTTTCTAATTACTAAATGCTAATCACCTTTAACGTCATTTTTACTCATCATAACAATGTTTTTTCGAAAAATAAAAGTCGAATTTTCCTTAAAGGAAAACAATTTCGAAAATCTGGTCGAAACAATTACTTATTTTTGATAATATAATATGTTTTTTAAGAATCATTTTAACATACTTCATTCTAAGAATCTATGCCATGTGGAATTATTTGATTGGATATTATTGTTTAAATATGATAGTTATTTAAGGAAATTTTTTGATTGAATATTAATGTTTAAATGTGCAATATCAATATTTGAAAATTCCACTTATCCAATGTATTAAATTATTACCAACGATAACTATATCTGAAAATTTAAAAGTTATTATTATAGTGATAACTATATATATCTGAATGATAATATTTGAATAAGATAAAGATCATATGTAATTAAATTATTATTAATAATTTTTAAATTTAATTTGTATTAAAAAAATCGAGTATTTCACGGGTTTTTATAATAGTTACTTGTATATGATTTCCTTATTGTGGTCATCTCCTTTTCTTTATATTTCCCAACTTGTTCACTTTTTTGTACTTTATTTTATTTTTTTTTCAAGTTCACCTTTTTTTTCAATTTCCCTCTTCACCAAACCGCCCTGTAATTATCCCCTTCAACAATCCACCGTTATTGATACTAATTACAAGGAAAAGAGAAATTATGAAAGGGAAAAACAATACTTCAGTTCTAAGCTGCTTCTTTTGAGCGGTTGAGCCATACCCACTTAGGGTTTTGCTTTCTCATACATTTAGGGTTAGGGTTTTTCTGGGCCATTGTAAAGTGTTTTTAAATTCATTCTTTGAGTTAGGGAATCTGAATTTAACCCAATTTATTATCTTTTAGGTTTTTGGTTTGTAAGTATTTAGTAAAAAAAGATGATTGCTGAAAAACCCAGTTGGATTAGACATGAAGGTATGCAGATTTTCTCCATTGATATTCAACCTGGTGGTCTTAGGTTTGCTACCGGTGGTGGGGACCACAAGGTGAACTCTAATTCTTTTTTTTATTTATTGATTTGATGTTAGTATTTTTACATTGCTATGGTGATGATTCCAGATTTTTTTTTGTGTGTTTATACACTTCAATTTTTTTCTTTTCGTTATATGTTGTATTTTGAGTTGCAATGTAAATTGAGTGAAGTTTTTATATTTGTAAAGTTGTCTCATCTGTTTTAATTGTTATATGCAACGAAGGTAAAAATTGTAATGTGGATCTCTGGTAAAATTGGGTAATAATTTGATTATTGTTTAGAATATTGTTCCAAGGAAGTGATATGTGAAAGATTATATCTTGAAATTGCATAATATAACTGCAATTGTGCAATCTATATTGATGTCTAACAAAATTTGCTTGATAATTAACGAACAATGTTAAGACTATGGATATTACTTCTTGAATTTGCATACAAAATGACTTGGTACTTGATGAATAGTGTAAATGATCTGTTTTTTTTTCTTTTTTGAATTTTGTGGTGGAGTTGTTTTTGATATTATGTTTTTCAGGTTAGGATATGGAATATGAAATCAGTTGCCAAAGATTTCGAAAAGGACGACCAAACACACCGGATTCTTGCAACTCTTCGTGACCACTTTGGGTCGGTTAACTGCGTCAGATGGGCCAAGCATGGCCGGCACATTGCATCAGGGTCTGATGATCAAGTAATTTTAATTCATGAAAGGAGACCTGGTTCGGGAACCTCGGAGTTTGGTAGTGGTGAGCCTCCAGATGTTGAAAATTGGAAGGTTGTCATGACTTTGAGGGGACACACTGCAGATGTGGTAATTATATGTACTTTCACATTGCAATATCATTTGTAGCTACAGTATCAATGGCGAGGGCCTATTTCCATTTATTCTCTTATGCACATTAATTTGGCATCTGTCGGAAGTTGTTCCTATGTTCTTTAGCTAGATTGTCTTATCATCTTAATCGTTACTTGATGGGTATTTGAGATATATGAATGTGTACGTATCATGGTGAAGCTTCAATATTGTGGAGTTCTTTAATTTTGCAGCTGATGTGTGCTGTACTACAACTTTGCTTGACTTGCTCCCAATCATTTAGTGCTGCTTTATTTTTATGTTGAATTGTATTCCTGTGTTTGGTATATGAAGCATAAATACATTTTACACTAGTCTGTTTAACGTGGGTGTTTTTTATGCATGAAGTAGGTGGATCTTAATTGGTCTCCAGATGACTCAATGTTAGCTAGTGGAAGTCTTGACAACACCATCCACATATGGAATATGAGCAATGGCATATGCACTGCTGTTCTCAGAGGTCATTCTAGCTTGGTTAAAGGTGTTACTTGGGATCCCATCGGCACCTTTATAGCTAGCCAATCTGATGATAAAACTGTTATTATTTGGAAAACCACTGATTGGAGTCTTGCCCATAGGACAGAAGGCCATTGGGCCAAATCTGTATGATATCTAACCACTATCCAAATTTTCCTTTGCTAGATAAATTTTGATATTGTAAATCGTTCTGCTGTTATTATGTCATGCTTGATGTGTTATAAATCATTCTTTGATTACAGCTTGGATCGACATTTTTTAGGCGGCTTGGGTGGTCTCCTTGTGGCCATTTCATAACCACTACACATGGTTTCCAAAAGCCTAGGCATTCGGCACCTGTGTTGGAAAGAGGTGATTGGACTGCTACTTTTGACTTCTTGGGACATAATGCTCCTATTACAGTTGTGAAGTTTAATCATTATATGTTCAAAAGAAGTTTCTCCAGTTCTCAAGATGCTAAAGCTTCGTCTACCGGATGGGCTAATGGGTCTTCAAAGTCCCGAGGAAAAGAATTACAGCCATATAATGTTATTGCTATTGGTAGTCAGGATCGTACTATAACTGTATGGACTACTGCAAGTGCACGTCCTCTCTTTGTGGCAAAGCATTTCTTCACTCAAAGTGTTGTTGATTTATCTTGGTAATCTCTTGTGTACTCCTAATCTTTGGTAAAAAAAGAGAACTGTCAATGTCCTCTCTTTTTTTTTTTGCTATTGGCCTATCTCTGTCTCACATAGCTTCTTCTTGCTGAAAACAGGAGTCCTGATGGATATTCACTTTTTGCTTGTTCCTTGGACGGCTCGGTGTCCACCTTTCACTTTGAAGTAAAAGAAATTGGTCAGAAGCTAACTGATGATGAACTGGATGAGCTAAAGAGAAACCGTTATGGTGATGTTAGGGGTCGGCAGACTAACCTAGCAGAAAGCCCTGCACAACTGTTGCTTGAAGCAGCTGCAGCAAAGCAAAATATGAGCAAAAAAGTAGTTGACTTGCAGAAACAGCAGGTTGCTTTAAAACCTTCATCTGATTTGGGAATCATGTCAAAGGTGTCTGATTCACATCTTGACAATGCAAAGAAAAATGGAGTAAGCTCTGATGGTTTGAACAAGGTGTCAACTTCTGGTCGGCATACTAGTCCTGTGAAGCAGAAAGAATACAGGCGCCCTGATGGTAGAAAAAGAATTATCCCTGAACCAGTGGGTGTGCCTCCTCAGCAAGAAAATATAACTTCTTTGTCCCACTCTCAAGCACTTGATGTACCTCTAGTATCTTCTGATGCCAATAAGGATGATAATGTTGCTAAAGCCAGGAGAACTTCTGATGTGAAGGAACGTAGTGGGCTCACTGCTAAGGCTTGTTTTAGTGATAGTTTGGTCATTGAAAGAGTTCCAGCTGCTTCAGGCAGAGATGTTGGCGTTCTTGTTGAATCTATTGGAAGTGCAAAAGCATCAAGTTCTTTAGCATCTTGTAATGCTACACTTGCAATATGTGTGGTAGATAGGAAGGAAGGTTCAGATGCAATGCCAATTAAATTGGAAGCTAGCCCTAGAGAGCATACTATAAGTGACATTGTTGGCGTGAGTAACATGTCATCGGTGAAGGAAACAGAAATTATTTGCAGCAGGGGATCCCAAACTTTGTGGTCTGACTGTATATCTGGAAAGGTTACAGTTTTGGCTGGAAATGCCAACTTCTGGGCTGTGGGATTTGAAGATGGCTGCCTACAGGTAAGCAAACTCTAGATTTTCAGCTGACTTTTAATTTTAGTATCAAAACATTTTAAGGCCTTATGTTCACCATTCATAAGTTGAGGCAAATGTATTGTCAAATATTAGAACCAAAATTGCAAAAGCTGATTTTCTTTGGGCTATTAAAATTTTAATTTGATGATGTTGTGGTCCTTGTGGAACAACAATAATGTTTAATCATCATAAATCAAAAGTCTTGACACGAAGTTGAAGTAAGATAGAGTACTTGGAATGATGTTGTGGCATGTAGGATCCTAGTAGAGGTGTTGTAACGTTAGATAAATAAAGTTTCCTCCAAGTGAGTGTTTCAAGTACCTTGACACAATTCTTCATAAGAAAAGCGATTTTTGGATGAAGTTGAACATAGCGTTAAGTATGGGTGACTGCAATGGGCGATTCTACTGAATTCGCTTTTAGACCAATGTTTTGTGCCTTAAAAATCATGTTGGTTTTCACATATAGTTTAAGCAAAAATAAATACCTACGTATATGAACTGTTCTAATTATTTGAGAAAGATATGCAGGATAATTTCTCTACTTTGAGAAAGATAAGCAGTATAATATCTCTGTATAATCTAGAAATAAATGGTTATAAAGGTAATGATTATTAGCTGAAATTTTTCATTAGTCGGTTCTTATTAAGGGGTAATCCAAGATTAAACTTCATTAGCTTACTGTATTAACAATAAAGTGTGAATTACTGACTTGCCACTTGTTAAATTGTCATAAACAAGCCCACAGATATTTAAGCAATGAAAAGAACATGGTTAAGTATTTCCATATTAGCCAAAAATTAGTGGTCTAGGAGTACTCAACCCTATATCCTTGTCGACCTTTTACAGATTCGGTATTTCCCTGATTTTAGTGACTCCTTATTACTGCTTTTGTTCTCTCAAAAGCTTTGATACATTTGCTATTAATTTTATTTCGCATTCACTGCTATTTTTTTCAGTTGAAATTTGTTATATATAATTGGTTTTGTACTTTCAATTAACTTTTGAAGCGATCGAAATTTAAGTAGATGTCACTTAAATTTCATATTTGAATTTGGAGTGACAACCTAATCTTAGTTGTGGGGTTATCTGATCATTTTTGTTGGAAAAGGTGTACACAAAATGCGGAAGGCGTGCAATGCCGGCCATGATGATGGGTTCTGCTGCAGTGTTTATAGACTGTGATGAATCTTGGAGATTGTTGCTTGTTACAAAGAAGGGGTCTTTATATATGTGGGACTTATTTAACCGAACCTGTCTCCTTCAAGATACTTTGGAATCTTTGATTACTGCAGATCCAAATGCTTCTTCCAAGGATACAGGTAAGTACATGATTTAGTCTGTTTTTTTTCCTTTACGAGGGAGGATGAACTTTTAGCCTCAGTTGGCTTACTGAAATTTTTTTGTTTCTCGAGAACTTTGGTTGTCTATATTTCGACAAAGTTATGGAAGATTCTGACATTTTGCATGATTTTTGCAGCTACAATCAAAATGATTTCAGCAAAGCTGTCAAAATCCGGTGCACCTCTTGTTGTGTTAGCCACTCGCCATGCTTTTCTCTTTGATATGAGCTTGAAGTGTTGGCTTCGTGTGGCGGATGATTGTTTCCCTGCATCAAACTTCGCAAGCTCTTGGAATTTGGGATCCTCTCAGAGTGGTGAGCTTGCAACACTGCAAGTAGATGTTAGAAAATTCTTGGCAAGAAAACCTGGCTGGAGTAGGTGAGTTAAATCTAGTTTACTAAACCTACTTTTTATTGTTAGTTTGCTTGTTATCTGGCATAGAAAAATTTGTTGCAGCCAGGCATACATGCTTCTCAACTCCCCCCTTTAACTATTGTAAGTGTACAAATCATGCTTATTCTAGTAGGTTAAAAAATATAAAAAGGACCTGGAAAACAGTTGAGGGGAGTAGAAAAGAAAGCCTGCGGGAAGGGTGTGGGAAGTTGGAAACGAATATAAGATATATCTTTTGGTTCTTGGAAGATTATGTCAAACTGTATGCGTGTATGGCGTTGGTCTAACACAAACCCGCATAACAATCTATCTTTTGCTTGTTTAAGTAATGATCTGTGTAATTTTTGCTGCATGTTTAGGGTGGCTGATGATGGCATGCAAACTCGTTCGCACTTAGAGTCTCAGTTAGCCTCAGCTTTGGCTTTGAAATCTCCATTCGAATACCGCCAGTGTCTTATGTCCTATGTTCGTTACCTTGCAAGGTTTGTTGAATTTTTACATTTTGATTTCTGATTGGTGCAAGTAGATTTTTCAGTTATTAGCTTTCTGTTTACTCTTCTTTTTTATTGCTTCACGCTCTCCTTTTACTCTGTTTCTGTGGGATGAATTGTCAATTTCTCATACCCCTTCGCTTTAGATAAGAGCTAGTTAATCTTTACAGTCTCAGTCAGCTAGCTTACATTACAGGAACGGGTGTCAGTAAGGGTATATTTGGCTGATTTATTGTGTTTCGTATCTTCTTATCCCGACTTTTTAATGCCTTGTGTTAGGCTTCTGTTATGTACATAATTTAAAACACCACTAAATCTGTAACCTGTATGCAATTAAAGGTTCCACCTTTCTTTGATAAAAAAGAAAATCTTGGCATCCGGAGAATAATTGGGTGCTAAAACGGGAGGGATTTCTCATGTGAAAATGTATCGTTTTCATAAGTTTTCTCTTTACCTTCAGATGAAGTCATACAAACTGACATCCCATTTTTGTGTTTACAGAGAAGCTGATGAGTCTCGACTACGTGAAGTCTGTGAAAGCTTCCTTGGACCTCCTACTGGGATGGGTACTGCATCATTAGACCTAAATATGGCATGGGATCCCTGTGTTCTTGTAAGGCGCTTATCTTATCCTTTTTTTTTTTTTTTTTTTAATTTTTAATTTTTTTTTATCGCGTTTGATTTTATTGTTTGCATACATTTCTATTATCATCACATAAAAGCGAAAGAAACCATGCGAAGATGTATGGGGGCAGTTTTCGTTTGCTGAGATGATTCATTGATGGATGAGTTTCTTACAGGGATTGAAGAAACACAAACTTTTGAGAGAAGATATTCTTCCAGCTCTGGCATCGAACCGGAAAGTACAGAGGCTTTTAAATGAATTCATGGATCTTCTTTCTGAATACGGAAGTACAGAAAATAATATCGAACAAAACAACTCAATTCTACCAATGACTTCTACACGGGCTACTGAACAAGTAGCAGCATTGCCATCATTGAACGATCATATGCAACTGGATACTCCTGTCGTAGAGCAAATAGCTAGAAAACCAGAACAAACGGAAGCTGCACAGTCGGCTGGGAATCATCAAATGGATAGTGTTGTTCCTACAAATCAGATAAATGAGATTTCACCAGCAGATGATCGAGTGACCTCTTTCTCGGGAAAGGATGATACGATTCTAGAAATGGTAAAAGATCAGGTCAACCTGTTACCGTCTTCTGCCGAGCCAATGAATATAGACATGCCAAAGGTAGAAAAGGTGGTAGTGGCTCTTCCTGCCAAGGAAAACAGCACATAGCTTGCTTCATCACAGAAGTTTTGATCTTCAAGAGGTATGTATTTTTCAAGATTAAGACACATGAATATTTCCAACCCGGTCGTGTTAGCGAAAGAGGAAGCAGCTTAATTGTATATAGAGATAGATGAACCCAATGCTATCAGTCTTGTATTGATGCTTGTTGCGGCACCGAAATCGATTTCTTTTCCTAGATATCGAGAATTAGCGAAACTCGTCGATCATTATGTGTATACTATATTCTGAAACCGGAAGCTGGTATGTTCAGCAATTAGCAATAGATTTTGATTTTGTTATGGTCGCTTTGTTAATCATTGTGAATTTCGTTCTCATTCTTGTATGCCATTGGTTTTTTATGCTATTTTAATCTTTGTTTTAGCTATTGTAGTTTCTATGTAGGTAGTTAATAATCTCCAAGCAACAGTGCTATTCAATTCCACTCTATGCAGGGCTCTCACATTGTGGGAGTAAAATTGATCGCTTTCTTGGATTACGAGTATGGATTGTCCGTTATAATCCCTCACCCAGATTTTATTTTCGAGCGGAATATTGAGTTGGTGATGATAACGATTCTCGTATGCTAATGGTTTCTTTGATACCACCATATTAAATTAAAAAACATCAAATATAAGTTGGGGATATTATATATCAAGTTACCAATTCCTCTATTCCTACTTTATTTTACACCTTAATTTATAATTTTAATCTTTAAAAAGATTAGTGCTGTACATAATTACTAGATGGCTTTGTAGTAATTTGTTTGATTTGTTACTAGCTGGTTTTGAGGGTTGAATTTAACATTTTATGTTTCTTTCTTTTCGCTTGGAGTGTTTTTTAAATCTACTAACAATTTTTGCTCTTAATGACTGAGTTTGCCAATTTCTACCATTTACTTATATTTTGTTTTATTTTCTAGCATTTTTTTTTTGCACAAAAAAATACAATAAAAAGTTTTTGATGCTAATTCATAGGGACGAAGGGAGTATAAAATCCCTATTTATCTCTTCTTTAAGGTATACAGGCGAAAGAAAAGTATAAAGGCGATTTATTATATAATGGAATTTCTTAAAGTTTGTTCTTTAATTTGTACATGTAAATTGATCAAAAGAAAAGAAAGAAAGTAAAGGGTTAGTTAAAAAATGTTATAAAATGCAGAAGTTGAATAATAAGCAATTGTGTTTAACAAGTATATACATTAAGTAGGGTAACTGTTGATCTATATATTCAACTGTCTCACCAAACTTGAACAATCTGCTTACCAACACTAATGCTAATAAGATAAATCATATCTATTATGATACAATTGGTAAATATTGTGTATTATTTCATACAATCAATTGCTTGCTTTATCTACAAGAATGAGGAGATATTTATACAAAGTTTATGACTTAACCCTATAAACCTTGTATGATAAGTACAAAATTAAATATCTCCCTCAGTCTAGTGGGCAGTTTACAAACAATTTTTTGTTGCCAATTTTATGGGCAAAAACAAAATTTCGAATTTTTTTGTCGTCTAAGTTGTAGTTAAATTAGAGGGAGCAAAAACAAAAATCAAATTCGTATAATATGAAATACTTTGCGTTAATAGTATGGAATACTTTGAGTTAATCAATACTATAGATTTTTTTGAGCAAGTAAATTATAGTTGGTATTATTCAAAAAATTTTCTAAATAAAATTCATAAAATATTAAAAAAATTCATAATATATAATATTTTTATATTTATCATGATGAATATCTTGCTTAATATTAATGGAAACAAATTATTTACTGATTTGTTGAATATTCATTTATTTTTACTATTATAGGTGTTCTAGCGAAAATTTTTTTTAATTACAATGATTGAGTTTAACCACTTTAGTATATAGAAATGGAGTAGTATAAAAGTATAAATGGAGTATAAAACCAATTCTTTGATTTCAATTATAAATTTTGACTTTCTGTAATATTGGTCATTTAAAATGATTTTAAAAGTCAGTGTCACCCGACATTCACAAACAAATTATGATGTTGAAATTTGGGATACTCCTTCACGAGCAAGAATTTTGATGAATTTTGCTTCATTTTATTTATGACATCAAGCTAAAGTACAATTTTTAGTATCCCATACAAGATATGATTTGAGTGGGGAGTTTTTCTTTTTCTTGAAAGATGCGGACAAATCATACTCGTTCTCCCAAGAAGGGAGTAAAAAGAGATGCGCGCAGTCAAGAAACCCCCCAACTAATACCTGTGCCTAATAGAAATCGAACCCCAAAATTTCAACTCCACATAATCCATACTATTGTTAGAATTCCTATCTACATATTCAAGTTTATCTTTTCATTTTATTTAACTAAAGTTTTTTACTTTCTCATTTTTTTTATTTCCACGAGATCGGTAAATGTCAAGGAACCAACTCAACCAAAAGCTTAAGCTGATGATTAAAACCCCAAGACATGTTATATTCTCTAACATACCCTTTCACACGAGAACCCTTTTAAGCTAAAAGCGTAGATGCAACACCAAGCCGCCTTATATTTAGCAGATGACGCTAAATATTCCACTTTATATCAGAGTGATAGAGATTTAAGCCCGTGATCTATATCACGCTGATTACTAATAACATATCAATAAGTCAATTTAACAAAAAAAACTTAAACTGATAATTGATGCCATAAATTAAAATGATGATAAAATTTGAAATTGACCAAAAGAGTAGGCACATGCAATTGCAAACATTGCCCAAACTATTGGGTGAAGTACACATATTGATGACCCTTACGTCAAATATATGGACATTCATTGGGTCAAAATCTAAGCTTAAATTTGGTCTATTGACAAACTTTTTGTTTGTAGCATGTACTAGCAATTTCTCTATTCATCCCCACCCAAAATGTCAATTATTTCACCCTACAATTAATCCACCAATAATATTACTTGCGTATACTCTACCTTCCTACTTTTTATTTTTAAATATTTAATATATAATTTAGTATTAATATCTATAAATCATTAGAGTATATATATATATATGCTCACATTTTTACGTATCATTTCTTCTTGTGAATCTCTCTCTCTTTTACTCTCTTCATATCTCTTATACAATGGAGATGTCTAGTGTTTTGAATTTCTTGGAGAATAAATCCATTTTAGTCACCGGTGGAGCTGGGTTTTTAGCTAAGAGTATGATTTCACTACTTTTCTTTTTTTTTTTCTTTAAAAGGATCGGAGTTAAATCTATCTAAACTTAATTAGTTATTAGTTTTATAATGGGATAAATTAGGCTCGAGTTTTTCTAGGTTATAACATAGATCATTTGATTAGATATCTATGAGCATTGAGCTGTGTAAGATTTTCACAAAAACAAAATAGTCGAGTTTATTAGTACAAGTGTAAAGATAAATGTTCTCCTTGTCTTTTACTAATGTTTTGGCTCGCCCTTGATTAATTACTTGTCGCATTAATTTATCAATTGTTAACAAATAATTTCATGATAAGTAAATAGTGATAGAGGTAGTATTTTGAATTGGATATTAATTATTTTTTGTTGCTTTTTTGTTTATATAGTATTTGCGGAAAAGGTGCTAAGGTGTCAACCAAATGTTAGGAAGGTCTATCTTTTGATTAGGGCAGCAGACGAGAAATCAGCTTCACTGAGATTGCAAAATGAGGTATAATAATATTGACATATTGCAACAAAAATGTCGTGGTTTTTTTATTTTTATTTTTATTTTTTTAGAGTAAAACTATTTCTTAATTATTTAATACAAGAGTAAATTAGACAGTGGAGACTGGAGATAGTTATTAGATGAGAAATTAAGTCTAATGTGATCATTAGTAAAGGTAAAATTGCGTACATCCGACTTTTTAAAATTATTTTCTATATGGAAACTATTCAAAGTCTTATACTCCCTCCGGTCCAGTTTAGATGTCCCATTTAACTTTTGGCACTATTCACTCATCACTCTTAAATTTGTATTATACTCTTAATCTATAAGTTAAAACATAGTCATGTGGGATCTTGTTTGATTCGTCTCAATACAAGGATTATTAATATCAATTTTCTATAATTTTTGATTAAGAATAATTAGTGATATTAAGGGTTAAAATGTTGCCTCGGCATGTGTGAAAAGTCAAATGGGACATCTAAACTGGAACGGAGGGAGTATAACATTAAGGTAATGATTTTCATATAATTACGATGAACTAAGTAAACTATAATCAATAATAAAATTGCAGTAATAAATTTAATGAGACAAACTAAAAAACAATGGTAGTTATATAAGAGGAAGAAAGTATGCTATTTACTGATTTACTATAACTTTCCATTTGTAACGTATTAATTGCATCATTATTGTTTTCTAGAATGTCTCCAATATTGTACGGCATTATAAATTGCATATAATTCCTCCCTTCTATAACAAATTTACTATTAATTAAATTATACTTTTCTATTTTATCAGCATATATCTATATTATTATATATATCAACTAATTAACTCTTAAACTTTATAAAATGTAAGAATAAAAATGATGTAAATATAACTAAAAGTAATTTATAAACTGTCTTGTTTACCCTTCTTTTATTGCTACTTTATAACTCATTAACTCTTACACTTTTGTTATTGTTTAAGAATAAAAATGATTTTCTTTTGCTATCAACTAATTATTTTCTAATTACTTCTGCTAAATCAAAATTACAAAATGGTGTAAATATAATGGAACAAAAGTGGTAGTACGTAATCCATAATCCCATTTTTTTCTCATTTTTTTAAAAAATGATGTAAGATTTTTTTTCTTCTCTTAAAATAAATGATACGAAAGAGTAAAATTTTTAGAAGGAACTAGTAAAATAAATTTATGCTCAATAATTGAGTCTTCTTAATGGCAGTGTGGTGGTTGGCTTCAATAACTACCTTTTAGTAATCTAACTTTTTTTTAAAAATATTTTAGTTATATAAAACCAATATTTTGAAAATTAAAATGTCTTATTAGATAATTATAATTGAACTTTATATGTAACATTTTTGTCAATTTAATTCTATTTCTTTTATGCCCCTCAAGGATTGTACCTTTAATACGTTGAATGACAAAGATTTTAAATTATTTAGGGCAGAAATCAAGGAGTACTTACTATAATAACCGACATACATATTACAATTAATGTGTATATAAAGACTAAAATAGATGTATTTACTTTTATTTTTTATATAGATATATACTCACTCCGTCGCAGTATTTTTCATTTTCGTCCGTCCCACTTAAATTGCAGCATTTTTATTTTTGGACTATGGCCCACCACTTTCTTTTAATCTCATCCATACATTTTAACTCTCTTTTAATTTCATCCAGACAATTCATTCTCTCTCCTCATTTATTACCATTTTCTTAATATTTACCCATTCTGTCTTTGCTACTAACTCTTGAGGACGGAGTAGTAGTTATTTTAGATATATTGGTTGGCCTTTAAGCTATCATAGAAAGAGATATACTTCTACTTCTATAATTGTGTTATTTCTTCTTCAACGTCATAAAAAATAGTCAAGTACCACGAAAAGGTAGGTATATAATGGTTAATATAGGTAAATTATGTCTTTGCTATTGATGTTAACAAATGTAACTTTTTCATATTCATCTTCTTTTAAACCTTTTTTTATGAAAGTTCTAGCCTACCCAACAATCTAAAATAAGAAAGTGTTTTTTTTTTTTTTCTTCTTTGGGAACTCTTAATTTTTATTCAAGTACATAATAAGTTATTAATAACATTATAATAAAATTGTAGAGTGACCCTCGACTATCTGGGTATTGTTATCCCGTTGTAAATGTTTTGTTTAGTGTTAATAGAAAAATCGTTTGACAAAAAAAATTGTAATAAAGATCTTGATAAGAGCAAATATTAATCAAAACACAATTTGCAAATATTTGTTTATTGTTCACGATACATAATGATATTTTTTGTTATAAACAATATATATATATTTAATTAAGATCATAATAATCAAATCAATTTAATTTATTTATAAGAAGTGAATAGTAGTAATTGAATGCAAGATATTTGGAGGGGAAGTTAAGCTAATAATGTATATATATATTTGACTATTACTATTGAATTGAAATTATAAAAGGGAGTATATTATTGTATTCCTATCATTTGTTTCAATCAAGTTTCCACTTAAAGAAATATTTTTTTTCAATAATACCTGATTCATTAATAAAGAGTCATACGACATCTACATCAGAGAGTAAAATTAGCAAGTACATAGCAACTAAAACCAAATATAATTCAAAAATAACAAAACTACGATCGTTGTTCAAGATTGAATTAGGGGTGATCATTAAAGGGAATTAATTAAAAAAAGCTTAATTAATTAAGAGTTAATTATTTGGTATTGATTTGATTTGGTGTGTTAGGTGATTGGAAAAGCCTTGTTCAAGGTACTTAAGCAAAAGATGGGTTCAAACTTCAATTCATTTATATCAGAGAAGATAAAAGTGGTGGCAGGTGACATTACTTGTGAAGACTTGGGTATTAAAGAATCAAATATTAAACAACAAATTTTGAAGGAGGTTGATGTTATTGTTAACTTAGCTGCAACCACCAACTTTGATGAAAGGTACACTTTCTAAAAACTATCTAATTATTTCAGCAGGTTTTAGTAAATAACGGTAAATTGTAAAGTAAATTAATCAAATCATCCTTATGTTGTAGGATTTGAAAATGTGGGAATTCTGTTGTTTTAATTTATCTTTTTTGACTTTTTTTTATTTTACTATTATTCTTTTTGTCTTTTTATTGTGATTTACAAATCACGGTGATAGATTAAAAATAATTATTTCTTGTTTTATAAAAATATTAGTTTATACCATCCTGCTGTCAATTAGCTAGCACAACTTTTAATTTTACTTTGTTCTATTGATTTTACATCATATATTTCCTTTTTTTAGTAATGATTCATTGGTTTTCATTTATTTTCGTCTAAAAAGTTTTTTATCTTTATCATAACCACTCAATTCTATTGTTCGTCACTAGTTTTTTTTTTTTTTACTTATTTATCAATTTAATTTTCCTTTTTCCTATATAATTTTAAGCAAAAAGAGTGATAATTGAGAGTGACAAACGGAATAACATAAAATAATTATACACTAGCTAGGTTTCTGGACCTAAGATTTTCTTTATGGTTGAAAAATTACACATAAGTGTAATTTTCTATTTTAATATTAGATTGAAACTAACTAAAAAAAAAAAAGAAAAGTAATGGTTTTATTTAATTTAGTAGTGAAATTTACTCTAAACTAAGACTTTTTTGGTTTGTTCATGAGTTACATACTTGTAAAGTAATTAAATAATTATTTTTTCAGTATATATTTAATTTAGGGTTATCCCATGTAATCTTTTACGGAGTATATTTTTTATTTTAATAATAATTCCTTAATTTTTTTCATACACAAAAATTTAATTATTCTTTTCATAAATCTCATTCACTTATTTTTTTTATTCACTCGTTATTTATATTGTTCAATAATTAGTCGTCCTTAACAAATACACATCTATAAAGATTAAAGAAGAACAAATTAAATGGAATGGAGTATCATACATCAAAGAATAATGTCTAACATATACTTGTTTATTTATAAAAAAATATAATTAAATTTTATTCGTCTTCATGGTATTGACTACACTTGATAATATAACATGAAAAAAAATAAAAACTAATAAAAATCAATTATGCTCATTCAAAAGTATATATGTATTGAGTTGAAAATTTTCAGACAAGATTATAAAAGTTTGCAAATAATTTTTGAAAACAAACGTCACAGGTATGATGTATCTTTGTATCTCAACACTTTTGGAGCAAAGTACGTCCTGGATTTTGCTAAGAAATGCACCAACTTGAAGAATCTTCTTCATGTGTCAACGGGTTAGTACTACTTAAACATTTGACGCTTTATATATTTTGAGTATAATTCTAGCATTAATATTTATAAATACGTCTTTCACAAACTATTAAAAATATGTATATTAAAACTCTATATATTGATGCAAATATAATAAGATCCCACAAATATACATATTTTTTAATATTAATAAAAAATCATATTTAAATTTCTTTCATTATGTATGTAAAATTTGAAACGTAACCAATTGTATTAAAAGAAGGGGACTGGTACAAAACCTAAGTTTACCTATTTCCATTTCTTAAGTAAATGTTTTTTAATAGTAGCAAATGAAAAATTAATTAACGGTAAATTCTTTATTAAGACCATCTCATCGTGAAAATACTTAATATGGGCTAATCCAATATTTAGTTAAACAAATGAAAAAAAAGTTTTTCATTTACTTACTTAATTTTTTTTATTTTAAAAAAGACATTAATTTGATTGCTTGTATGAACTCCTCTCATAGTGAAACGATTTCATACAAGATACACTGTTGATTAATAAAATGCGAGAGATGAAGTAATTTTAATTAGAGTTGTGCTAATCTAATTAGAGTGTAACTAAATAATTTTACAGCTTATGTATCTGGTGAAATGGGTGGACTAGTAAAGGAGAGTCCATACTCCATGGGTGAGTCACTAAATGGGAGACCAGGCTTAGACATTGAATTTGAGAAGACACTTGTTGACAAGAAATTAGAAGAGCTTCAAGCTGTGGGAGCCACTAATGAAACTATCAAGCATACAATGAGGGACATGGGACTTGAGAGGTATGAAATGAATTATACCCCTCTATTTAAGTAATTCATATGGTTCTAATTACTTCAACCAGACGTCGTGACATGGGTAAATATGACGTTAAATATCTTTTTCGGTTTACGTATTAAAAAATAGACAAATAAGTACTTGTTTCGACCGGATTTACAAAAGAGTTACTTCATAAGAGTAATCATACGTCCGTTTTTTTTTGAAAAAAAATCATTATGATGGGTAAAAATGACGTTAAATCATTTTTATTTTTATTTTGTTAATTTATGTGTTTTAATTTTAAATTTTATAAAAATACGAGGACTAGTAAGATACTGCCACATAGACAACTTAACCTCTGAAATTGGTCAAACCCTCAAACTTAACGGTCAACTGATGTTTTCCGTTAAATGGTACTCATTTGCAGAGAAATATATTAGATTAGGTAGTTTTTTTGCAAAAAAATTACATTATGTTGTTTTTTGCAAATAGACCTTTAGACTAGGTAGTTTCTTATAATTTTTCCAATAAATTATTGCATGAAATGGTATAATTATTAGACACAACTTATATATAGATTCATTTATCTAATTAATATAAATTTTGAGAAAATTTTATTATTTTAAAATGATATTTCACGAACCAAATAAAAGACAATTTTTTATGAGGCTAGCTTATAGACAAATTATACTATTTGTGTGACAGTCGACATCAATTGAACATAAACAAGTACTTCTACTTCTACATGCTCATTGCCGTCTAATAAATAGGATTCACATGGAACATTGCAAATAGTATAGTGAATGATTAAAATGTGGAGTACAATTATGGATAAATGACAACTCCTTTCTATTTTTGTTTCTACTTCATCCAATTCACTAACGTCCCATTTGATATTTTGATTTTATTTATAATTATTAATTTAAATTTTATTTTTAATTTAAATGTCAAAATATAGTCAAGTGAGATTTTGTTTAATTCATCTTAATATAAAAATTTATTAATATTAATTTTTTTTATAATTTTTAGTTAGGCATAATCTTTTTAAGAGTTAGTGTTTAATTATTTTGGACTCCAATAATATGACTTTGAGTTCAATAAAAAATTTAAGTTCTAAATCTGAATATAATTTTTTTAGGATAAATTAAGGAAAATTGTCTAACTTTTAAGGCTACAAATTATTAACTAAAGGCATGTGATTCATTTATTAGGACACGTTATTTTGAATTATCCTTTTCATTTTGCATTTTTTCATTGACATTGAGGTGTGTCTTATAATTTTTCTTTGAATGCCCTTCTAACAATCAATTTAGTGATTATAAAGTAAATATTTTAAAGAAGGTTTTGATTAGTTGAATAGTACATAAATATTAAATTTATACGTTAGTTTATCAGTGAATCAAGCAAAGTTTGAATCATAATTGACAATTTTACCTTAAATTTATTGAGCTCTAAACTATTCTACTTCACTTCACACTACTATTACCTTTTATTTAATATTTAATTTGTAGTGGCTGTATATATTTCAAAATATCATTTTGTTAATAAGCCCTCGAAAATATTAATTTAGTTCGTCAGACCCAACCCAACATAAGTTTATTTCTAAGTTTTTTTATAAGATTATTTTAAAGAACAATAATTACGATAGAATAATTGGCCAATGTTGTATCCATCATAATTAAATGAATTTCTTGTCATGGCTTTTAGTATTTGTACTTAATATATAAAAGTAATTAATTATTTTTTGAAGTGGAAAACTAATTAATTGTTAATGTGATTACAAATTAAAAAATTAGGGCAAAGCAGTGGGGATGGCCAAATGTGTACGTATTCACAAAGGCACTAGGGGAGATGCTTATAATACAAGAAAAAGGAGACATTCCTCTTGTCATTGTTCGTCCTACAATCGTAACCAGCACTTTCAAAGAACCCTTCCCTGGTTGGGTTGAAGGCGTTAGGTAATTAAATGGGCTCTCAAATGAAGGGACATATTGGACAGTTAGAATATTTAACATTTTCTTAGAACTCAATCATCAACTTAATTAAGCTTTGCGCTAAATATCAAAATTTGAAAATTTTAAATAAATTGTTGACATTTTACAATTTATGAATATTTGAATAACAAAATTAAATGTATCATTTTCAGATGAATATGACTTTGTCAAACATTAACCGATGTTAGAGTATATAACATATCCTGGAGCCTCAATTACCAATTTAAGCTTTTGGTTGAGATCGTTCCATGAGGTATCAAAGCTTAAGTTGATGGTTGATGAGGCTCCAGAATATGTTATATACTCTAACATTCGACAGCACTTAAAGTGAATCTTGAGTATATGGAGTATGTTTAATGTTTTGCAGGACGATTGATAGTCTAGCTGTTGCATATGGCAAAGGAAGGCTACCTTGCTTTGTCGGTGATCCCGACTCAGTTGTTGATGTGGTAAGTTACTACAAAGATTTATCGTATGTATACTCCCACTATTCTTTAATGACATGTTTAGGAAAGATAATTTTATTTGAAAATTTAGAATTGACTTAAATTTATTATTTGGCAAATAAAAAATTTTTAAATTTAAATTTAGATTAAATTTCACCATTTGTTTTTAAATTAGTTAAAGTTGAGAATTTGAGTAAAACTATCCAAACCTTGTCATTCTCAAATTCTTCCATTTATTATTTCATAATTAAAACCCATAATTTGAAATGAAAATTAACTTATTTCCAAACACTACATAAAGAAATTCTTATTTCTCATTTTAGGTTTTATTTATTGTTGTCATAAAAAATCTTTCTATTTATATAATAAATATTGAATAAAAATAATTTTATTTATCCTCATTTTAATATATTAATTAATAATGTTATAGTCCCCATATATCTTCCACTTTTTTCTTTTAATTTTTATATATTTGGTATGGTTTTCACATGTTTTCATTAACTTTGTGAAAATATATTTTATTAGTTGTAGTCATCATATTTTTTCCAATAAATTTCTTTTAATACTCCCTCCGGTCCAGTTTACTTGTGGTCTTGTCCCATTTCCTTTTTTAGCAATTCCATACTAGTTGTCCATTTCCTTTTTTGGCTATCCTTTTTTTACCTAAATACCCCCACTTTTCCAATTTCCAATACTCCACTACCACCTTTACAATTAATTTAATCAATTAAAATACCCAACTACCACCTTTTAAATGGACCCCACTACTACCTTAAAATTTGTGACTAGTCAAATGGGACTGGTCAAATGGACTGGAGGGAGTATTATTTTAAGGTTATGGTCTCATTAATTACAATCTGTTAAACATTTCTCTTGTTTAATTAAAAGGAAAATTAGTAATATAAATATTTTCTTTTCAAATCTTTTTACATGTGGGGGAGTTCAAGCAATAGGTATGATTAAAAGGGTCATTTGTGCAGCAACCACACTTCTACCCTAAAGTATTCTCGTGTACTGAAGAAGTATGTTAGAATATATAGTATATTATGGAACCTGTTAAACTTTTAATTGAGTTGATTTCCTGACAACAATAAGCTAGCAGAAATATAATATTTTAATCGAAAAACATAAAATGAGTGCAGATTCCAGCTGATATGGTGTGTAATGCAATGCTAGTAGCAGCAATGATTCATGCAAATGAGAAGGGTAATCCAAGGATATACCAAGTTGGATCATCCGTAAGAAATCCAACCACATTCTCGAATCTACATGAAGTGGCGTACCAGTATTTCCAACGCTATCCTTGGATTAATAAGGATGGTAAACCTATTAGAGTTGGCCATGTTAGGGTTTTAGGTTCTATGGATAGCTTTAATCGATACCTTACTCTTTATTACCTACTACCCTTGAAGGTAATTCCATCCCCAATTCTCTTACAATTTTATTTCATTTAATTGCATTTCTATTTATTAATTCTAGAGTCTTACTTTTTGCTTCATGTCTAGCTAGGTTTAGAGGCAAAACAAAAATTAATAAATTCTTTGAAGAGCTATATGCAATTTAAAAATCACTATAAAAAAGTCGCATTTGCTCACGCTTAAAAATGTTATTATCCACGCTTATATGTGAGGCTAAAGTAATTCCCCATGCTTAAGTGTGGATAAAATTTCTGTGAGGAATTTTGTCCATGCTTATTAAGCGTGAGTAAATGTATATTCAGCCACGCATATGAGATTTTTCTAACTACCTTGTATCTTTAAACACTTAAATATACTAAATAGCGTAATTTAATATTGAAGCCCCAATTTATATTTCGTGGTTATGTGTGGTCGAACATGTTGAACATGCTCAGAACCTCCACCGGCTATATTACTAAAATTTGAGTACTTAAATTTGATTTAAAAAAACATCAAAGTATCACAAACACTAAAATTACCTAGCTAGACTATATCCAGGCACACTCAAATCTAGATTTTCCGTTTTTGTTAAGGAACCAACTCAACCAAAAGCTTAAGCTCATGGTTGAAGCCCCAGAATATGTTATATACTCTAACACACCCCCTCACACGAGAGCCCTTTGGGCTAGAAGTGTGGATGCAACACAGGCTCTCCTCATACCTGGTGCTAAATATTCCACTTAAATGAGGGGTGGTTGAGATTCGATCCCGTGACCTTTTGTCACGTTGGCTTCTGATACCATGTTAAGGAACCAACTCAACCAAAAGCTTAAGCTCATGGTTGAGGCCCCAGAATATGTTATATACTCTAACACTTTTTGAATATATTCAATTTGTGATCTAATTTCATACAAGAATACACTAAATATAATAATGATGATTTAAAAATGGGTTTTTGATTAGTAATCAATGATTACTATAACCATACTAAGTTTGGATTATTTTTGTGATTAGGCACTAGAACTAGCAAACATAGCATTATGCCAGTCCTTCAGAGGTACATTCTTGGAACAAACAAGGAAGATTAACTTTGTAAAGCGATTGATCGACATTTACAAACCCTATTTATTCTTCAAGGGCATGTAAGTTATACTTTTTTATTTATATTTATTTCACTAAATTAAATTAAAATCGACCGCTTTCTTCTAGTCCTCCCTATAAAAGAAGTAAGGGTATGGATTGTCTGTCAACTTTCCTCACCCAGACCCTGCTCTCAAGCGGGATATTGAATGGGTATGATGATGACCATGATGATTTATTTCACTAAATTCTTCGCATAAAAATTGAAACGATACAGAGAAGCCGAATTAAATTAAATATTTGGTACAATAATTGTAGATACGATGATAGCAACACCGAAAAGTTAAGAGAGGCAGCAAGAAATAGAGGAGTAGAAACCAATATTTTCTACTTTGATCCCAAGGATGTTCATTGGGAAGATTACTTCATGAACACTCATCTTCCTGGTTTGGTTAAGTATGTTTTCAAGTGATCACAAAATAAAAAAAAATGTGGTTCAAGTTTTAAAACAAATAAATTTTATATATTCATATTAATATTTGTTTATTACATAATTTGAAATATGCATGTTTTTAATTAATTATATTATATTATATTATTCCTATAAGATTGGGGTTGTAATTGTAATCAAGATGGTGGTTTTCTAGTGGTTTTGGTGTCCATCGGAAGAAATTAGCATGTCTTTTTGGATCATCATCAATATTTAATTCACAAGATTGATATATTATATTTAAGTGTTTATCCTGCCCAAAAAAGGTAGATGTTTTATTTTGATTATTTTGTTTTTTAT
This sequence comes from Amaranthus palmeri, assembly GCA_019776075.1. Taxonomy (NCBI): domain Eukaryota; kingdom Viridiplantae; phylum Streptophyta; class Magnoliopsida; order Caryophyllales; family Amaranthaceae; genus Amaranthus; species Amaranthus palmeri. Next base: position 836,688 of record JAAKBH010000301.1, read on the forward strand.
TTTGAATATATGTAATATTGTAAAAGTATATGCATTTATATTTTTTCAATCTTTAGTACTGTTTTGTAAACTATTGAGAGTGTTTGTCAAATGGCTAATAGTTGGTAGCTGGTAGCTGGTAACTGATAGCTGATTATAGTTGCTGATTACAGATGATTATATTAGCTAATTTGACCAACTGATTTTAAACCCGCTGCTAAGCAACTTGTTCAAAAACAGCTTATTCGTATCAATAAGCTGTTTCAATCAGCTAATTCAGTGGCATTAGTTAGTTTGATCATCTAATCCTCTATTTATATCAAAATAAGCTAAAATTGCTCAATAAACTAATTTGCCAAACGCCTCATTATATTTTTCAATCAAGAATACTCAAATCAAATCAAAAAGATGTGATCATAGATAGAGGATTGAAGATCCATTGTCCCAATCCTCTCTTTGGAGAAAATGGACCAACAAACGAGCCTTTCACGACGAAGTAAGAGGTTGTAACTTGTAACACAAGTCATCTTAATTTCACAAATTGAAGAGCTAGCAACATATCTTTAGTCTTAAATTAGCGTTAAAACATATACTTTTGTACTTAAAATACTTATTGTTAGTTGTGTAATGTTTAACACGTTATTTCTATGTTAAAATTAAAACTTTAGATATTAAAATACACACTTAAATTGTTTAACTAGTCACTCTATACTTATCTTACCGTGACTGAAACAATCTCATACAAGAGTTGCTCAGACTTAAAAAACAACTTTCAAGATGGCCCATTTTGTGACTTGGATGGATCTAGTTAAATGAGCTTAATATTAGTGCTCACCCATTTAAATGTGAAAGGAATGGGCTTAATATTACTGCACAAATGATACTAAAACCAGTACAACTTCGGCCACATTTGGACCCTTCACCTTGATGGGCTGAATTCTTCAACTTAAATGCATTTTCTTTTAATTTTCGCAAACTTTTGAAAGAGCAGCAAGTTTTTTATACATCTTTCTAATTGGGAAGGAAAACTAAATTATTAGAAAGAAAAAAAAACTGCATACTTTTCATAAATTTTTGTATGAGATAATTTCTTTATGAGACGCACCTTATACTCTTACATATGGGTTAAATAATCCAATTAATACAAATTATCAGCTTATGAGGCTTCTTGTTTTGATTCAAAACTTTTGAACTCATCTCACTGAGAATCAACTTCTGACAAGAATTTCTCCATACTTTATTAACGACTCTATTTCTTTCATCTTTTTAGTTATGGTTAATAGGGGTGCAAGTTATTCGGATAAAAAGCATAAAACAAATTAATCCAAACTGAATAAGAAATATGATTTCAATTATACATAAAGTTTTTTTTAAAAAAAAAATTTTTCTAACTACAAACATTTTGGTTTTGACTAGGTTTAGCCTGCTAATGACTGAAATCAAAATTCCAAACTAAATTAAAATATGGACTCACTTCACTTTAGTAGTCCATACTAAAAAACCAAAGCACTTTTACAAGTAAAATAATCATTTTAATCAACATTTCAAGTTTTATCTTTTCAACCCTACTTTTGATACTATACCTTTCGATTTTTCGATTTATTATTGTAGTTTAATAATTGAATTTGTAGTTTAGATTCGTTTTTAGAAAATAAATTTTATTTGAGTAGACTGAAAAAGTTCAAACCGAATATAATTAAATTGGATTTATTTGGATTGAAACCAAAGTTGGTTTGAAATTGAATTGAAATCAAAAATTACGCTGCAAATCGATTTCTTTCCCGGAGGCGGATATACTTTGTGACAATGAGTATAGATTAAATGCTTATTTTACTTGTAAAAGTGCCTAGGTTTTTAGTATGGGCTACTAAAGTGAAGTGAGCCCATATTAATACATATTTATAGGACCACATGATCCTTAAATTTGATTCCAATTAATGTTTACGATGTCAAGGAACCAACTCAACTAAAAGCTTAAGTTTATGGTTGAGACCCCAGGATATGTTATATACTCTAACACGCCCCCTCACACGATAGCCCTTTGGGCTAGAAGTGTGGATGCAGCACATGCCCTCCTCATACATGGCGCTAATATTCCACTTTAAATGAGGGGTGGTTGAGATTCGAACCTGTGACCTCTTGTCACTCTGGCTTCTGATACCATGTCAAGGAACCAACTCAATCAAAAGCTTAAGTTTATGGTTGAGGCCCCAGGATATGTTATATACTCTAACACGCCCCCTTACACGATAGCCCTTTGGGCTAGAAGTGTGGATGCAACACATACGATCTGTCTTTTTTAACAATTCTCGGTAAAATATCGATTCTAACAACCTGACTAGCATTAATATGTATTATATATTGGTGTAATATTATAATTTATATATCCACGCAAAGTCGGCACAAATTTTGTTGACTTTTGTGATTATCAATTTATTCAATAAAATTAAATTAATTCAATAAAATTAATGGATGTGATGAGCTAGCTACTAAAGGTTCAATGATCTTAATATTATTTGTAATCCGATGATATTAACTACTCCTTAATTAATCGATTTTTATTATGTCCTACTTAAAATGTTATTTTTGTTAGACATATATATTTTTTATCTTCTTTAAGATAGTTTGGTTCACATAATCAATTATTTTTTATCAACTACGGACAAGGATATCATGATTTCTTCTAATAATAAACACTCCTATATTAGACACTTGTAAAAGATAAAATGCCTACAATTTTATATTCTATACAAAATGTGAATATTGTTTCACATTTTTTAGTAAATATTATTTAGCAATATTGACACAAAACTACTTAACTATACTACAAGTTTTACTTTTAAAATTAAAGTGAATATATCAAAATTGTGATAATATGATCAGCTAAATCTTCTTACTATCGCTTCATATATAGTTGTTTTAGGGCAGGGACTAGGTTTGAAATGAGTCTAAACCTAATTAACTTAGGCTTAGTAATGTAACAAAACTATGTTATTTCTGAATATTATTTATAATAACTAACCCAGCAAACTACAAATTTTTGTATCTATTTTTTCACCCTCACGTTAATGATATATGTTTTTTCTATCCCGATGGATGTAGCTAACAATTATTAGTAGACTACATACTCAAAAAAAAATCATTTATATTATTAATTTATCTATGTCTTTTTTGCATTGTATTTGTTTTTGTTATAACAATGTAAAAAAACTTCAAACAATTAAAAAGCAAACTTTTCACGTGTATGTGTGATTATTTTTTTCTCAATTCTACTATTTGGTGTTGAATTCAAAAATAATATAGTATATCTAAAAAATACTCTCACTCTATTTTTAAATTTATTTTATTGTAATTAAAAAGTTCAGATAATGATTTAGGTTATATTTAAAATTCAAAAGGACATAAAACTCAACGACTTTTGTCATAATAATACGTACTATACTGATCTTAAAATAAAAAAAAAGGATATTTTAATTTTCATGCATATCATGAATATCAAATAAAAAAAACATTGGCAATAATAAATTAGGAGTTTAGGACATGCTAACCTGTAAAATTCGACAATCGACATAGAATTTGGACCTACCACCCTAATTAAAACACGTGGAAGCATTATTCACGACATAGACGTCGCAAACATGAATGTGAGTTTGGAGTTTGGTTGCTATCAGTTTTCAGTTTTCACATCTTCAACTATGACTTATGTTATGGGGCGAAGTAAAATTTGATAAATTTTTTGATGGATCAATGTAATTTTAAAAATTAATATTTTTCTAATAGTTTTAATTTGTAAACACTTAACATATACTAAGTAATTTAATGTTGTTGTTTCCATTTTTTTGAACCTTGTGCGATCGAACATGTTTAGAACCTCCCATGTATTTATGTATTGTTATTGCTATAGATATTCGTGTAGTTGATATTTATCTCACATTGATGAATTAAAGATGGGGCTCACACTTTATAAGTTATTGGAGTCATTCCTTTTATTTGTATATAGCTTTGGGATGATATCTCCCTAGCTTATGAACTATGCACACAGCGCACCTTGTATATTCAATTATATATTGACATTTACAATAAGTCCTAAGAGAACATGAGATGAGCAAATTAAAATTGACATGCACGAGTTGAACCTCTCTAAGGATCTAACTATGGACAGGGGTAGTTGGAGGCGTCTTATCCATGTTTTAGATCACTGATTCCTTGAGAGTTCTTCTCCTCATCTTTTCTCGAGTCGGGGGACTCCTTTTGGTCGTGCTCTCCCTTATGGGTATGAGTTGCTGCCGTCCTTCCCTCCTCAGACCCTGTCTATAGCTCTCTATGGACGGGAAATATTGGGTAGGATAATGATGATGATGATGATGATTCACGATAAATCCAACTCAATTTAATATATATGACTCATAAATTTTATCCAACTTTTTTAATTTGTTTCAAAAATTTTTACTTTATTTTTATTTTTGTAATTCATACTTGTTTCAAAATATTTATAAACATGCTTAATTTGTTTTTTCAATTTTCATCTTATTTACAATTTCTATCTCTTTCAAATAAAATATCAATTTAATTATATGTTTAGTATATGTCGGTATTTTGGAATTCTAGCGTGGTGTAGTACTACCTTTTCGATTATGCTTAATGATTTACCAGCTGATGTCACGTGTGCCGTGCATCTATTTTCAAGTACAGCATTACGCAATATCTTATCATCAATTTATCAGCTTATTTGATTGTTAACGACTATTAATATGCAAATATGACTAATACTATAATATAATATGACTAATAATATACGAATACAACTAATACTACACTAGATTAATATTATTGTAATCACACTATGTATTATACTAATACGATTAATACGAGTACGACACTAATGCAATTAATAGTATAGTAATGCGACTAATAACATCATAACACGACTAATACCATATTATAATACAACTAATATTTTACTAATATGACTGCTTGTATTTAATACAATCAAAACTATATCGATACAACTTATAATAAATTAATATGACTAATAATGTATCACAACGACTAATATTATACTAATATAGACTAATAGTATAAATACGACTAATATATACTTATACAATCAATTCTATAATAACACGACTAATAATATATTGACATGACTAATAATATATATACTAATAAGAATCATATATTAAACTGAAAGGATAGGCTAAACCTCACTCAATGATCACTAATATGAAGTTTAGATGTGTATTTGTGTTGTGCCAAGGTTTAGGAAACAAATAATTAATGCAAGTAATGAAGAATGACAAAAATAAAAAAATAAACAAGACAAGATTTTTAAAGTGGTTGTACCAATTCGCTCTATCCACCATCTACCCTAAGATATATTTCAATATGTGTTTAAAGGAGAAATACAAATCTTGATAGGTATTACAATGGAGGTTATGTGTAAGGAAGAGATGAGCTAAAGCTAAGCAAGAAGGAGTGCTCTAATAATGAGACTTTGGTGCAAGTATAAGGATCTAAAACTAAGGTATTTATAATGAAAAAGCATTGGTGCCCAAGTACCTGGCCACTAACACCTAGTACAATGTACTAGTGTACTTATTGATTTTTCATCATACAATCACGATGTAGTACTTTTGCTTCATTAATTGCTTGATGTACTTCTTGTCCCAAGCTTGCTCTTCTAGCCTTCACATGTGAAGATTTCATACCCATAAAATCTTGTACTTGGGATTTCTATCAAATCAGGATCACAAACTATGTGATACTTTGTCCTCTTCTTACCTTCACTAACTAAAGTGATTAATTAACTCAATCATGTTTTGATTACTTGGTAAACATAAGTCACCAATAATCCTAACATAAACTAATATGATTAATACATGCATGCTAATAATGACTAGTAAATAATAATTATTAGATAGACCCGCCAAAAATAATCGCTAAAATTTTGTGACCCAAGTGATTAGAGTGTTGTTATTACATCTTAGGTTCAAATTTTATTTTTTATACTACTTTTTATTCAATCCATTAGTCCTATTTAGTTTTTCACATTTGTCAAGATAGTATTTTAACCTTTAATTTCTCTAATTGTTTTTAATTAAGAATTATAAAAAGTATATATTAATAATCTTTGTATTAAGATGAATCAAACAAGATCTTATATAATTATATTTTAATTAATAAATTAAGAATAAAATATAAATTAAAAGGTATAAGTGAATAGTGAAAAAAAATCAATAAAACTAATAGGTAGAATAGAAAGGAGTAATTGTTTTTAGCTTTGCTAGTTTCATCGATGGAAAACAAATGGTGTCGAAATTGAGTTTTGAAAATGGGTTTGTGGGGACAACTCAAATTTTTTTGACTCCAAGACTGTGACTAACATAATGGTTGGCTAGTTGCACATCTTACGTCATAAAGCTCCCAAAAATCCTAATAATACATTGAAACTTGTTGGTAAGAAAATTCCTAAAGCTCCCAAAAATCCTTATAGTACCATTATTTTAGTACATTATTTTAGTGTGTACTGTGTACCAACTTAAAAAAATTAAAACAATAAGTATTTTTACTTACAAGTAAAATCAAATACAACAATTAAAAAATATTTGTTATTATTAAATTTATATATTATAAATAATATGGACCATATCTATACAGTACTTTTATCTAAAAGGATAGAGTTTCCCAAACCAAATTTGATTGAAGCTTTTTAAAGTAAGACATCTTCAAATACAAATTTTGTAACCATTAATTTCTTGTTGAGTAACATATTTGTCTAATTTGAAAGCGACTTTTTAGTTAATAGTTATACATGCTTTAATAATGGATAATGGAGAGTTCTACAGTTCCACTTTCACTTTTTAATTGGGTTTAATTGATTGATAATTGGTACACATAAAAGTACACTCATATCCATTCACCCAAACTAGTAATGGGGTAGGTGTTAATTAAGTTGGCAAATGTACTAATTATCATCAATTATGTCCAATAAGGAATAATACAGTAATTAAACTTTATTTAAAGATAACATCAATGCTAAGCTTGCAAATACTTCCTCCTGACATTTAGTTTTTAAAACTATTCACTTATTACTCTTACTTTGTATTCTATTCTTAATTTATAAATTCGAATATAGTCATGTGAAATCTTATTTGATTCGTCTCAATATAAAGATTATTAATATTCACTTTTTATAATATTTTGTTATTTATAATAAGATATATTAAGCATTAAATAAATGCATTGGATAGTATGAATAGAGTATAAAAATAAAGCATCAAATTTGACATAGGATTATTCGAATAATTAAAGCGATAAAGAAAAACATTATTTATCTACAATTAATGTTCATCTAGCTACATAAAGAATCGTTTAAAAAAAATGATACATAAGAGAAAATATAAAAAAGAAAATTAAATTGGAGTCAGGACAATTTATTTATATTGATCACACTATTTCAATGCGTATAAATTTTATAAATATCAATTTACAATGATTATACTTGATTGTACATGTTACGTAAAAATACCTATATTTTAATATAAACTAGATAGGTTCTCGTGTACGATTTATTAATTATTAAATAAAAAATTATTAATCTTAATTAAGTTATTATATGACTTTCAAATGATTGTTTTATAACAATTCTCCAATTCACGGTAACAAAAAAATTAAAAAATAAAATAATATTCTAATCGATAAGTAGTTGAATTAAAATAGAAATTTTTTTTGTAGGAGTGATATGTGTTCAAATCTTCCTTCGTTTCAAATTATATTATGAGAATATGACTCTTACATCATTATTTTATATATACAATGCTCGGTAATATAAAAAATAAAAAATCATTATCGTGAAAATCTGTAATATAAAAAATAAAAAACCATTATCGTGAAAATAAATATATAGAATAAATAACAAATTTATCAATAATCTATATCAATAGTAAGAAGCATCAGAAGAGCAAATTGAAGCATCAGAAGAGCAAATTGAAGAAAAAGACAGCTAAACTCACAGAACATCAAAAATTTGGCACACTACCAAAGTTTCAAGGCTACACGATCACAATCAATATACATGAGTAGGGAAGGATTATAAACCTTCATCACGGAGTCACGGGCTCACGGCTATTGAGGACCTCGATGAGCCAAATATACCTCCTTTTCTTCTCTCCTGCGTTGGCAAATGAGGTTGCGTCGACATTGTAATTTCTCTATTTCATGAGAACGTGCCAAAACAATTGGTGGAAAAGTGACAAAGTAATACAATTCAAATACCAACCTTGGGGAGGTGAATTTTGATAAATTCAGTAAGTATCAAGTTTAAACCTATATATAGATTATGAACTCTTATTTCATAAATGCTGAGCAACATTACACCATGAGTGAAACGACCAAAAACCCTTCATAAAACTATTTCTTTCGAATTATCGTATTTATGCAATCCTGTATATGACTTTTGAGCATAATCTAAATAATCACTTAAGACATCAAATACAGCAATAATTGGAATTCGATAAAGGAGTCCTGGCTTTATCCATATTCACCTTTTTTTTTATAAGTAATGGATTTATAGATATTGCCACATAAATAGGTGCATCCTACCCTATTTTCTTTATCTGGATTTCAAGATCTTCATGCAAAATTTGATTCTAAAGCTCCGTTAGTTTCCACAAACCAACATGGTTTGGAAATCTTTCTGAAGCTACTTAGATGATGATATTGGTCTTTGAGATGATGATACTACATTCTCGCTTATGCTCATTCTAGTATAAACTCTAATTAGATAGGTTCTCGTGCCAAATACAATTTATTATTTATTAAATAAAAAATTATTAATCTCCACATATGTAATTAAGTTATTATATGACTTTCAAATGATTGTTTTATATCAATGGTTTAATTCACGGTAACATAAAAGTAAAAAATAAAAAAATATTCTAATCAAAATGAGTAATTAGATCGGAATAGAAAACTTTTTTTTGTTGCAGTGATACGTGTTCAAATCTTCTATCGCTTTAAATTATATTATGAGTATATGTCTTTTATATTATTGTTTTATAACGATGTACAATGCTCGGTAATATAAAAAATAAAAAACCCTATCGTGAAAATAAATATATATAGAATAAATAACAAATTTATCAATAATACTTATTCACTCAATGATTAAGATATTTGACGTTGCAAGTATTTCATCGCCATTAACGTATGAATATATATCCAATTTAAAAATTAAAGTAACTAAAATATTTTAAAAAGTATGATTTGGGGAAAAAACTTTTCTTATTGGAGTGATGACATGCGTCTAAATATTCTATTGTTTAGTACATATAATGATATAATATAATGCATAAATATAGATGAATGATGAATTAATAAGTTAAAATTTACCTATAATAAAATTTAGGTAGTAGGATTGAAGGGAAAAATTTTAATTGTTACAATGACATGTGTTTAAATCTTTTAGTCTTCTAGCATTGTACGAAATTCGTAAAGTAGATTATTTTAAAATATAAATTTTAAGTAATGCCAACAATTTTTCATGATATTATTGGAAATTATTTATTTTGATTGATTGTTTATAAAAATATATTGGCTCGCCCACTAAATAATTAAATAAGAGAGTGATAAAGTAATCAAAAAATTTGCATATTATTATTATTTTTATTATTATTATTATTAAATTATATAATTAAAAGATGTAATAATAATATATATTTGAATTAATATAACAACATAAAAACTCAATCTATTCTGAATGGAATAATATAATGTCATTACAAAAATATTTTCTAATATTACTAGAAGTTAATTATTTTAACTGTACAATATATTGTATTAAAAGAAAATATTAAAAATTAATACTTTTTATTGAAATAACAATCTAATTTACTTTGATTGTAATGATGTATGTTGTAATTATTTTTTAAAATTTCCTAACATTCTCATTATTTTTTGTATTAAGTGAAAATTTCAGATTTTTTTATTATCTCATAATATTTTCAAAAGAATAAAATACTATTATTGTAATAATTTTATTAATTTCAAATTGTAAAAGCATTTTATTTAAACGGGAAATATTGAGATTCTATGCATGTTTCTATTTATAATTAAATGATCATTAATTTTGCTGCATTAATTGGCAAATGACTACTAGATTGTCATTTGTCATTTAACAGCAAAATTATAGTAGTGTATAATTCTATGCATGTTTCTATTTATAATTAAATGACCATTAATTTTGTTGCATTAGTTGGCAAATGGCTATTAGATTGTCATCTATCATTTAACAACAAAACTATAATATTGTATAATTGATCCACACTGAAATAATATAGACTAAGTCCATACAAAATTTACTCCTAATATTTTTGTTTGCTTGTTAGAATATTTTCAAGTTTTTTTTCGCTGTTAGTTTTTTATCCCCTCAAACTCCAACTACATGATATCAATCATATAATCATGCACCTCGACTAAGTAACGATCATAATAATATTCACCTTAACTTAACTTGATTCCCTCAAGTATAGCTATCTATTTGCTTTTCAGATCAATCCAACACAAATTATCTCAATTAAAATTCTTTCTTTCTCACTTTATGTTATCCATGATTAGAATTTAGACCTCTAAACAACCCAAAATCACCAAATACAAGACTGTTGGAAATACTTCACATATGAAACAAGATTCCACATTGATAAAATATTGAGTTGTTGACTTGTATATATATTGAGTGAGCTAATCTTCTTACTATCATATGGTTTTGAAAAACAATGAAGCTCACCAATTGTATGCAGGTCAACGCTCTTGATCTGTGGATTTGTGGGCTCGAGCCCACGGGGAGTCCACATGAGTGGGCAACAGTGAAATTATGTGAGAAATTGTCACGGCCTGACAAAACCCTCAAAAGATACCTTAATTAGGTTTTGAGAATGACCACATAAACTACATTAATTGTTATACATTATCTCTATAGTATTTAATATTTCAAACTAGTATAAAACCGTGTATTGTACCGGGTTTCTTTGAATGAAATTACATAGAAATATATTTTTTTAAAAAAATATGCAACTATAAAAATTTTATTAAAATTGTTTGTAAATACTTGCCACCAGAACAGCATTGTTAACGAATGTCAAAAAGATTTTAATTAATTTATATATATTTGATGTTATAAAATCTTTTTAAAAAATTACTTTTAATAGAAGTATTTTAAATCATAAATAATATAATAAAATCTTTTTGAATGTCATTCAAAAAAAATGCTCCAATTAATAAATCTTTATGGATTTTGCTATTTGAAAATTGTGCTAAAATCAATCAAATTAGAGCATTTTTTGTTTAAATACTTTAATTGACTTTTACTTTAATATCCAATGTGTTTAGTTTTTATAAATACTTCTTTATTCCAAGGCTATTTTTTAGTCATAATCTACACTCTTTATTTGATTTTCTTCACGCGATTATTTAAATATTTAACATATATTTTAAACACACACTCACATAGTCACATTTCTTCCGTTTCTATTAGTCACCTTTTTACCACCTTTTTCAGAGGAAGTATAAAATTTTGACTAAAAGCGCTTGTGGTTCAATAAATAGAACATCTGCATGTAGAGCAAAAGATTTGAGATTCAACCTTTACTGGGCGCAGGTATTAATTAGGGGGTTTCTTGACTGCGCGCATCTCTCTATACTCTCTCCTTAGGGGAGCGGGTATGATTTGTCCGTATCTTTCGGGAAAAATAAAACTCCCCACTCGAATCCCATCTTTTGCGCAATACTGAGAGTGTCCTTTATCTTTATATTTTACAATCAAATTTTGGAATGTGTGATATGATTACATTTTTAATTAAAATTATAGTTTGCATTATAATAAAATATTTAAACATGGACCAATTTAAATTTAAAAGATCAAGTAGAGAAATTGACAAAATATAGTGACGAAAAGCATGCAAGACACAGTTATCAGGGTGGTTGGCCGACAGTGGCGGACCCAGGAATTTCAAACTGGGGGTACAAAACACGAACGTCATACAGTGGCGGACCCAGGAATTCCAAACGAGGTCTTGCCATCGAATCTCACCTAGCCCTCCCCTCCCATCAACCTACCCCATATTAAAAATAAAAATAAAAATACTTGTGCTGGGGAGTCATGTGACACTTGAAGGAATGAACCCTAATCAACTCAAAGTCTCTAGCATCACAAACAATGGACGAAATTTTTTTCAAATATTCTAACGCAATCTTAGCTGTTCCAACAAATTAAGAAAACGATGGGCGAAAATTTTTTCAAATATTCTAACCCCAATAGGCCGGCACTATCTCTCCCACCGACTAACCCCCTATCATGTGTAAACACGATGCTAACTTGCAATTGTGACATTTCCATGTCATAAACAAACTATGAATGACCATTAAAGAGCACAAAAGAGAACAAAATTCTCCACCAATGAGAAACTTTCTTAGGAAAAAATGTAAACTTTCGTCCCAAAAAACACAAACAAAAGATATCTCTAGAAATAGCATCTTTACTACCATGTCAACCTCCCAACAATTCATTTCTTTTTCAAAATTGATCCCACAAATCATGTGTTTTTCGCTTCACTCACACAAAGAATCCAAAAATTATTCCATATAGCAAATCATTGTGAACATGCCACATTGAATTTTCGAGTTCTTTTAGTTAATAGTACATACTTCATTTAAGCGTCTTGTTAGTTACCTTGCCTCTCCTCTTAACATAAAACAATCCCGTTTGCAAAAGTTAAACGTCTTGTTAGTTGGTACATGCACATGTATATCAGAGTCGGAATCTGGTTTAAGGAGTGCCCCTTCAGTGTTATTTTTATACAGTAAGAATCTTATAGTTTTGGAAACCTTGATGTTTAGTTGTTAAGTATGTAATAAACAGTAAACAATTCTTAAAACAAACCCAATATAATCAACTTTTCATAATAACCTCAAAATTATTATTGATTTTCAAATTGACCGTAAGTCTTCAAAGTTCAAACGGACAAATTTGAATCTTATCATTAGTCCCTAATCCTCATTTGTTTTATACATACATCTCAAAAAAGCTAAGGCTAAGATTGAATTGGGGATGTTTGTAAATGATTAGGGTTTTTGATCGTTTGATAACAACTGGACTTTTGTGAACAAACTCCCAAAAATAGGTAACTAATTCAAGATTGAGGAGTAATCAAATCAAGATGGATGAATGTTTACAATTAGGTTATTGAAGCAGATAGAATAATTACAACTATAAAGAAAACTGTCGAAGGAGAACAAAATAGGTTATTGAAGCAGATATAATAACAATTACAACTATAAAGACCAAGTCTTTAAGACTTTAAGCATCATTCAGCATCAAACATTAATCAATCATACAAAAAAATTTTGATTAACAAAGCAAAAAATACAGCACAATCAATTTTAACCAATACAATTAATCAAAAGAAACAATACCCAACAGCCCAATTGAGATTTAATAGAAACAGCCACAATAAATAACCTAATTAACCAACAATAATCTAAAGAAAATTAAAGAAAACAAGTAATAAGTTTGGGAATTACCTTCCAAGTCAAAGAATAGCCAAGATGACTAGCATAAGCAGAAGCTCCCATCCAACAAAGGAAACAGAGAAAAGCAGCAAGAAAACCAGCTTTTTTATCCATACCCACTGTGGTGGTGGCGACTGGCGGTGCGGTGGTCGACTGGACTCACTGCCCACTGGAGTGAGAAGGGAAGATGCTGCGCAGCTGCGGGGAGAAGGGTTAGCGAGAGAGTCAGAGAAGGGAGTAAGGGTTTTCTTAATTTTTTTAAATTTTTTTTTTTAAATTTTTTTTTTCTGATTTTTTTTTTTCAAAGTGGGGGTACAGCTGTACCCCCTTGTCTCAAGGTGGGTCCGCCCCTGTTGGCCGACTTAAATCAAAAACCAATATCCAAAAAAGAGGTGGAATTGTCAAGTAGTATTCACCTCTTTGTTCTACAAAGCCTATGAAACGGAATCACATGTTGCCGAAATACGGAAAGTAAATAAACACACATGTTATTCATGCAATATTTTATACGCTTATCTCAATGTCACACTTGCTTGTCCTTATTTTCTAAGGGTCGGCCCTAGAAATTTTGGGATCCTAAGCGAAATAGTAGATTGATGTTTTTTTCTTTGCAATTTATCATCTTTATAGACCCTTCTACACCCGTTAATTTTGCTTTTTTCATATGGGATCCTGGGCAATGACTTCTCTTTTCCACCCCTAGAGCTGGCCCTGCTTTCTTTGTATGACGGTCCTCCTAACTCTTTTTTGACACTAAAGAAAGTTAGTTCGTCTCGCAATTTTGTGTCATTTTCTTTTTAACGAGAAAAATAAATGAAAATAGAGAAAATAACTTTTTAATATTAGTTGCTTATATAATTATGTTTTATAAAAATTATAACTTTATATTGATCTATGTATTTCTTTTTTCTTATCATTCACTTTTTTCATAAACAACAATGTTTGCATTAAAATCAAATAGTTTTAATTATTAGTTTTGATTAAAGTCAAATAGTTTCAATTATTAGTTTTTAAAAATTATAAAAAGATAATATTTGGAAAGGCTAGAGGTCCCATTTAGTTTTTTATTTACGTACTTATCACTCTTAATTTGTATTTTATTCTTTTCAATGCAAGGATTATTATATCAACTTTCTATAATTTGTAATTAAGAATAATTAGAGATATTAAAGGCTAAAATGTTACCTCGGCAATGAAAAATAAATAGGACTACTACTACCTTGAATAGGAGAGTGTATATATGTTAAAATAAGAATTTATTTAAATTCTATATAATAAAAATATTTTTTAAACTCACTCTATTTTCATTTTTGTCATTCACTTTTTGCATAGATCCCACTGCAAACTTAAAAGTCAAATAATTTTAATTGTAAGTTTTAAAATTTTTCTAAAAAATTGTTAGTTATAATAATATATATTGAGAGAAATATATCAAAATCCCACATAAGCATATTTTTTAATATAAATCAATAAGCAATCAAACTCAAAGTCTAACATAAAAATTTGAAAAACATATCAGACTTGAAAGAGTATTATATAGTCAATTATAACACCTTACTTTAAAGATTCAACTACATCCTCAGGTCCATAATACCTATTACATTTCACTTTTTTACGCAATTCAATGGAAATTTTAATCTATAATATTTTAAACTACACTTAACCAAAAATTTTAAAAATTGAATATTATGAAAGTATGTAATTAGACGATTCAAACAAGACCCCACTTGACTGTACCTCTTCTAACACATTAATCGTTATATATAAAATAAGCTCGAATAATAAATAATACTCGTAAGTCAAATATAGCGAGTATTTCAGAACAGAGAGCGCGCTTAAGAATATGGTGTTAAAAGGAGACATTACATATATAAAAGACTAATTAAACTAGTGTTTTCAAGTGGGCCATTGGACATTATGTACAACTCCTAAATCCACATTATAAAATAACTTCCTCACCTCACTCTCCACCCCATTCAAACCACATTCTCTTAAGCCCCAACCTTACAATTTTAATATCTATCTCCTATCTCTCCCTCTTCAATGGAGTTCTCCCCTCTTTTATCATGGCTTCTTAATCCAATTAATACCAATAATACCCTTTACTACATCTTCTTCCTCTTCTCCTCTACAATACTATCCTTCTCCCTTTTCTCATACTTCCTATTCACTAAAAAATTTATGAACTATATATTCCCTTCATGTAAGTGTGAGATTTGCCAATCTTTTATAACCTCAAGTTGGAGAGAAAAATTCACAAATCTTCCTGATTGGTATACACATCTTTTAGCCAATTCCCCTACAAAAACAATCCATATTCATATTCTAAATAATACCATTATTGCCAATCCTAAAAATGTTGAGTACATTCTTAGAACTAATTTTGATAACTACCCTAAAGGTAAGGCCATGTCAACCATCCTAGGGGACTTGTTAGGCCAAGGGATTTTCGTCGTCGACGGGGAACATTGGAGGTTCCAAAGAAAATTAGCTAGTCTTGAGCTAGGCTCGGTCAGTGTCCGAGCCTATGCTCAAGAAGTCGTAGGTAAGGAGATAAAGGATCACCTTGTCCCGATTTTAATGACCAAGTCTAGTATAGACTTGGCGGATGTATTTAAAAGATTCTCTTTTGTTAATGTTTGCAAGTTTACTTTTGGGATTGATGACCCGTTGGGCCTAGCCCGGCTTGCTGAGGCTTTTGATGTGGCTTCGAGGTTATCTTCGGAACGGGCCTTGAGCCCGTCTTGGCTAGTTTGGAAGTACAAGAGGTTTTTTAATATTGGGCCCGAAAAAAAGCTTAAAGATGCTATTAGAAAAGTCAACGCTCTTGCGGAGAATATTATGAAAGAGAGGAGAAAAAAGGGTTTTCATAAAAGTGATTTATTATCAAGATTTATGGGAAGTTTATCGGATGATAAGTATGTAAGAGATATTGTTGTTAGTTTTCTTTTAGCGGGCCGGGATACGGTTGCTTCGGGCCTTACGATGTTTTTCTATCTTATGGCCCGAAACCCACAAGCTGAGGCCCGGTTACTTGATGAGATTAACCGGGTCATGAGTGGGCCCGCTTCGAGAATTGCAATTCCTTCAATAGAGGAAATGAAGGAAATGCATTATCTTCAAGCGGCCCTTCATGAGACATTGAGATTGTACCCACCGGTACAAATGGATTCCAAGTTTGCAAAAAATGATGATGTGTTACCCGACGGGACACGTGTGAAGAAGGGTACTCGGGTTGCGTACCACCCATATGCAATGGGCCGGATGGAGAATCTTTGGGGCCCGGATTGTTTAGAGTTCAAGCCCGAAAGATGGTTAGATGACCACGGAGTATTTATACCCGAAAACCCATTTAAATACCCGGTTTTTCAAGCCGGGGTAAGGGTATGTTTGGGTAGGGACATGGCCCTATTGTCTATGAAAGTTGTTGCTGTTGCTCTAGTGAAACGATTTCATATAAAACTAGCTGATCCAAATTGGATTCCACACTTCGTCTCAGGCCTTTCCGCAAGCCTCAAAGGAGGCATGCCGGTTGTAGTAACAGAACGCTTGGTTTAAGGAAACAAATTAATGATTAATACTAATTAATCAATTTACTTAGCATGAGGATCTTGAAGAGCTAAACGTGCTAATGAATTATGATGAATTGATGATCATTAATGATTAATCATGGTGGCCCTAATTGCACATCACATGCAATTAATGTATGATAGAGGTAAGTGTTACGTAAGACATGATTATTTTATGTTAACAAGTTTGGTAAGCCAAGATTAATATATTTAATTATTATCTAGCTACCATAATTAAGTTTAGTTAAGAGGTTAGCATGAAGAGAATTAAGCAATGGTTGCAAAAGGAATAATTGGGAAGTGGAACCATATATAATTTAGTTGTAATAGTATTACTAGCAATACAAATTGTGTACATAAAATTATATGTAAGATCAAGGCTATATTATTATTATTATTATTATTTATATGTTCAATTAAGTGGAAAGTGAACATTTACTAATTATATCCATCCATGTTTTTTAATCAAATTATAATTATATATATGATCTAAATTTGATTGTTTTGCTACACATAGTAAGAAGCTAGAATTGGAATTGGGTAAATTAAATAAGAGGCAATGTTTATAAGAATGTTTTATAAGAGGGTACAATTAGTGAGAATACAAATTAAGTTAAGATTTTTATTTCGGGATCTGTGTTATAACTGTTTTACTGATACTCTTATCTATTATATACAGATATAATATAAATGTCATATATAATATTAACTTTTTTGTCTTATTCTGATCTTTGTTATTTCTTATACTTTTATAAACTTTAATGATGTTTATTAAAAGTAAACAGAACAAAGGACAAAAAATTAATTAAGATTAGAAACATTCACGTTTATTTATTTATCGTCTTTTAGTAATCTATTTGAATCAATCAATTAGTTTAAATTTAAATACACTTAAAAATTTCTTTATACAACATTGTTGATCATTTTATTTGTTGTGTAAGGTAAAGGTGACCACTAACTTTATCTTCATCCATATACAATTAAATTAAACTTACTAATAAAATAAATTTGCTTAATGGCAAGCTAGTTAGTGAGCTACCAAAAGACAACCCAACAAGCTACAAAAACATTTAATTTGTAGGTCAATAATAATGGGAAGACCATTTTTTAATACTTCATATGATAAACTTGTATTGTGCTCTTATGTGGTTGAATACTAATTGTGAAAGAATCACGTTATATAAATTTAATTAATCATTAATGTCTTAGATATCATTACTAATCTTAACTTTAATTTAACTTTTAAAAGTTTTAACTTTAAATTACATTTCATTTTAAAAATCTCTTTCATTTAATTAAAATATCATTAAAAAAATAATTTGTTCTTCTTTATAGTTTCTTCGTTCTTGATCCTCCACCAAAATATATTTGGTAAACTTTAATTTTTTTATTTTTTTCTTTCATTGAAGATCAGAAATTATCATCATGGATTTTTAAATCAAAAATTAAGATGAGTTTGTGACTATAAATTTTAGAAAAAATTACCTATAATAATCTAACCAATTTATGATTTTCCTACAATAATCCCACTTATTGATTAATTATGAATAATTTCAACTTTGAGGAGTATTTTCTTCGAGTAAACCTGGTGACCAGATGACTTGATGTAACAAATTCTATTTTTTAAAAAAAACTAAATTATAATAAAATGTTGAAAAAATATTCAAAAAAATTTATTATTTTTTTATTATTTAGAAATTTTTATGTAAATTTTCTAAATGTTTCTCTAACTTTAAATTAATTTTCAATTTACTTTTTAGGTGAATTAATTACTATAGTAAGTCAACGGACTAGCTAAATTTACTCTAGGCAAATAACCACTAAAATTAAGATTATTCATGATTAATCAATAAGTGAAATAACTATAGAAATTTCCAGATAATTTTTCCTAAATTTTATAACATTTAAAATTCAAACTCAAATAAACAACTTTAGTTTATACTTCTTGGATAGAGTTATACATGGAGGAAAAAGCTCCGGATATTAAGCCGTAAAGCACCGAAAAGAAGTTAATTATGCTAACAAAGACGGTCGCCGCCCCATGTTTATACTGTTTAATATTTTTCAAACTTCCATTCATTTCCTTGAGGATCTTGTTGATTCATTATATTAATAATATATTATTTTTTATGCTAACTTTTTTTAATAAGTTTAATAATAAAGATGGACATTCATTTCATTATATTATAAAATAACATATCTTTTACGTGATCAGCATGGATGAAATTACCACACTTGGCTCTTGAGACTTAAAGTCAAACTCGTGCCATGAAAAAAAAATTCCAAATATCCATTTTGTAAATCTTACTATTAAGATAGATTTTCTAGATAATCAGATTTTATCTTAGTTATAGTAAATAGTAAGTAAATTAAAATAAGTATTATTTTTCCTTGACAATATCCGCGAATCTCATCTAGTCCATCCCCTTAATTCATCCTACTTTTTTTAAAAAATATTTATCGAAATTGAGGACATATACTACTTTTCATTAGAAAAGAACTTATTAGATTCGATAATCACCTAAGCCTCTCCCTTCCTTGGCGGCTAGGTGCCTATAATAAAAGCCAAAAAATTTTACCAATTAGATATTGATTTTAAAATATGTAAATCTTGAAATTTAACTTGAAATTTTTTATGCTTATTGCTATAAATAGGATTTTTTTAAATTGCGATAAGTAGAAAAAATTTGTTTTGACGCAAAATAAAGTGATTAATTTACAATAAATTGTTTACAATAAATTGTTATTAGTGAACTATGTAAATTGTGAGTGTCTTCTTGTTATGATAATTTTCTTGGATGACATTTATAACCACGATGATATAGGTAAGACATTTTAGTAATTAAACATTTTACACATTCATTGTGATTTGTGAATAATTTTAATTTTTAATTATCTATTGATAAATTAATATTTGCGTTTAGTTTGTTGTCAGCATACTAATAGGGTATATTGATAGCAAATTAATGACAATAATGTTGAATATAAAAGGGGATATTGAAAAACTAAGGACAAATGTTGAATTATTAAAATAATATAATGGTAAAATTATTTACAGTACATGAGTAAAAAGTTGGATTGTTAATATTAACTTTTCATTATTTGTATTGCATTTAATATATAAAAAGAAATGTAAAATCTAAGTTTATGAAAGCTAAGCTATCTACAAAATAATTGTATACATAAATTATACAAGATATGAAAACAAATTATAAATAAGTAGATGCCTGAAAATTGAGAATATATATTGATTAAAAAACCAATAAATAGACAATCAAGCGAAGGAGTAAAAAATAGGAAAGATTGTTTAAAATCATTCCACTTATTGCCCATCTGCTATGAATAATTCCTACTATTGATTATTTTCTAAATAATCTAATTAACCTTTGCATATTATTTGCTGACAGCACACCTTTTTATATTCATTGATCTTACCTTACTTCTCTATGGTTGTAGTTATCTATGATAGCCGATCAAAATGTAGAAAGGGGTGCTGTTAGCAAATAATACACAAAAATTTAATTATTTAAAAATAATCAATAATAAAAATTATTCAAAACAAATTAATAACAGATGAGATTATTCTGGATAGTTTTCCAAAAAAAAAATAGTTGAAAAGTTCGGAAATATGTTAGTATTGCCTAACATTTTGATTCATGGATCAAAAACAGCGATACAAACAAATAAAAAATCATCATTGCATAGGCAATAGACAAAAGTTGTCGATTTGGTTGGAATTGGTGATGCACGTGATTTATCTAATTTTTTATTATCGTAAATTAATTGAAAATTGTTGTCAAAATATTACCTTAAAAAAGTACTTCCTCTGTTTTTTTTTTACTTGCACCCCAACATACTTTTACGCAGTCCAATGCGTTTGTCGGGTTGCTTATATCTAGAATTATACTCAACTAAAAATTATAAAAATTTGATATTAATAAAGTATTCGACGAGACGAATAAAACAAGATCCCACATGACTAGGTTTTTTTATCGTTTAATAGTCGCACTATGCAAAACACTATCAAATGATGAATAGTGTAAAAAGAGGAAATGGTGCAAGTAAAAAAAAACGGAGGAAGTATTACTTTTTTTTTTTTTTTTTTTTTTTTTGAAGTTAGTATTACTTATTTTAGTTGGGACAAAATTCGAAAAATTTGATAACATTACACTTCGTAACCTGCGTTTTCACTTTTCAATAAAATCGTTAGGTTGGTAATTAAATGTTGTTTTTAAATCTTTAGCAATATGTCTAAATTGAAGTATATAATTTCTCCCCGAATAGGTTATGGATTCGATTATCTCCTCCTTATTAGCCTATCAAGTCATCAAAAATAATAAATTTGTTTTTTAAATATTAAAAATAATAATTATTAATTAGTTAATTAATTAATATGGAAGGGACCGACTTTTCATCTTCTTACCATACTCCATAAAAATACACCACCCTCTTTACGATCGATATTCAACCAAATATCCTTTAATTAATCTGAACTCATCCTACAATCCGTTATTCAGTTTTCATTGATTATCATATATTCATTTCTTTTGGTTTCCCGATCTGACTTGAGTGTCGGAGGGGTTTTCCGAGAAACCATCCCCGGGCAAGGTTAACGTTGTATTGCAGGATTTGAGGTCTCATCATCGGAAGGATCAAGCATATTGACAATCGTCCCCGATTACACCTATCTCCAGGTATTTTTAAGTGTTTTTTGCACTTCCTCGTTTCATTACCGAAACATTATTAATTAAATTTTTGATGTTGTTTTTTAACTACATTTTAAAATTGATTGACAAAGAATCTGCATGGCCAAAAATATTTTTCTAACTTGCTAAACAATAAAAGAATTGAAAAAAATAATTTTCCAACAATTTTTTTTCCTCAAATCAACACTCCCTCATTAATTAATTTCTATTTTCTACTTTTATATAAAAATCAATCTCTTTCTTTGGATCCACCCTTTTTTTTTTACCTAAATTTCAATGCTAACATTGCAATTGCTACTTGTTTGTGTCTTGCAACTTTGGAATTTCTCATATGGTACTTTTGTGATTCTTAATGTCATATACTCTCGTGTTAAAATTTCAAATTGGTGATGATAATTATTTTTGCAAGGCAATGATAAATTATCACATAATTATTCTATGACTTCACTCGTGTGAACACGCTCACTGGGTACCCATAGGCTCGGGGCCTCGGACCCACAAACCTACAAATAATGAGCGTTCGACTTGCATAAAACACGAGTTTCACTGTTTTCCAAAACCATAAGGTATTAGAAGGATTACTCGCCGAATATTATATGCAAGTCCACAACTTTTAATATTTAAGCGATTTGAAATCATCCGCACACGTGAAATATTTCCAAAAAATTTAGTTGATTATTATATCTTTATATGATTAAATATGAAAAGTCCAAGTCTAACTTCTCGTAATAGTTAACATGTTTAAATTTTCTAGATCAGTCATAATAAGGCTTATTAAAACATATAATAATTAGATATCGTAGTTCTAGACCACTAATTGCTCTTAAAGCATACTTAATTACTTATAATTACTTATTGTATTAAAGTTTTAATATCTTAATTAAGTGCGGACCACTAATTAAATATATACACTATAATATAGACATGCCTCCTACTCGTAAGTAGCTAGCTTGGTCTTTCAGCTTCAAGAATAGTTCAAACCTAATTTGTTCTTTTAATACAATTAGAAGGTATCTTAAATCGATTAATTTAAGTATCGATACTAATTATAACATTATTTTATATGCTCAATAATGTTTCAATTTTCCAATGCAATGTATGATTTTGTTCCCTATGCATGGATCGGTTGACTTGACTTAATTGGCACTTCATTAATACTTTAATTTAGTTATATACTCCCTCCGGTCCAGTTTACTAGTCCTATTTGGCTTTTGGCACTATTCACTCATCACTCTTAATTTGTATTTTACTCTTAATCTGTAAGTTAAAACATAGTCATGTGGGATCTTGTTTGATTTGTCTCAATACAAGAATTATTAATATCAATTTTTTATAATTTTTGATTAAGAATAATTAGAGATATTAAGGGTTAAAATGTTGTCTCGACACGTGTGAAAAGTCAATGGGACTAGTAAACTGGACCGGAGGGAGTATAAACCTTTTAGTTTTTAATTTAGAACAATATTACGCTTTAATTAGAAATTTATACTATTAAACAAGTTTTGGTCCTGTTGGGTGATAGTGATCATTTGACATTTTTGTTTGTTATGTAATGCAATGGTCGTTTTGTATCTCAATTACAATGCTGTAAATTTCAAAAGATATCTTAAGTGAAAATTCATTTGTAACAAATATAGTAGGATTGAAGAATATAATATAAAAAAAAATTACATGAGAAAATAAGGGTAAAGGACACTTTCAGTAGCATCTCACACAAGACAGGGTATGGGTGGAGTTTTGTTTTCTTGAAAGTTGCGGAAAAACCATACATATTCCCTTCAATGAGGAAGTAAAGAGGATGCGCGCAGTCAAGAAATCCTAATTGATACCTAAGCCTAATAGGGGTCAAACCCCAAACCTTATGCTCAAGATGCAGATGCTATTAGAACATTAAGCCTTAATGGGCTGAGCTTATCGTACGAATAATAAAAATTGTAAAAATTATACATTAAAATTCTTTGCATCAAGACGAATCTAACAAAATTCCATATGAATGTATATATTTTGTATTGAATATTCGTACTTTAAAAATTAAATTTAAATTTCTCTAAAATGGAATACGCAAATTCTTGTGAGCCCATTATATATTTTTTGAAATATTGTAAGTAGACATTAAAAAATAACGTAAGCAGACATTTAAGAGATTATAATTAGGCATTAAGAATACGGTAAGTAGGTATTAAAGATAATGTAAATAGACATTAAGCCTTAATGGGCTGAGATTGAGGGACGTCTCGCAAAAAAAACGATCTCTCAAGACACCAGCCGAAAGAAAAAACTTAAAATGAACAAGCAAAAAGAAACGCAGTATCCTTATAAATTATACAACTTTTCAAACTTTTCACAATGAACTCTTTAATTTATTGCACATTACATAATCCACAAAAACAAGATAAAACAAATAATCATACACTCCTAACTCCTAATTAGTAGGTGGAGTGTATCATTCATAAGAGAATTATTACAAATTTATAACCATTCCCTAATTAAAGGAATGCTTAATTAATTAACACAATAAAATTACGGATCCATCAGAAGATTAACAATTAATCAACGCCGGCAGACGACTCCACGGCCACTAAACCCAGAAGCACAATTCAAATCCGCAAACTCATTCCCAATTTCAATCCCATTCCCATTCCCATTCCCGATAAATTTAGAAGCAAGACAATCCGTCTTAAAAATCCCCGACGAGGAAAACTCCTTTTCCCCACCCAAAACCGGCATTGAAACCCCCAATTTAACTCTACTAACATAATTACTTCCATAAGTTTGCCCTAAAACTCCATTAACATCCCCACTTAATGAATAAAACTTAAAACTCAAATCAAGATGTGCAAAACAATCTTCTTCTGTAATTCCATATTTATGAATCAAAGAATCCTTTTCAGTAATCGGAACAACCACCGCCTTGATTTTAAACTTACCATCTGCTTTGATTTCCACTGCGTTTGTTGTTTTAATTCGGGTGATTGTGACGTCGTTGTTAAGTGATTGCCAGGTGGCACCTTCGTTTTCTGCCAGATCGATGGGTTGACCGTCAAAGGAGAGAGAAAGACGGTCGTTGGCGTCGTTCCAGGTGCTGGTTTTTTGGGCGCCGATGTAGAGTTTGTGGTCGTCGAAGAGGAGTCCGAGGGCTTGGACCCAAGTGAAGTCTCGGCCCAT
Organism: Amaranthus palmeri; assembly: GCA_019776075.1. Lineage (NCBI taxonomy): Eukaryota > Viridiplantae > Streptophyta > Magnoliopsida > Caryophyllales > Amaranthaceae > Amaranthus > Amaranthus palmeri. The sequence continues at coordinate 861,670 of JAAKBH010000301.1, forward strand.
GTTGGGGTTGCGTTTACCGATGAAGTGGGCGTTGATGTGGAGGTTTGAGTCGGTGACGAGACAGAAATCTTGGTCCTTTTTGCCGTGGAAGTAGAAGGTGATACCGTCTGCTCCGACGAACCTTGGGTCTTGGCATACTGCACCTGGTCTGTTACAGTCTGCATCATCAAGAACACAACCCTATTAATAAGTGTCATAATAACTTTCATCATTAATATCTTAAACTACATTTATCTAAAAATTATAAAAATTTAATATTATGAAAGTATGCAATTAGACAATTCAAACAAGATCCCACTTGACTATATTTTTACTTACACATTAGTCGCAATATGTAAAATAGCTTGAACGATGAATAGTGCACAAAATAGATATGTAGCGAGTATTTTGGAACGGAGGAAGTATAATACTTTTTCCATTCTGAAATACTCGCTACATTTCTATTATTGACACTGTTTATCGTTCAAGCTTATTTTGTATATTGCGGCTAATGAGTAAGAAAAAAATATAGTCAAGTGAGATCTTGTTTGAATCGTCTAATCACCTACTTTCATCATATTAATTATTTATAATTTTTAGACATGTATAATTCAATATATAAATGATCGAAATAACACATTAAATTGCGTAAAAAGTAAAATATTGCAAGTTTAGTGGAACGGAGGAAATATGCATTTATTTAACTTTGATAGTAAAATCGCATAATGTACGAAGTTATTAGGAATTTAGGATAAAAAGAATATATAGAATTCGTGTCATTTTTAAAGTTTTTACTAAATTTTTCAAAAATTTGATAAGCAAGTATTAAAACACAATGTTAAACTTTCTGTTTACTGTTTTAAAGACAGTTTGTAAAAAAAACTTTCCATAGAATAATTTAGAAAGTTATCCATTAATCAGGCATATAATTGATTTGCAATTTTTTTAAAATAAGTGCACATAATAGTGATGGCATTATTCTAATTAGATTTACTTAATTTCAAAGATACTTAAATTTCGAATTATGTCATTTATCAAAAACAAAAATTAAGTTTTGATAATTACATGAATAAAATTGACTTTCATAGGCGTAAAACATTTTCATATCGTATTGTTATAATAATTTTTTTCAAATATACTAACATTTTTTGATGCGATTTATATATATGAATGTCATGTCAAAATTTATCATCTGATAATTTTGTTGCATTTGACAAATGGCTATGAGATTGTCATTTGTCATTTTACACTAAAATTATTAAATTCTATGATTATCTAATTAGAAAAAAAATCATTTTACTAGAACTTGAACGTACCACAAACAGGACTACAAGTGACACAGTCAACTTGACAAGTCTGAGGACAATCAGCAGGACAAGTAAATTGCCTGAAGTAGCAACCTGAATAGTACTTATCCTTGCACCTCACTTGCTTTGGACTGCTTGATGATGAAGGTGTTGGTGGGGTGGGTGAAGGTGGGGTTGGGGTCGGGATCGGGGTGGGTGGCGTTGGGGTGACCACAGGTGTTGGTGGCAATGGTGGCGAGTACACAGGTGGTGGTGGTGAGTAGGGAGGGGACTTATCCTTTGGCCCATTGGGAACATCCTTATCCTTTGGCCCATTAGGCACATCCTTATCATTCTTAGGCCCATTTGGCACATCCTTATCATTCTTCGGCCCCTTAGGCACATCCTTATCATTTTTAGGCCCATTGGGAACATCCTTAGGATACTCCGGTGCCGCGTCAGCCAATACCAACGCAAGGAGGACGATCACCGTCACTACAATAGCTCGCTTCATTTTTGTTATAGCAAATAAATCTTATTTTTTGTGAAAATAAATATAGGGAAGAATTTGATATTTTGGTGATGAATATGGGTTATTATGGGTGTTTATATAGTGGGTTTAGAAATGCACTTTTATGTTGTTTCAAGTTAAATTAAGGGGTATGCTACAAATTAAATGTGTTCCTTTAATGGCTTTTCACACAATGCTAGGTGGTCTCACATGGCCAAGACCTTTCTTTTAGGTTCATTTCTCTCAAGTCAACTTCAAATGTGTGATATCTTGAAATATACGAATCAATGCGTCCAAAGATAGTAATTACTCCCCCCCCTCACCATTTTGATTTATAAATATTTTAATAGCAAAAGTGATAGATAAGCATTTTGGCAATGTGTTCTTTTTTTTTCCAGTAATTATCGGGGAAAATAAGAGGTGCACACTCTTAAGTTAAAGAGATATATGTATATATCATTCCAAAACCGTATGACAATGGGTAAAAGGGTTCCAATAACTTATAAAGTGTGTATGCCATCTTTAATTTGTCAATGTGAAACGATAAACCATCCCAACATTTGTGGAAGTTATTGTGTTGGTTTGATAGAAATCAATACTTAGACTTGGAATCATTTTCTATGTATCATTTCAAATTTGAACAATACTCCATATAACTGTCTTGTTTTGGTTTTACTCCGATAATTTTCAGATGTCCATGAATATAATTAAGCAATGTGTATCCATCTTTTGATTACGTGGGTTTTTATATCGATAAAATAGTGATAAAAATACACAAATATTTTTTTAAAAAAGTAGTTATATGAGGTCCTTGTATGGACAAAATACTAATATAAGTTTATTCATTTTCCGTGAAAAGAAAGTAAAACAAAAAAATTAGCTCAAATAAGAAAGTAAAACATAATACTCCCTCCTATTCAGCTTAAGTGTCCCATTTCCTTATTGGGTCAAGTCACCTTAAATGTCCCATTTCTATTTTTGGTATGTTAACTTTACCAATTTATCCCTACTAAACTTAACTTTTTTACACCTTTATATCTACTAACCCCACTTTACACCTATAAAGATTCAAAAACTCTACATTTTCTCTTACACATGTGGTCCCATTTGACTTTTCTTAAAATCCGTGAAAAGTCAAATGGGACACTTAAGCTGAATAGGAGGGAGTATTAAAATGAAGAGTATATCGTTTTCGGACTAAAATCCCAATGTTAATTGGGCCTTATATAAAGTCCAAGAAAGTCCTTAAGTTTCTTAAGTCCGAGTTATTCAGATATCACTGTGTTAGATCTAATTAATTTTAATATATGTATGGATTCAATTAATTTTAATTTTGGTACAGATTTAACTTTCGTAAATACTCTCAAACATCCTATTGGAGTACATTTTTTTGGATGCAACCCTCAGATTAGTAATCTTTGTTTATTTTGAAAGATCGTCATTCAAAAATCGTCAACCACCTTCTGTATATTTGTATATTTACAATATGTAATCACAAAAGCACTACAATTAATAAGTAGTAAGCCTTCTTTAACCTACCATATAATTAAAAATAATAAAATAAAATAGCCAATTGAAAATTATAATTTATACTCCATATAATGTAAATTAAAAAAAATTTCTTATAATTTTTTCATATAGAATTTCTCTAATTTTAGTATTTTACATGATGTATTATAAGAATGAAAATTTTTAGTAAACCAAAATGAAATCAAATAGTAAACAATTCCTTCAAATAACCCAGTAAAACAATCTCACACACACAATTTTACAACAAAATATTTTTTTTTGAAATTCAATACAACAAAATATTGAAAATATAATAAATAAACAAATAATGCATCAATTCTCCATGAGGAATTAATTAACGTTTGCAGACAACTCCCCTGCCACTAGTAATACCAGAAGCACAGTTCAGATCAGCAAACTCCATTCCAATTGAATGATTCCCATTCCCATTCCCATTCCCATTCCCATTCCCATTGAAGTTAGCAACAGCACAATCAGTAGCAAACAATCCAGAGGAATGGAATTCCCTTTCCCCACCAAGAACCGGATTCACTACACCCATTTTGACCCGGCTCACATAATTACTTGCATAAGTTTGGCCTAAAACCCCATTCACATCATCACTCAATGAGTAAAACTTGAAGCTCAAATCAAGATGTGCAAAGCAATCCTGTTCTGGGATGATTCCGTATTTGTGTATCATCGATTCTTTCTCTGTTATTGGAACCACTGCGGCCTTGATCTTGAACTTACCTTCCGCCTCAACCACCACTGCGTTTGTAGCCCTTGATCTTGTGATGGTTAGCCCACTAGTCGTTGCATTCCATCTAGCCCCCTCGGCTTCAGGAATGCTAATAGATTGGTTGTCGAAAGAGATGGAAATACGGTCTATGGCATCATTCCATGTGGAGGTCTTGAGTGCACCGATGTAAAGCTTATGGTGGTCGAACAGGATGCCTAAGGATTGCACCCAAGTGAAGTCTCTTCCCATGTGGGATTCATGTTTTCCTATCAAGTGGGCGTTTATGTGGAGATTGGAGTCTGTAACAAGACAGAAATCTTGGTCTTTTTTGCCATGGAAGTAGAATGTTATCCCATCTGCTCCTATGAATCTTGGGTCCTGGCACACTGCTCCCGGTTTGTTGCAATCTGCGCGCAATTGTATACAACACTATTTATTGCTGAAAATACGAAAGATCCCACATTGCTAAAAAGTGGGTTGTTGACTTGTATATAATACTTGATGGGTGAATCTCCTAGATATAGTAAACCTCATCAAGTGTGTATGCAAGTCAACGCTCATTACCTGTAGATTTGTGAGCCTGAGCCCATGGGTGCCCGTGTGTATCCACACAAGTGGGCTCACGGGGTGATTTCCTAACATATATCTCATAATGTGCAACTACTAGTGATAAGAAAACAAAAGACAAAAAAATGCACTTACTGCAAACAGGACTACAAGTGACACTGTCAACCTGACAAGTCTGAGGACAGGCTGCAGGGCAAGTAAACTCCCTGTAATAACACGCGGGATAATTCTTATTCATACATCTAACACGCTTAGGAGTCGACGAAACTGGTGGATGCACATTACCACAGACAGGCTTACATGTTGCACAATTAACAGTACAAGTACTTGGACAAGCCACAGGACAGAAAAGCGGCTTGTTATAGCAAGCGCGGAATCTCTTATCCTTGCACTGCACTTTCTTAGGCTTCTGAATCTTCGGATTTGGTGGCGGAATCATTGATCCGGGTGCACAAACAGTCTGACACTTGTCACAATCGACTGAACAAGAACGAGGACACGAAGATGGACAGTACATCTGTTTGTTAAAACATGGTGAATGTTGTTTGCACCTCACTTTCATAGGCTTGTGTTTGGGTATTGACAGGGTTGCTTCTGCAACTGTCATAACAGCAAGTATAAAGACAGTTAGTATCAATGCCGATTCGCCCTTCATATTCATCGGTCGTTTCTTCGACTAATTGTATATAATTATACTTAGGATTTGTGTTTTGAGAATGATCCTTAATGTTTCCTTTTATATATGTTATAGCCATGTTTGAATGTTAGACAGTACCCAAATAAAATGGGATTATACCTTACTTTGATACTTATCATGGAGCTCATCTAATGTTTAGGCCTATATGAGTTTGGTTAAATTCAATCTTAATTCTTAAGGTCTAAATTTTTGTAGACTTTGATACTTTATTCTTTTTTTGGGGTCAAAATCCGCATTGTATAACTGCTTAATATGCAATACTCCCTCTGTCTCTTTATTTTACACCACATTTCAATTCAATGTGTCTTTTTGATTTTGCACCATTTCCTTTTTGACGTATATTGATTTCACTTTCATTTTAATCTCATCCACGTACTTATATTTTTTCGCAATTTAAACCACTTATTTCTACTATTTACTTGTTTTTTGTCTCATCTTCCAACTCAATTTTTTTTTGTCAAGCATTTTCTATTAACACTAAAACAAAAGCATATACATACGAGGTGAAAACCCCAGATATCTAAAAGCCTCCCTATATACTGCATTAGTGTGAAAAGTGAGCCCATCTTCTAGAAAGGGTTTCTCACACGAAAACTCAATTTTTCTTTCTATTAAATTTCACTTATTTTGCAACTGATAGAAAATGAGAGGGAGAGATAGAATAATTTTTAGGACTAGTGGTGATTATTGATTATTATACTTCTTAAAATAATATTTTGTCCATTGTATTGTTGCTATATCTAAGGTTTTTAGTGAAAGATGAATAAATTCATAGCGTACCAGAAATTAGGTCTAAGTCACCAAGGCATAGAAGTCAACAGTAATTAGGTGAACCGTTTCATATTTTTCTTGTATTGGCTCTAAAAAATACTACTCACTTTGTTTTTTCAGTTCACTTTAAGTTTGTTCACTTTAAAAAAAAATTAGATTTTTAAAGTATATATTAAAAATAATATATATTCATGTGAGATGTTATTAGATTTGTCTTGATGTAAATTTTTGTTAATATATATATTCATTATTTGTTATAATGCGTACTTAGAGATATTAAAGCTTAAAATTTGCTAAAAAATGCGTACAAAAGATAAATTAGACAAACAAAATGGAACGGAGGAGTACTACTTTGTCCATTTGACCAATTGAATTAACTTAATTTATAGACAAATTAAGTGTTGTTATATAATAAGGCGAAAACGTATTTGGTAACTAGAGGTGTTCAACGGGGCGGGTCGACCTAATGGGTTAAGGGTTGGGTCACATTGTAATGGGTCATTAGTGGGTCGGGTCAATAATAGGGCGGGTCATTAATGGGCCTTTGAGTAAAGGGTCGGGTCGGGCCGGATCGGATAATTATATTAATTGCTTGTAAAAAATATTTTACCACTTTTTTTTATATTTTTATATGCGATTGTTATATTTATATATAGTTGAATTGACCTAACGGGCCATAAAGTATAATAAAAAAAATTATTTTATGAAATTTTTAAAAAGGGTCAAAGTGGGTCATATTTAAACGGGCTTGACCCGCCCTAGCCCGTTTAACATTTGACATGACCCGCCCCGACCCGGTCCATCCGGTCCATTTAAATTTTGACCCGCCCCGATCCGACCCAGCCCATTAAACACCTCTATTGGTAATATATAAAGAAAGAGAATAAATTGTGTGAATGAAAATTTATTAAGTGCTAAAATGTTTGGATGAGAATAAAAAAGTGGTAGATCAATATCCAAAAATAGAAATAATGTAAACAAAGTAAATTTGGCACTAATCACCGCGATCACTTTTAGGTTGTATTTTACTCTCAATTTATAAGTTTAAACAAAGTAAATTTGAGAGCAACGTAAAAATGTCTTAGGAACTTTTAGTTTGTATTTGATTCGCTTCAAAATAAATTTTATGACTGCAAGTTTTGTATGAGACTGTCTCAACGAGAAACGAACACATAAAAGCAGCACATTAGTAAAAAACATTAAAAAATTAAATCAAAATTCACACTTATTCAAAAAGCAATTTTTAAAAATAATTTAGACTGATTTAATTGAAACCGTCCAAAAGAGCTAGAATTTTAGACCCACAAGACGATCTCTCACATTTTAAAATCGTTCCATTCAAGTTAATCCGAATATTTGAGTTTGAGACCACCAAATTAAATGCCGTGAAGATCAATTAAATAATCAATTCCATGAATTATTCCAAACTTGTTTATATTTTCTTGTGATCAAAGGATAAAATAGATCCTTCTATTATAATCGTGCATGCTTGTATCATTATTCACTAATATATATAACAATTATAATGATTCTCATCCTTGTCCTTGCATGATACTATAAATTAAATGATTAATTCCACCCTTAAAAGATCAACAGTTTAAATGGGTCGTAAAAATTATTTGTTCATTTGGTCACATCAGCATCAAGAGCGGTGTAAGGTAGCACGCCCTCTGCACAGGTAAAAATCGCTTTGCAAGAGGGGTATGCACTATGCGCATCACATGCATGGCCAGCAACGATACTGTTCTATAAATCGTCGATAGTTAGAGGAGACAATATGGGTTCGACCCCTATTTGTTAGAACATGGAGTGAACTAATAGTCAGTCAGCCGAGAGAGAGAGAGAGTGGACTGAGATATTGAGAGAGAGAGAGCGATAAGAGCCAGATGAGAGACGGCTCGATATCGAGATAAGACTATAGCTTGAGGAGATATTATATAGTATGTATCAATTAGGGACTTGTATGTAGCGTATTGAGTAGAGAAGAATTCTCTAGATATATATTACGTATAGATATAGAATGAGCTTATATATATATATAGATGATATGTACTATATATATAGATATTATAATAATGATATATCATATATATATACATTGTATATTATATATATATATATATATATATATATATATATATATATATAGATATATATATATCTAGATATATATATATATATATATATATATATATATATATATATATATATATATAGATATATATATATATATATATTATAATATATATATATATATATATATACATATATATATCTATATATATATATATATATATATATATATATATATATATATATATATATATATATATATATATATATATATATATATATATATATATATATATCTCTATATATATATCTATATATATAGAAAGGATCAAATAAATATGGAACGATTGGTGCAAGCAAAGGTACAAGCAGTTCTGGGCGTGACTAAATTTGGGAAAAAACATGGTTCATCGGTTAGGTTTTGGATCAGATTAGTTTTACTCGGGTCATTTTTAGGTAGGGGTAGTTTTAGGTCAGCTCCCTCCGGATTTCGATCTGGATCGAATTGATCCAATGTGTTATTATTTTATTTTAACTAAAATTTTGTGGGATTTCTTATTATATCATTGAATTTAAAAATAGATAAATTTTTAAAAAAATTTACGTTAGCACTTAGCCAAATCACCATAAAATAGCGACACAATTTTTTGATGATGAAATAATAATAATTTAACATAAAAAAACTTTAATGAATATGAAATGCCTCATACTAGAAAAAATATATATTCAAATGACCGAAATAATACAATATTTAAATATTAAGAGTGCAAAAGTAAAGAACATGTTAGATTAAGAATCATTAGTTTTTTTTCTGTTTGTATGCCCAAAAGGAGAAATTTTACCCCTTTTTAATAATATATTGCACAACCCAATGGGTCCAACCCGACCTTGACCCGACCAACCTGTTTTTTAACGGGTTTCTTGGTTTCGTCATCATTCAGGTCGGGGGTTAAAATTTTTGGATTTCAACCCAATTTTTGGTTGGATTTCAAATCAACTTTGGATTGGATCAAAATTTTCTAGATGGAGGTGTAGCATATCTTCTTACAGAGGTAGTGTGTGTTTTGACTTTCAAAAAAAAATTACACATGAACATGAATCTATCACACCTGAAATTTTCAAGTTCATTTTTGTTTGAAACATATATGTGTGGTACCTCTAATGACATATGTCACCTCCAAAACAGCATTGTTTCGGTAATGAAACGGTCGAATATATAAAAGAGACTTTAAGTAGAAAGTACCTTTAAATTATGGAAATTGAGATGATCTGACCTCCGCGTACGGTGTTCCTGCAACCACAAGGAAAACTAACCCGGGGGCCTATGTCCCGGAAGGGCACTCCGACGCTCAAGTCAGACCGGGAATCATAGATGTAATAAGTGTAAATTTTGTATTAGGGTAGAATTGTGTACCTTTATCATGTAGATGAATGATGTATTTATAGAAATATTGTGAAGGTGGTTACCTCATTCATGATAATCATGCTTATGTTAGTGGGGTTAACGGGTAGTTATGTGGCGGTTATGATTTGACTAAATAAATTACGGGATACTAATTTGACCCCGTAACAAGCATAAATATGTCACCCTGAAACATTCTAGCCTATTTTTTGAATGTTTTTCAATTTAAAGCATTTTCACTTGATCTTCTTCATATATGTCTGTCATGAAACAAACTCAATCAAAAGTTTAAGTTAATGGTTGAGTCTCCATGATACACTCTCTAACAATATTACCCCATGTTAGAGTATATAACATATCTTAGGGCCTCAACCATCAGCTTAAACTTTTAATTGAGTTGGTTCCTTGACATAAGATTAGAAACCTTCATGATAAAACATCACGGTTCAAATCTTAACCACCCCTTATTTAAAGTGGGTATTTAGCGCCAAATATGAGAAGGACCTGTGTTGCATTGCATCCACGATTTAACATATCATAGAGCCTCTAACCTTCAGCTTAAGCTTTTGGTTGAGTTTAATTATCGATTTCTTAACCATATCTACTTTGTTGTTGTTAGGCATTAAATGGAAACCATAGCAAAAGATATAGCGGTACCAATTCTAAATAGAATTGCAAACGCAACCATGGATTACACAATAAATGGTTATAAATTCATAACTTCATACAAAAAGAAAAGTAAAGAACTCAAAGATGCTTTACAAACATTGGTAAAGCGGAAGGAGGAACTACTCCAAGAAGTAGAATATAAAGGTGTAGAAAATGGAGAAGAAATCACAGCTGATGCTGAAGCCTGGCTTCAAAAGGTCAATAAATTGATCGAAGACGATGAAATAAAGAATATTATTAGATCGATAAATGATGAATTAATAAATGAAGAAAAAGATAAATGTTGTTGTGGGTTTTGTCATGGGAATTTGTGTTACCGATATAAATGTGGAAAAACAGCTTATGAGAAGCTTACGAAGATACGAGAATTACAAAACCAAGTTCCAAAAAATGATCAACTTACGAGAATTGTATCGGGTGAAAAGGTTGGACAAAAAATTTACGATTTGATTTCATATGGTTGGAAATCTAAATTGAAGAAAATGGAAGAGCTTGTGGATTTGTTACTTGATCATCAAGTTAATTCTGTTGGGTTTTATGGACCAAAAGGATCTGGTAAGTGCTAACTATTTTTCTCTATAAATATAACTTTTTTTTTAGAGTCTGTCTTTATGAGACCGTATTATAGTTAGAGTATATATTTCAAAATAAAAGGTTTCTATTAGTACTATGAAGTAATATGTTTTACTGTGAGACTGTCTTATATACGAATTTGTGTTACCCTAATTCTTGATTGAGATGATCTTATGATGAAATTGAGACCTTCGATTTATGAGTTGACCCGAAAAGTAAAAAGCTTGGAAATGATAGTTATTATATATCTAAAATTAAGCATTTTGTTTTTTATGTCAAGTGGATCATGGAACATTTATCATAGCATAGAGTTAAAACTCATTAGAGTACGAAAGCTAGTGACTTAACAAATTACTCGGAATAATTCAATTTTTTTATGATTTCTCTATAATGATTTTATCTATTTTCTTTTTTTTTTGGACAAATACAATAATCTTATCTATATTAATTAAATAATTCTAATTTTATGGGGTATTTGCCTAGAGTGAACTTGGTTAAGATGACTTGGTAATTGCTATAGTAGGTAATCACCAAAATAATAATTAAATGTTAAAATAGTGTCTCAAATTATTCTAAAAAATTATAGGAAAAATCAACGTAAATAATACAACCTTTTGTTAATTTCCCTACGATAATACGAACTTTTGATTAACCATGAATATACCAACTTCGGGGGTTTTTTTCCTAGAATAATACCAACTTTAGTTTATTAACTAATTTGCAAAATTTTTTTGTCATATAATCACCTATAGTTTAAATTTTAACATATTAGGTATATTGTAGGAAAATACTCCCATAAGTTTGTATTATTCATGATTAATCAAAAATTGATATTATTGTAGGAAAATAAGCAAAAAAAAAATTGTATTATTCCTAGTAATTTTTCTAAAATTATATTGGATCTGAATTGGTTGCATGGAAGGCGGTCACATATAGTTTCTAACAAACACAAAATCAATAAAACTATCCCATATTAAAATTATTGGGCAAACTCAAATTCAAAGTAAATTATAGAAATTTTCACACTGTCCGTTTTATTCACTATATACTTGAACAAATTCTCTGCCATCCATCTCTACTCTCATAAACCCTGGATTTTGGGGATTTCGCAATGATCGCCTCCGGTAAGCCTCTTCCTTTACCTCTATATTTCGGCAATATACAATCAGGATGAAATTCTTCATGTTTTCCTCTAATGAAATTTTATCTTTTGCGTCTATTTCTAGGATTTTATTGCATTTTGGCATTCAAATTGTCATTCATATTGATAGTCTCTTGTAATGAAATTTCTGAAAAGAGCAGTGCTAGTCTTTGATATGTGAATTTGAATGATGGAACATTTTATTTTCCGACATACATTGGTGAATATTAAGCATTATGATTTTTTATATATGAATTTTTTAATTTGTTTCCAAGCTGGTTTATATGAATTTTATTGATCTAACAAGAGCAGTGAGAGTTTAGATTCTTATTAACTTCCACTTAGTTTAGAGATATGCATTTAAGAAATATGGTGGAGTAGGTTGGCTTAGCAACAACCAACGGTAAGCTACTCATCCAGAAAAATAAAAAGTTAAAATAAATAAATGGGTTGTGGCAGGGCTGGTCAAATTGCACGTCGACCAGAACTGAGCTGACCTGACCTTTTAATGCACCACCCATCCTGACCCTCCCTATTGAAATCTTCTAATAATGGTCAGATTAAAAAAGTGGTATATTGCATTTGGTTTGAAGATATGATGTTGGAATTGAGTGATAGGATGAAGGGGTGAAGAGATGGGGAACCTGTACGCATAGACGGTGATACACCTTATAATTGGGGTATAGAATAAGTGGATGTGGAGCTACTTGTAGATCTGTGTACATCTAGAGATTGTAATGTAAGTTATAAACAAGCGTGTAATGGTAGAGGATGCAGGCTGGGAGGATGAAGAGCTTGCCAAAAGCATAAGTGAGGCAGTCTGTGCACCTATGGAGCTAGATGCCTAGATGTAGGTGGTCGATAATATCAAGTATGGGAAAGCTATTTTCTCGGCTTAAGTAGGTATTAGGTTAAGAGTGGAAAAGGAATAAAGCCTTAAAAACTAATATTAAGCCATAGTATATCGATGAATATTTATGTATCTAGTTTAAACATATTTTCATTAAAGATAACATGAAAGCAATATCATTTGGTTGGTTTGCGGTCACTGCATCTATGCTCTCTGTAGTTGGATCATGGGTGGATATCCTTTAGAAATACAAGATATTAAACAAGGAACCAATTTATGGAGAGCATTCTAGATTGTATTGAGATAGCACAAATACTCAAAAACTTACAGATAATATGACATGGGGATGCACCAAAATAAGTATGTGTAATGGTTAATTTAGGTAGGGTTTAGGGAGAATGTCAAGGAGATAGATAGATGTCTCAAGAGTAAGATGACAAAATGAAGAGGGGTGAGGCATAAAAGAATATAGCATGTTTGACAGTGTTAATAGTTCAAATACACGTTCATCTTTTACAATTTCGAGAGAAAGTGTAAAAGCATGAGAAACGAAAGACTAAACCACTGTCAGGAGAGTTGCTTGAATGGGCTAATAGCAAATTTTACGACTATGGTCACTCTAAAAGTATTTAATATGTTGTCTAGAAAGCGAAGAAATGAATTTCTTTTGCATGTCTTGGTTGTTTGTGCCTAGTTATGAGACAAATAAGGCTACTAAAGAGGTGACATGTGATATAGTGATTACCAGATAAAGGTATTTGAGCTTTTAGCCTATTACATCTTCTAATAAAATTTTTCGTGCAAATTCCCTTTAGATTAGGATGCAATATTATCAAATATAAATACGCACATATTCAAGATTTTTAACGATTTAAGGTGTGCAAAAGAACATCACGATTAGTAAAGTGAGGAAGAGAATTATCAGTGTAATTTTTTATTGGAATGCAATAACCATTTCTAACAAAAAAATGATTATTAGTGCTCAAATTAAAATGATAAAGAAGGTTAACTCGTAAGTGAGATATTAGAGGTAGCACCTAAGTCCACATACCACTTGTTGTCTTGAGGAGCGAAAGATATTACAAACTCTGTAGGAGTAACGATGGGTCAAAAGATGAAGAAACATAATGTGTGTGATGCTACATGGGTGGTTCACAAGAAGTTGGGCCAATAAGGCCTACTAAAGTCGGCCTATGAAGAGGATCTGGACTTATCGTGGGAAATGGGGCAGTCGACGAGCTTACTATTATTGTGCTACTAGTGAAAAATAATTAGTGTAGATAATTGGCTGAACTGTGTTGAAGTATGATCTCAAGGGGTGATGTTGAATTAGCTGGGTTAAGAGCTTCCATACTCACGATTAGTACGGTTGCCACCACCATTTGTAGGCTAATGTTAAGGGGCAAAGGGTGTAAATTAAGCTGTGATACCAAACGTGAAGAATCTTTTACGACCCGTTTGATAATCGATACTAAAAGTTGAGATTGATACCGGGAAAATTAGTGTAATTTTGGTAGAAATATTTCTTGACAAACTTAATGGTCATGCTTATTCTCCCTTAACATTTTTATTTTCTTCACAAAATTCATTCCATTGCATTACCATTTGAACTCTTAGTATTAGGTAGTAATGGAAAATTGTGAACAAATAAACTTTTTTATGATCATATTTTCATTAACATGGAAATAACATAATAAAAATTTACACTAAAAATCATTTTCATTACCATCAATTAGTACCGTTGACCAAACGGGCCTTTAAAGGACAATGAGAAATGGTGTGGTGTTTATGTCATTCATTTTATTTGATTGCATAAATATAAAGTGCAATCTTGCTATTTTGGTGGTGAGTAATGATTCAGACAAGATACAAAAGCATTTTATAAAATAAGATACATGAGGTGGTTGGCAAATGATTGTTTCATGTTAGTTATTCACTTCTTAGTTGTTTTTATTGGATTAGCCAAAAGTATTGACTGTTTTCATTGACTTTTAAGCTAGCTAAATTTGCCAAGTATTTAGAGAGAAATTTAGTAAAATCAGGATATCAATCAGCTTTTTTTATTTTGGGCCAGCATTTTCATTTTGGCTTATAAGCCAGTTTGAACAATGTCTTTGGTAAGGGTAAGGTTGCATATATCCGACCCTCTAAATCTCCTCTAGGTGGAAGCCATTTAATGACATTGGGTAATGTAATGTAGTTTTGTGAAAGTGAATTTCAATAATTATTTTCTCCACATCTTGTAGGTAAAACAGAAGTTTTAAGAGATTTAAGGCGAGATTCACGAGTGATGAATACATTTAACAAAATAGTGAGAATTACTGTTACAAGTAACCCAAATATAAAGGACATACAAGATAAGATAGCAAAAACTATTGAAGCTGTGGATTGGAAAGATAAGGACATAAAAAATCGAGCAAAAAATTTGGAATCACAGATAAGATTGAAAAGGGAAAAATTGTTGATTATACTAAATGTATGCGAAAAACTAGATTTAAACAGTTTAGGAACTGGTAATAATGACTTCTGTAAGCATTTGGTGGTAAGCACGTCACTAAATATTTGTCGATTAATGGATGTAAAGGAAGAAAATGCAGTGGAAATGACACCGATGAGTTTGGAAGAAGCCCAATCATGTTTCTGGAAGAGGGTTTATGATCTTAAAAAGAAGGGTGGTAGGGGAGATCAAGTAACAACTTATGCTTATATATCTCTTGCTAAAAAGTTGATCAAGGATTACTGTAAAGGCTCAACTAACGCAATTATGTCATTAGCTAACGTGTTGGGTAATGTTGATATCACAAAGTGGAAAGAATTAGAAGCTGAACTAAAAGGTAAACAGAATGCACATGAGATAATTTTGCGTAAGAGCGTCCAAGCTTCAGTTGAAAGCAAAGATTCTAAAGCTATCGAAAAGTTCTCTGCGCTTGCTTGTGTGTTTCCTCAAGAGTCAAGCGTACCAATCTTAGATTTAATGAGATACGCTATCGGTTTAGATTTGATTAAGGATGTTAACAACCTTAGTCAGGCAATGTCTCTAGCTGAAGAATGGGTTCAACATTTGATTTCTTCGTATTCGCTAGAAGAAGATGAAGATGAAAAAAATTGGACTGGAGGTCTTGGTCATGTTATAGTTCCTCGTTTTACTCGGGATAATATTATCAGTGATCGTCATGCACAAGGTACGTTTTGATATCTTCCTTTCCCTCCTCTATGACTTTTTTCTTATAATAATTTGCATTAACACTACAATTATATTGATTTATTCTTTCCCTTTTTGGAATGCATAGGGTGTTTGGTAAATGACAGTTGATTGTGGGTTGTTGATATCTTGATTGGCAAGCCAAAAGTTTTGGATGTTTGTAGGCTTTAAGTGGAGATGTTTGTTGACGTTAAGTATCGGTTTTTTGGTGTTTATGAAAGAAAAAGTGGGTCAAGAAACCAAACGTCTATGAAAATGACCAACCAAAGAACCTATTTTATTTTGACTTAAAAGCTATTTGTCAAACATCATTTTTAGTTTTTTAACCATAAGAAGCTAAAAAACAAAAGTCAATAAAAAATTGAACACAAATATTAGCCATTAAACACCTTTATAATCATTTTATAGAATTGTTTGACCTACTTGAATCTACTTGTGGTTAGAGATGGCAATTCAGTCCGAATCCGACCCTAGTCCGACTCGATCCGAGGAAAATAATCCGATTCGAGTCCGAGGAATAAGACATCCGACTCCGACTCCGACTTTACGCTCCGAGTCCGAGTTAGAGACGGACCGGAGGTGGACCTTATTAAAAATCCGAGACTCCGACCCGACTCCGACCCTGAAGGACATCCGACTTTGAATTTGACTTTTACACTAAAATTTTGTTTCCATTAAAACTCTAGACGTGACTAATTCAAGTTGTTTCTTATACTAATTGTAATTTTTTATTTTGAAAGAGTATTTGGTATTTTTATTTAGATTAATGAATCAAGATAAAACAAATGAAATCAAAAGAAATAAAATACGCCAAATCAAAATACGAGAAAACTTTGTTAAATTTAAGTAGTATGATTATTTTTGTTGTTAAAATTGAATTCAAATTAAAGTTCATATTTATTTGTTAAATTGTATATGAAAAATATATTTTGTAAATTTTGTATGCTTTAAAATCATTAGTACAATATCATAACGATACTGTTTGATAATAATCCGACTCTGCATCCGACTCCGTTGGAGATCCGAGAGTCCGAGTCGGGGCAAACTTGGAGTATGCATAATCCGAGTCCGAGTGGAGGTGGACTGAAAATAAAAGTCCGACTATTATCCGGAGCAAAGTCGGAGTATGTATAATCCGAGCCGAGTCCGACCCATTGCCATTCCTACTTGTGGTACTTTTTCATGTAAAAACTCTAATGTATAAAAAGAAAATGGAACAAAATAGGTTAGACAAAGTAGTATATCTGACCTTCCATAATAAATTAATAATACTTGTATTTATATTCATAATATAAAATGGTTCATTAAATCATGTGCTCATATTTATGTGAGTATACTATGATGCTATCTACCAATTACGATCAACTGAAAACATCTTTGTTAGTTTTATTATGATCAAGGCTAAAGTTGTCTGCATCAGACCTTTCAAATCTCACCCTAGGTGGGAGCCACTTAATAATATTGTGTTGAAGTGTCCATTATTACCCACATGTAAATTATTCCACATTGAAGAAAAAAGAGTATACCACTATATAAACTTAAGGAGTAACTCTTCTCTTCCTACCACCAATTGGTTTTAATAGCAAACCTTCTTTAAGTTTGTATGTGAGTTACCTCTTTAGTCTTCTCCTCCTAAGTTGGATTGCTTAGATCCATTTCAAAAATTATATCATGGTATTAGAGCTTGTTTATTGTTTGACCTTCATAATTGGGCATTTTTTATATATGAAAAAAAAAAAAGAAAACTAGTAAAAGGGGTTTTTTATTGGAAATTTATCCCGATAAGTTTGTAATGTGAATTGCCTCATCTCGAAGAAAGAGTTGAGAGTAATACCACTTTGTACATTTGAGGAATAATTTTCATTTTCAAATACTACCAATTGGACTTTGTTGTTTCAGGTAAGGACAAATATATGTTGAAAGACATTTCTCGATGGGTTCAATTGGACGAGAATGTTCGGGAAGAGTCATACACTACGATATCTTTGGCGTCTAATCATAATCATTCTTGCATTAGTGAACAGAAGTTCAACCATCTTGAAATGTTGAGATTGGATAATAGTAAACCCAAAGATGAATTTAGTGATAAATTCTTTCAAGGGATGACAGCACTAAAGGTTTTGGTTCTAAAAGGAATGAACTTTCGACAGAAATTTCCAACGTCCATAGGAACATTGACTAATCTTACCACGTTACATTTGGAAGACTGTAAACTTCTAGGAGATATTAGCTGGATTGGTAATTTGAAGAAACTTATCGTTCTAAGTTTGCGTGGATCGAGTGTGGATGAAATACCCGAAAATGAGATGAGGAAGTTGCAAAGGCTTCGAGTGTTAGATTTAACCAAGTGTAAGATACATGATGGAATAATCCCTGCAAATGTCTTGAGTAAACTTCCTTTATTGGAAGGTTTTTATGCGTATGATATTAGTAGCCAAAAAGATTGGGCTGATTGCTCCGTTAATGATACTCCCTCGAGCTCGAGAAAAAGTGGTTTGTCCCAGTTATTGATGCCGGAGATAAGCAGCATTGCAAGCGATTATGCAAGCATCGACGAGTTGAATAGCTTGAATCAACTAAATGTGCTAGAGATCAAAATCCGAAACCCGAACCAGTTACCAAATAGTGACAACTTTGTTAAAAATCTGAATCATTTTTACATATTTGTTGGCAAAGATGCTGAACCTCCTGTCGTAAAATCAGCAAAAGGATTCTCCCGGGTGTTTAGATTTGGATCCATTGAGGAAGGATCACAATCTAAATACAAATTCTTGAGCACTTTGCTTTTAAATACTCAATGTTTAAGTTTAGAAGAAATGAAGGGACAACCACACTTCATACAAGACATAAAGCAATTGGAGAAATCTACAAAGATCATCTCTTTGCCTGGATATCATAGAGGAGAAGCTGATTTCCAAAGTCTGCAATTTTTGGAAATTCATGGTTGCCATGATTTGGAGGGTTTTGCAGCTATACCTATCAAGGCACCTCATTTGAATGAACTAAGAGTAATCAAGTGCTCTAAAATGAACTACGTTTTTAAAGACCGTGGTCCAGATTTACAAGATGAGTTTCCTTTCTTAAGTACCATACACCTAAGCAAACTTGATAAATTGGGTAGTCTGTCATCAACTGAAACAACCACCTCTGATTTACCATTACATTATCCGGCTCTATTCAATAAAAAGGTAATATAAATCATTTGCATTACTATAATTAGTATTGTCAACCAATCAGAAAGAGGTCTGTTTTTTTATTACACTTATCTTGTTAACATTATTGCAGATGACATTTCCCTCACTTAATAAATTAACAGTGAAGAAATGCAATCAAATTGTGAATCTTTGGGATACCTCATTCAGTGATAAAATATATTTAGGGACATGGAAGAATTTGACAGAAGTATGTATCAATAGTTCTACCAAACTAAGGAGTTTAGGCTCACTCTCTATGGCTGTTTCTCTCAAAGCGTTAATTAAATTAGAAATATATGATTGTTCATTGATGAAGGAAGTCTTTTGTAGTGAGCCCGGAGATCTTTATACTTATGAAATCTTTCCAAAACTTCAGAAAGTCAGCCTTGATCGTTGCCTTAAATTGAAGAGATTCATCTCATCAACAAATCTTGTTTTTCCTTCTTTGGAAGAAATAAAGATTCAAGATTGTCCTAAGATGCACACTTTTTCATCTGGACTTATGTCCGCTCCCAAACTAAAATGCTTAACTGTTGAACCTTGCAAACATTCTCCAACCGAGATTCAAGACGTTAATACCTTCATAAAGGAACGTAATGCTCCATATCCAATCTTTGACCTTCAAGTTAGGTATTCACTTCTTACTTTTGCTTTATTTGTTTTATTTTACTTTTGCCCTCTTCAATTCGAGGTGATTTCGGGTTAGATGTTTTGGTCGATTTGAAATCGGGCTTTATGTCTATATGGAATTCCCTCCTATTCATCTTAAGTGTCAAATTTCCTTATTAAGTCAAGTCACCCTAAATGTTTCATTTCTTTTTTAAATATGCTCATTTTACTAATTTACCCTTATTAAACTTTACTTTTTCACACATTTACACTTACTAATTCCACTTTACCCCTATTAATATTTAAAAACACTATACTTTATTCTTTTACATGTGGTCTTATTTGACCACCTAAGAAATGATTAAAAGTCAAATGGGAGTATGGGACACATTGGGTGAATAGGAGGGAGTTTTCTATTAACCATCAATAAGAAGATTAATTCCCTTCCTCTATTGGCAATATTTACTCCAAAATACTCCCTCCGAATCATTTTAGATGTCATATTTGGATTTTCACGGTTATTAAGGGTGGTGTGGGATCCACTAAAAAGGTGGTAGTTGGGTATTTTAATTGATTAAATTAATTGTAAAGGTGGTAGTTGGGTATTGAGAATTGGAAAAGTGGAGGTATTTAGGTAAAATAAAGATAGACAAAAAAGGAAATTAGACAACTAAAATAATTCGGAGGGAGTAAAAAAGAAAGTATTAAGAGGGCAAGATGAAGATTGAGCAAGTAGTACACAATATACGCAACCTTATCTTGATAAATAGTATATGCAACATTCTCTCTTCACCAAGTAGCATGAAGTCCTTACCTTATTTTCTTGTGAATCACTCTTACATCCTAACTATTTTACGGTATTTGCTTTTAGCATTGATACTATAAAAGCTAGTATAGTAAATTAAAGTAATGAATAATTTAAAAATAGAAAAGAGAATATACATAAGTAAAATTAGTTATTATTTTCAAAAATAAAAATAAAGCAAATTTATTGAAAAAGCTAAATAAAAGGTACGACAAATTAGTATAACTTACGAATAAAAATAAAGCAAATTTATTTTGAATTTTTTTTTTTTTTGAGTTTGTGTAGTGATAATATATCTTATCAAATTCTTGTTTTGATCAGCAATGTTGAGGCCCAAAAGAACTTTGGAAAGAAATCCAAGCCCATTTTCTTCAAGAGTACATGCACTCGTCGTTAAAGAAATGGTATGTGATATAAAATAAACACAAATGAACACTAGACAGATTTGCAACTATGAGTTTGTCTACACTAAAGTCCCAATGAAGTTATTGACTAATATTTTCTTTTTCTTTTCTTTTTTTTTTTTAAATGAATGAATTTGCAAATCCTTCATGAAGTTGTAATTAAATAACATGTATGTATATGATAACCAATTCTACACAAAAAGACTTGTAAATAAATAAATGAAATGCGAAAGTATTTCAAAAAATTATCAAACTATACTTTTTATCATATAATACTTCCTTTGTTTTTTAGTTGCTCCATTTGCTATAAATATGTTTGAATTTTTTTTTTTTTTTTGAGTTAATGAAAATGTTGAATCATCTTAAAGATAATGAAAATGTTCAGTGGCGGATCCAAGGAGCGGCACCAACTAATGACGAAATTTCTGCAGATTTTCATTTGTAAAATTAACATTACCCTTACTTGCTAAAATTTTAAATACGACATACCATAAAAGGAAATTGAACAAAATAAATCAACTAACCTAATTTTAAAAATAAGATAAAATAAATAAATAAGTCAATTACTAAAATGAGAGAGTATTTATCATCAAAAGACTTTAGTATTACTTTTACGCTTTAACTCTTACCAATAGAAAAATTCAAGAACTTTTACAAAAAAAAACCCTAGGGCACGTGACCCCATGGGCCTCAACATAGCTCCGCCACTGAACACGTTGTTTCTAGCGTGATGAATTTCAGCCTGTTGAGTTAAATACGTTCCTCAAAAAAGCCTTTGAACATGCTTTTTTACTAAACATTTTGTAACACGTCGGTCAATACTCGTTACCGAAACTAGATAACATGGACGCTTTGAGTCTGCCCCCTAACTCCCAAAAGGACACATCCTTATTCTTCAATTAATCAAAGCTAATGAATTATTACAGGGTAATTCTATATATAGCCTAAGCCCCCAAAAAACAATTAGAAGATAACAACTATTCTAATTACAAAATTCAAAAACTAATTAATATGAAAAGACGATAATGCCCTTGGTCCCCTTGACCCGAATCATGACACATTATTTTGACTTGTTTGATTCAAGCAACTAGCTAATTAGTTCAATCAGCTAAGTATACACCCATAAACTTATATGCCAAACACCACCACTATCTTCTTAAGCTCCTCTTTCTCATCTCTACCTTCTCATAATACTAGTATGATTTATTTTCTTCAAGTGGAGAATGAAAAAATATAATGAAAAGTGGGTCTTGTCTCAATTATGCATTGTTATGAATTAAATTCAATTAGAACATGATGAAATATCAAACTTATATTACATTTCTTTTGCGTATTATCCTTTTACATAGTAGTACAAAGCACACAAGATTATCAAACCATTAAGTAAAAACAAAATATAACCCATCAAACAATCACATATATGACCTTAATTTTTAAAGTAAATGAATTAATCAACGCTTGCAGACAACTCCCCTTCCACTAGTACCAGAAGCACAGTTAAGATCACCAAACTCCATTCCTATTGAATGATTCCCATTCCCATTCCCATTGAAGTTAGCAACAGCACAATCAGTAGCAAACAATCCAGAGGAATGGAATTCCCTTTCCCCTCCAAGAACCGGATTCACTACACCCATTTTGACCCGGCTCACATAATTACTTGCATAAGTTTGGCCTAAAACCCCATTCACATCATCACTCAATGAGTAAAACTTGAAGCTCAAATCAAGATGTGCAAAGCAATCCTGTTCAGGGATAATTCCGTAATTGTGTATCATCGATTCTTTCTCTGTTATGGGAACCACCGCGGCCTTGATCTTGAACTTACCATCCGCCTCAACCACCACTGCGTTTGTAGCCCTTGATCTTGTGATGGTTAGCCCACCACTCGTTGCGTTCCATCTGGCACCCTCGACTTCTGGTAGGCTAATGGGTTGGTTGTCAAATGAGATGGAAAGACGGTCCATGGCATCGTTCCATGTGGAGGTCTTGAGTGCACCGATGTAAAGCTTATGTTGGTCGAACAGGATGCCTAAGGATTGCACCCAAGTGAAGTCTCTTCCCATGTGGGATTCATGTTTTGCTATCAAGTGGGCGTTTATGTGGAGATTGGAGTCTGTAACAAGACAGAAATCTTGGTCTTTTTTGCCATGGAAGTAGAATGTTATCCCATCTGCTCCTATAAATCTTGGGTCCTGGCACACTGCTCCCGGTTTGTTGCAATCTGCGCGCAATTGTTTACAACACTATTTATTGCTGAAAATACTTCACATGTGAGAAAGATCCCACATCGCTAAAATGTGGGTTGTTGACTTGTATATAATACTTGATGGGTGAATCTCCTAGATAGAGTAAACCTCATCAAGTGTGTATGTAAGTCAATGTCATTACCTGTAGGTTTATGGGCCTGAGCCCATGGGTGCCCCGTGTGTATCCACACAAGTGGGCTCACGGGGTGATTTCCTAATATTTGTGCAACTATTAGTGATTAGAAAACTAAAGAGAAAAAAATGCACTTACTGCAAACAGGACTGCAAGTGACACTGTCAACCTGACAAGTCTGAGGACAGGCTGCAGGGCAAGTAAACTCCCTGTAATAACACGCGGGATAATTCTTATTCATACATCTAACACGCTTAGGAGTCGACGAAACTGGTGGATGCACATTACCACAGACAGGATTACATGTTGCACAATTAACAGTACAAGCACTTGGACAAGCCGCAGGACAGAAAAGCGGCTTGTTATAGCAAGCGCGGAATCTCTTATCCTTGCATTGCACTTTCTTAGGCTTCTGAGTCTTCGGATTTGGTGGCGGAATCATTGATCCGGGTGCACAAACAGTCTGACACTTGTCACAATCAACTGAACAAGAACGAGGACACGAAGATGGACAGTACATTTGTTTGTTAAAACATGGTGAATGTTGTTTGCACCTCACTTTCATAGGCTTGTGTTTGGGTGTTGACAGAGTTGCTTCTGCAACTGTCATAACAGCAAGTATAAAGACAGTTAGTATCAATGCCGATTCGCCCTTCATATTCATCGATCGTTTTCTTCGACTAATTGTATATAATTATACTTAGGATTTGTGTTTTGAGAATGATCCTTAATGTTTCCTTTTATATATGTTATAGCCATGTTTGAATGTTAGACAGTACCCAAATATAATGGGATTATACCTTACTTTGATACTTATCATGGAGCTCATCTAATGTTTAGGCCTATATGAGTTTGGTTAAATTCAATCTTAATTCTTTAAGGTCTCAATTTTTGTAGACTTTGATAATTTATTCTTTTTTTGGTTGAAAATCCGCGTTGTATAACTGCTTAATATGCAATACTCCCTCTGTCTCTTTATTTTACACCACATTTCAATTTAATGTGTCTTTTTGATTTTGCACCATTTCCTTTTTGATGTATATTGATTTCACTCTCATTTTAATCTCATCCATGTACTTATATTTTTTCGCAATTTAAACCACTTATTTCTACTATTTACTTCTTTTTTGTCTCATCTTCCAACTCAATTTTTCTTTCTTTTAAATTTCACTTATTTTGCAACTAGTAGAAAATGAGAGGGACAGATGGAGTAATATTTAGGACTAGTGGTGATTATTGATTATTATACTTCTTAAAATAATATTTTGTCCATTGTATTGTTGCTATATCTAAGGTTTTTAGTGAAAGATGAATAAATTCATAGCGTACCAGAAATTAGGTCCAAGTCACCAAGGCATAGAAGTCAACAGTAATTAGGTGAACTGTTTCATATTTTTCTTGTATTGCTCTAAAAAATACTACTCACTCGGTTTTTTCAGTTCATTTTAAGTTTGTCCACTTTAAAAAAATAAATTAGATTTTCAAAGTATATATTAAAAAATATATTCATGTGAGATCTTGTTAGATTTGTCTAGATGTAAAATTTTTTAATATTTAATATTTATTATTTGTATGATGCGTACTTAGAGATATTAAGGCTTAAAATTTGTTAAAAAAAATGCATATAAAAGATAAAATAGACAAACAAAAAAAGGAACGGAGGAGTACTACTTTATCTATTTGACCAATTGAATTAACTTAATTTATAGACAAATGAAGTGCTGTTATATAATAAGGCCAAAAACATATTTGGTAATACATAAAGAGAGAGAATAAATTGCGTGAATGAAAATTTATTAAGTGCTTAAATGTTTGGATGAGAATAAAAAAGTGGTAGATCAATATTCAAAAATAGAAATAATGTAAATAAAGTAAATTTGGCACTAATCACCGCGATCACTAGGTTGTATTTTATTCTCAATTTATAAGTTTAAACAAAGTAAATTTGAGAGCAACGCAAAAATGTCTTAGGAACTTTTAGTTTGTATTTGATTCACTTCAAAATAAATTTTATGACTGTAACTCTGTAAGTTTTGTATGAGACTGTCTCACCGAGAAACATTAAAAAAAACAAATCAAAATTCACACTTATTCAAAAAACAATTTTATAAATAATTTAGACCGATTTAATTGAGACCGTCCAAAAGAGCTAGAGTTTTAGACCCACAAGACGATCTCTCACATTTTAAAATCGTTACATTCAAGTTAATCCGAATATTTGAGTTTGAGACCACCAAATTAAATGCCGTGAAGATCAATTAAATAATCAATTCCATGAATTATTCTAAACTTGTTTACATTTTCTTGTGATCAAAGGATAAAATAGATCCTTTTATTATAATCGTGCATGTTTGTATCACTAATATATATAACAATTATAATGATTCTCATCCTTGTCCTTGCATGATACTATAAATTAAATGATTAATTCCACCCTTAAAAGATCAACAGTTTTAAGGGTCGTAAAAATTATTTTTTCTATTTTGGTACAACATCAAGCATTAAGAGCCCTTTGGTTATGTAAGGTATGCACTTGTCTCATCGCATGCATAGAGGTTTTGGTGTTTCTTTTTTTGTTTTTTTTTCTCTTTCTCAGAAACTCTCATGTGAGACCGCTTTATCCGTGTAATCGGCTTAAGCCTAATAAGTTTTTTAGAATATTCTAACGTATTTATTTTAAGACTTAAAAGGACAATTTCAAGACTTAAAAATCCAATTTTAAGACTTAAAAGGTCAATTCCAAAGTTTTTAGTATCAATATTAAGAGTGTAAAAGTAATGAACACGCTAAATGAAGAAACATTAGTTTTTTTTGTTTGTATGCCCAAAAGGAGAAATTTTACCCCCTTTTTTAATAATTTAATGCACAACCCAATGGGTCCAACCCGACCAACCTGTTTTTTAACGGGTTTCTCCTTTCTCGGGTTTGTCATCATTCAGGCCGAGGGTTAAAATTTTTGGATTTTAACTTAATTTTTTCGGTTGGATTTAGAATCAACTTTGGATTGGATCAAATTTTTCTAGGTGTAGGTGTAACATATCGTCTTACAGAGGTAGTGCGTGTTTTGGCTTGCAAAAAACAAATACGCATGAACATGAATCTATCACATCTGAAATTTTCAAGTTCATTTTTGTTTGAAACATGTGTCATACCTCTAATAACATATGTCACCTCCAAAAGAGCATAAATATGTCACCTTGAAACACTCTAGCCTATTGTTTGTATGTTTTTACCAATTTAAATCATTTTCACTTGATCTTCTTTATATATGTTTGTCATGAAACCAACTCAATCAAAAGTTTAAGTTAATAGTTGAGTCTTCATGATACGTACTCTAACAATATTACCCCATGTTAGAGTATATAACATATCTTAGAGCCTCAACCATCAGCTTAAACTTTTAATTGAGTTGGTTTCTTGGCATAAGATTAGAAACCTTCATGATAAAACATCACGGTTCAAATCTCAACCACCCCTTATTTAAAGTGGGTATTTAGCGCTAGATATGAGAAGGAGCTGTGTTGCATTGCATCCACGCTTTGACATATCATAGAGCCTCTAACCTTCAGCTTAAATTTTTAATTGAGTTTAATTATCGATTTCTTAACCATATCTACTTTGTTGTTGTTAGGCATTAAATGGATACCATAGCAAAAGATATAGCGGTACCAATTCTAAATAGAATTGCAAACGCAACCATGGATTACACAATAAATGGTTATAAATTCATAACTTCATACAAAAAGAAAAGTAAAGAACTCAAAGATGCTTTACAAACATTAGTAAAGCGGAAGGAGGAACTACTCCAAGAAGTAGAATATAAAGGTGTAGAAAATGGAGAAGAAATCACAGCTGATGCTGAAGCCTGGCTTCAAAAGGTGAATATATTGATCGAAGATGATGAAATAAAGAATATTATTAGATCGATAAATGATGAATTAATAAATAAAGAAAAAGATAAATGTTGTTGTGGGTTTTGTCATGGGAATTTGTGTTACCGATATAAATGTGGAAAAACAGCTTATGAGAAGCTTACGAAGATCCGAGAATTACAAAACCAAGTTCCAAAAAATGATCAACTTACTAGAATTGTATCGGGTGAAAAGGTTGGACAAAAAATTTACGATTTGATTTCACATGGTTGGAAATCTAAAATGAAGAAAATGGAAGAGCTTGTGGATTTGTTACTTGATCATCAAGTTAATTCTGTTGGGTTTTATGGACCAAAAGGATCTGGTAAGTGCTAACTATTTTTCTCCAAAAATATATATATTTTTTTATAGTATGTTTTGTATGAGACCGTATTATAGTTAGACCATATATTTCAAAATAAAAGGTTTCTATTAGTATGAAGTAATATGTTTTATTGTGAGACTGTCTTATATACGAATTTGTTTGTGTTACTAATTCTTGATTGAGATGGTCTTATGATGAAATTGAGACCTCCGATTTATGAGTTGACCCGAAAAATAAAAAGCTAGGAAATAATAGTTATTATATATCTAAAATTAAGCATTTTGTTTTTTATGTCAAGTGGATCATGGAACATTTATCATAGCATAGAGTTAAAACTCATTAGAGTGCGAAAGCTAGTGACTTAACAAATTACTCGGAATAATTCAATTTTTTTATGATTTCTCTATAATGATTTTATCTATTTTCTTTTTTTTTTTTGGACAAATACAATAATCTTATCTATATTAATTAAATAATTCTAATTTTATGGGGTATTTGCCTAGAGTGAACTTGGTTAAGATGACTTGGTAATTGCTATAGTAGGTAATTCACCAAAATAATAATTAAATGTTAAAATAGTGTCTCAAATTATTCTAAAAAATTATAGGAAAAATCACCGTGAATAATACAATCTTTTGTTAATTTCCCTACAATAATACGAACTTTTGATTAACCATGAATAATATCAACTTTGAGGGTTTTTTCTAGAATAATACCAACTTTAGTTTATTAACTAATTTGCAAAATTTTTTTGTCCTATAGTTTAAATTTTAACATATTAGGTATATTGTAGGAAAAAACTCCATAAATTCGTATTATTCATGATTAATCAAAAGTTGGTATTATCGTTGGGAAATAAACAAAAATTGTATTATTCCTGATAATTTTTCCAAAATTATATTGGATCTGAATCAGTTGCGGAAGGCGGTCACATATGAGAGTTTCTAACAAACACAAAATCAATAAAAATATCTCATATTTAAATTATTGGGCAAACTCAAATTCAAAGTAAATTATAGAAATTTTCACACTGTCCGTTTTATTCACTATACTTGAACAAATTCTCTGCCATCCATCTCTACTCTCATAGACTCATAAACCCTGGATTTTGGGGATTTCGCAATGATCGCCTCCGGTAAGCTTCTTCCTTTACCTCTATATTTCGGTAATATACAATCAGGATGAAATTCTTCATGTTTTCCTCTAATGAAATTTTATCTTTTGCGTCTATTTCTAGGATTTTATTGCATTTTGGCATTCAAATTGTCATTCATATTGATAGTCTCTTGTAATGAAATTTCTGAAAAGAAGCAGTGCTCTCTAATTTTAAATTTGCATACCGACAAATTCAATGCGTAATGTGCTAGTTTTTGATATGTGAATTTGAATGATGGAACATTTTATTTTCCGACATACATTGGTGAATATTAAGCATTATGATTTTTTATATATGAATTTTTAAATTTGTTTCCAAGCTGGTTTATATGAATTTTATTGATCTAACAAGAGCAGTGAGAGTTTAGATTCTTATTAACTTCCACTTAGTTTAGAGATACGCATTTAAGAAATATGGTGGAGTAGGTTGGCTTAGCAATTAACAATGGTAAGCTACTCATCCAGAAAAATAAAATGTTAAAATAAATAAATGGGTTGTGGCGGGGCGGGTCAAATTGCACGTCGACCAGAACTGACTGACCTGACCTTTTAATGCACCACCCCATCCTGATCCTCCCTATTGAAATCTTCTAATAATGGTCAGATTAAAAAAGTGGTATATTGCATTTGGTTTGAAGATATGATGTTGGAATTGAGTGATAGGATGAAAGGGTGAAGAGATGGGGAACCTGTACGCTTAGACGGTGACACACCTTATAATTGGGTATAAAATAAGTGGATGTGGAGCTACTTGTAGATCTGTGTACATCTAGAGATTGTAATGTAAGTTAGAAACAAGCGTGTAATGGAAGAGGATGCAGGCAAAGCATAAGTGAGGCAGTCTGTGCACCTATGGAACTAGATGTAGGTGGTCGATAATGTCAAGTATGGGAAAGTTATTTTCTCGGCTTAAGTAGGTATTAGGTTAAGAGTGGAAAAGGAATAAAGCCTTAAAAACTAATATTAAGCCATAGTATATCGATGAATATTTATGTATCTAGTTTAAACATATTTTCATTAAAGATATGAAAGCAATATCATTTGGTTGGTTTGCGGTCACTGCATCTACGCTCTCTATAGTTGGATCATGGGTGGATATCCTTTAGAAAAATACAAGATATTGAACAAGGAACCAATTTATGGAGAGCATTGTAGATTGTATTGAGATAGCACAAATACTGAAAAACTTACAGATAATATGACATGGGGATGCACCAAAATAAGTATGTGTAATGGTTAATTTAGTTAGGGTTTAGGGAGAATGTCGAGGAGATAGGTAGATCTCTCAAGAGTAAGATGACAAAATGAAGAGGGGTGAGGCATAAAAGAGTATAACATGTTTGACAGTGTTAAAAGTTCAAATATACGTTCATCTTTTACAATTTCGAGAGAAAGTGTAAAAGCATGAGAAACGAAAGACTAAACCACTGTCAGGAGAGAGTTGCTTGAATGGGCTAATAGCAAATTTTACGACTATGGTCACTCTAAAAGTATTTAATATGTTGTCTAGAAAGCGAAGAAATGAATTTTTTTTTGCATGTCTTGGTTGTTTGTGCCTAGTTATGAGACAAATAAGGCCTACTAAAGAGGTGACATGTGATATAGTGATAACCAGATAAAGGTATTTGAGCTTTTAGCCTATTACATCTTCTAATAAAATTTTTCGTGCAAATGCCCTTTAGATTAGGATGCAATATTATCAAATATAAATACACACATATTCAAGATTTTTAACGACTTAAGGTGTGCAAAAGAACATCACGAATAGTAAAGTGAGGAAGAGAAGTGTCTGTGTAACTTTTTATTGGAATGCAATAACCATTTCTAACAAAAAAATGATTATTAGTGCTCAAATTAAAATGATAAAGGTTAACTCGTAAGTGAGATATTAGAGGTAGCACCTAAGTCCACATACCACTTGTTGTCTTGAGGAGCGAAAGATATTACAAACTCTGTAGGAGTAACGATGGGTCAAAAGATGAAGAAACATAATGTGTGTGATTCTACATGGGTGGTTCACAAGAAGTTGGGCCAATAAGGCCTACTAAAGTCGGCCTATGAAGAGGATCTGGACTTATCGTGGGAAATGGGGCAGTCGACGAGCTTACTATTATTGTGCTACTAGTGAAAAATAATTAGTGTAGATAATTGGCTGAACTGTGTTGAAGTATGATCTCAAGGGGTGATGTTGAATTAGCTGGGTTAAGAGCTTCCATACTCACGATTAGTACGGTTGCCACCACCATTTGTAGGCTGATGTTAAGGGGCAAAGGGTGTAAATTAAGCTGTGATACCAAACGTGAAGAATCTTTTACGACCCGTTTGATAATCAATACTAAAAGTTGAGATTGGTACCGAGAAAATTAGTGTAATTTTGATAGAAATATTTCTTGACAAACTTAATGGTCATGCTTATTCTCCCTTAACATTTTTATTTTCTTCACAAAATTCTTTCCATTGCATTACCATTTGAACTCTTAGTATTAGGTAGTAATGGAAAATTGTGAACAAATAAACATTTTTATGATTAAATTTTCATTAACATGGAAATAACATAATAAAAATTTACGCTAAAAATCATTTTCATTACCATCAATTAGTACCGTTGACCAAACGGGCCTTAAGGGACAATGAGAAATGGTGTGGTGTTTATGTCATTCATTTTATGTGATTGCATAAATATAAAGTGCAATCTTGCTATTTTGGTGGTGAGTAATGATTCATACAAGATACAAAAGCATTTTATAAAATAAGATACATGAGGTGGTTGGCAAATGATTGTTTCATGTTAGTTATTCACTTAGTTGTTTTATTGGATTAGCAAAAAGTATTGACTGTTTTCATTGACTTTTAAGCTAGCTAAATTTGCCAAGTATTTAGAGAGAAATTTAGTAAAATCAGGATATCAATCAGCTTTTTTCATTTTGGGCCAGCATTTTCATTTTGGCTTATAAGCCAGTTTGAACAATGTCTTTGGTAAGGGTAAGGTTGGATATATCCGACCCTCTAAATCTCCTCTAGGTGGAAGCCATTTAATGACATTGGGGTAATGTAATGTAGTTTTGTGAAAGTGAATTTCAATAATTATTTTCTCCATATCTTGTAGGTAAAACAGAAGTTTTAAGAGATTTAAGGCGAGATTCACGAGTGATGAATACATTTAACAAAATAGTGAGAATTACTGTTACAAGTAACCCAAATATAAAGGACATACAAGATAAGATAGCAAAAACTATTGAAGCTGTGGATTGGAAAGATAAGGACATAAAAAATCGAGCAAAAAATTTGGAATCACAGATAAGATTGAAAAGGGAAAAATTGTTGATTATACTAAATGTATGCGAAAAACTAGATTTAAACAGTTTAGGAACTGGTAATAATGACTTCTGTAAGCATTTGGTGGTAAGCACGTCACTAAATATTTGTCGATTAATGGATGTAAAGGAAGAAAATGCAGTGGAAATGACACCGATGAGTTTGGAAGAAGCCCAATCATGTTTCTGGAAGAGGGTTTATGATCTTAAAAAGAAGGGTGGTAGGGGAGATCAAGTAACAACTTATGCTTATATATCTCTTGCTAAAAAGTTGATCAAGGATTACTGTAAAGGCTCAACTAACGCAATTATGTCATTAGCTAACGTGTTGGGTAATGTTGATATCACAAAGTGGAAAGAATTAGAAGCTGAACTAAAAGGTAAACAGAATGCACATGAGATAATTTTGCGTAAGAGCGTCCAAGCTTCAGTTGAAAGCAAAGATTCTAAAGCTATCGAAAAGTTCTCTGCGCTTGCTTGTGTGTTTCCTCAAGAGTCAAGCGTACCAATCTTAGATTTAATGAGATACGCTATCGGTTTAGATTTGATTAAGGATGTTAACAACCTTAGTCAGGCAATGTCTCTAGCTGAAGAATGGGTTCAACATTTGATTTCTTCGTATTCGCTAGAAGAAGATGAAGATGAAAATAATTGGACTGGAGGTCTTGGTCATGTTATAGTTCCTCGTTTTACTCGGGATAATATTATCAGTGATCGTCATGCACAAGGTACGTTTTGATATCTTCCTTTCCCTCCTCTATGACTTTTTTCTTATAATAATTTGCATTAACACTACAATTATATTGATTTATTCTTTCCCTTTTTGGAATGCATAGGGTGTTTGGTAAATGACAGTTGATTGTGGGTTGTTGATATCTTGATTGGCAAGCCAAAAGTTTTGGATGTTTGTAGGCTTTAAGTGGAGATGTTTGTTGACGTTAAGTATCGGTTTTTTGGTGTTTATGAAAGAAAAAGTGGGTCAAGAAACCAAACGTCTATGAAAATGACCAACCAAAGAACCTATTTTATTTTGACTTAAAAGCTATTTGTCAAACATCATTTTTAGTTTTTTAACCATAAGAAGCTAAAAAACAAAAGTCAATAAAAAATTGAACACAAATATTAGCCATTAAACACCTTTATAATCATTTTATAGAATTGTTTGACCTACTTGAATCTACTTGTGGTTAGAGATGGCAATTCAGTCCGAATCCGACCCTAGTCCGACTCGATCCGAGGAAAATAATCCGATTCGAGTCCGAGGAATAAGACATCCGACTCCGACTCCGACTTTACGCTCCGAGTCCGAGTTAGAGACGGACCGGAGGTGGACCTTATTAAAAATCCGAGACTCCGACCCGACTCCGACCCTGAAGGACATCCGACTTTGAATTTGACTTTTACACTAAAATTTTGTTTCCATTAAAACTCTAGACGTGACTAATTCAAGTTGTTTCTTATACTAATTGTAATTTTTTATTTTGAAAGAGTATTTGGTATTTTTATTTAGATTAATGAATCAAGATAAAACAAATGAAATCAAAAGAAATAAAATACGCCAAATCAAAATACGAGAAAACTTTGTTAAATTTAAGTAGTATGATTATTTTTGTTGTTAAAATTGAATTCAAATTAAAGTTCATATTTATTTGTTAAATTGTATATGAAAAATATATTTTGTAAATTTTGTATGCTTTAAAATCATTAGTACAATATCATAACGATACTGTTTGATAATAATCCGACTCTGCATCCGACTCCGTTGGAGATCCGAGAGTCCGAGTCGGGGCAAACTTGGAGTATGCATAATCCGAGTCCGAGTGGAGGTGGACTGAAAATAAAAGTCCGACTATTATCCGGAGCAAAGTCGGAGTATGTATAATCCGAGCCGAGTCCGACCCATTGCCATTCCTACTTGTGGTACTTTTTCATGTAAAAACTCTAATGTATAAAAAGAATATGGAACAAAATAGGTTAGACAAAGTAGTATATCTGACCTTCCATAATAAATTAATAATACTTGTATTTATATTCATAATATAAAATGGTTCATTAAATCATGTGCTCATATTTATGTGAGTATACTATGATGCTATCTACCAATTACGATCAACTGAAAACATCTTTGTTAGTTTTATTATGATCAAGGCTAAAGTTGTCTGCATCAGACCTTTCAAATCTCACCCTAGGTGGGAGCCACTTAATAATATTGTGTTGAAGTGTCCATTATTACCCACATGTAAATTATTCCACATTGAAGAAAAAAGAGTATACCACTATATAAACTTAAGGAGTAACTCTTCTCTTCCTACCACCAATTGGTTTTAATAGCAAACCTTCTTTAAGTTTGTATGTGAGTTACCTCTTCAGTCTTCTCCTCCTAAGTTGGATTGCTTAGATCCATTTCAAAAATTATATCATGGTATTAGAGCTTGTTTATTGTTTGACCTTCATAATTGGGCATTTTTTATATATGAAAAAAAAAAAAAAACTAGTAAAAGGGGTTTTTTATTGGAAATTTATCCCGATAAGTTTGTAATGTGAATTGCCTCATCTCGAAGAAAGAGTTGAGAGTAATACCACTTTGTATATTTGAGGAATAATTTTCATTTTCAAATACTACCAATTGGACTTTGTTGTTTCAGGTAAGGACAAATATATGTTGAAAGACATTTCTCGATGGGTTCAATTGGACGAGAATGTTCGGGAAGAGTCATACACTACGATATCTTTGGCGTCTAATCATAATCATTCTTGCATTAGTGAACAGAAGTTCAACCATCTTGAAATGTTGAGATTGGATAATAGTAAACCCAAAGATGAATTTAGTGATAAATTCTTTCAAGGGATGACAGCACTAAAGGTTTTGGTTCTAAAAGGAATGAACTTTCGACAGAAATTTCCAACGTCCATAGGAACATTGACTAATCTTACCACGTTACATTTGGAAGACTGTAAACTTCTAGGAGATATTAGCTGGATTGGTAATTTGAAGAAACTTATCGTTCTAAGTTTGCGTGGATCGAGTGTGGATGAAATACCCGAAAATGAGATGAGGAAGTTGCAAAGGCTTCGAGTGTTAGATTTAACCAAGTGTAAGATACATGATGGAATAATCCCTGCAAATGTCTTGAGTAAACTTCCTTTATTGGAAGGTTTTTATGCGTATGATATTAGTAGCCAAAAAGATTGGGCTGATTGCTCCGTTAATGATACTCCCTCAAGCTCGAGAAAAAGTGGTTTGTCCCAGTTATTGATTCCGGAGATAAGCAGCATTGCAAGCGATTATGCAAGCATCGACGAGTTGAATAGCTTGAATCAACTAAATGTGCTAGAGATCAAAATCCGAAATCCGAACCAGTTACCAAATAATGACAAATTTGTTAAAAATCTGAATCATTTTTACATATTTGTTGGCAAAGATGCTGAACCTCCTGTGGTAAAATCAGCGAAAGGATTCTCCCGGGTGTTAAGATTTGGATCCATTAAGGAAGGATCACAATCTAAATACAAATTCTTGAAGACTTTGCTTTTAAATACTGAATGTTTAAGTTTAGAAGGAATGAAGGGACAATCACACTTCATACAAGACATAAAGCAATTGCTGAAATCTACAAAGATCATCTCTTTGCCTGGATATCATAGAGAAGAAGCTGATTTCCAAAGTCTGCAATTTTTGGAAATTCATGGTTGCCATGATTTGGAGGGTTTTGCAGCTATACCTATCAAGGCACCTCATTTGACTGAACTAAACGTAATCAAGTGCTGTAAAATGAACTACATTTTTAAAGACCATGGTCAAGATTTCCAAGATGAGTTTCCTTCCTTAACTACCATATACCTAAGAAAACTTGATAAATTGGGTAGTCTCTCATCAACTGAATCAACCAGCTCTGGTTTACCATTACACTTTCCGGCTCTATTCAATAAAAAGGTAATATATACATCATATACTTCTATTGGCCTGTTTGGTAACTAGTAGAGGTGTTCAATGGGTCGGATCAACGCATTACATCAAGGCCATTAATGACTTAAAATGTGACTCGACCCTTGGCCCGTTGGGTCGAACTGCCCCATTAAACACCTCTAGTAACTAGTACTAAATAGTGAGAATGATAATGAAAAATTAGTGTAAATTTGGTTGAAATATCCCTAGACAAATTGAATGGATGTGTATATTCTCTTTCAACAATCTCATTTTGTTTACAAAATTCATTCCAATGCATTACCATTTGAACATGTGATATTAGCTGATAATGGAAAATTGTGAAGAATGATCAAACTTTCATTACAACAGAAATGACATGATACTTGCCATTAAAGTTACACTATAAATCATTCGCATTACCATAATTAGTACCGTTAATCAAACATGTCTCGGCTCGTTTGGTTTGTGGTACTAAATGGTGGAAATGGGAATGATTTATAGTGTAAAATTTCATCAAAATTTAAACTTTGATCACAAAAAAGTTTTTTTGTTCACAAATTTCCATTACCTCCTAATACCACCTCTCTCATTGGTAATGCATTGGAATAAATTCTATGAACAAAATGAGATAACCACCTCTCTCATTGGTAATGCATTGGAATGAATTCTATGAACAAAATGAGATAATTGAAGGTTGTCAAGCATGGCCATCAAGATAGCCAAAAGATTTTTTAAGTAAAATTACACTAGTTTTTTATTCCCATTGGCACGATTTATTACCATCTACCAAACGGGCCGTCTGTGTTTTATATTACACTTCCATCCCACTTATCTTGTTAACATTATTGCAGATGACATTTCCCTCACTGAAGACATTACAAGTGAAGAAATGTGATCAAATTGTGAATCTTTGGGATACCTCATTCAGTGACAACAAATATTTAGGGACATGGAAGAATTTGACAGAAGTATGTATCCATGGTTCTAACAAACTACAGAGTCTAGGCTCACTCTCTATGGCTGTTTCTCTCAAAGCGTTGATTACAATAGACATAAATGATTGTCCATTGATGAAGGAAGTCTTTTCTAGTGAGTTTGGAGATCATTATACCAATGAAATCTTTCCAAAACTTCAGAAAGTCAGCCTTGATCGTTGCCTTAAATTGAAGAGATTCATCTCATCAACAAATCTTGTTTTTCCTTCTTTGGAAGAAATAAAGATTCAAGATTGTCCTAAGATGCACACTTTTTCATCTGGACTTATGTCCGCTCCCAAACTAAAATGCTTAACTGTTGAACCTTGCAAACATTCTCCAACCGAGATTCAAGACGTTAATACCTTCATAAAGAAACGTAATGTTCCATCTGTGGTTGAAGATAGGTATTGACTTCTTACTTTTGCTTTATTTGTTTAACTATTTTTCTTTTGCTTTATAAGTTTGTCAGCGTGTGCAATTCGAGTTGATTTCGGGATTGATGTTTCGGTCAGTTTGAAATCGGGCTTTATGTCAATATGGTATTTTACATAATTGTTAATCACTTTTGATGTTGGATCAAATCGAATTTGGTTACAAAATTGGTTAATTTCAGATCATTGGGTATGTTCTGAACACCTTTTTATGTATTTCCAATTCCCACAATATGAAAAGTTCATAACTAAAGGGAATCTTTAGTTGATTACTCTCATTCATTATCACATGATTTATAACTCTCCTTGCGACTTACTCTCATAGCCTCATTCTTCCATTGTGATTGAGGTTTCACTCTCATCACCTATATATAATTTTGGGTTATCCTAGTGGTAGATAAGGGTTTTTCTTTTGCTATTTTTTTCTTGTCTGTAATGATTCTCTAACCTACCTTCTATCGAAAAAGAAAACATCATCCCAATGATAGGGTTATTTTACTCCGGAATTAAAAAAAAAATAAGTATTAAGAGAGCAAGATGAAGATTGAGCAAGTAGTACAATATACACAACCTTATCTTGATAAATATATGCAACATTCTCTCTTCACTAAGTAATATGAGTTCCTACGTTATTTTCTTGTAAATAACTCTTACATCCTAACTATTTTAGGGTATTTGCTTTCAGCATTGATACTATAGAAGTAAGTATAGTAGATTAAAGTAATGAATAATTTAAAAATAGAAAAGTGAATATACATAAAGTAAAATTAATTATTATTTTCAAAAATAAAAATAAAATAAATTTATTGAAAAAGCTAAATTAAAGGTTAGACAAATTAGTAAAACTTAGGAATACATGGTTGAAACACAAATTCTTGTGAGAGACGGTATCTTTGAAATATCATCTCTAATTGGTTTGGCCCATCAGGGAAAATGTAGAAAAAAAGGTAGACAATAAGCTTTAATGGATTGGGCCTGAGAGACGTTTCTCAGAAAGACGGTCTCTCAGGAGACTAGCTGTGGTTGAAATTGTTCACTTGCTTTGCCAAACATGAAGCTATTTTATTTTATTTTTTTTTTTGAGTTTGTGTAGTGATATATCCTATCAAATTCTTGTTTTGATCAGCAATGTTGAGGCCCAAAAGAACTATGGAAAGAGATCCAAGCCCATTTTCTTCAAGAGTACATGCACTCGTCGTCAAAGAAATGGTATGTGATATAAAATAAAGTAAAAATTATATAAAACTACCTTATATATACCCTCTTTTTTAAAAAAACTACCTTATGTAAAAAATTTTGCAAAAAACTACCTTATGTAATACTAATTTTTCAAAATACTACCTTCTTATGTTTTTCGTTAGTTGACCGGCAGAATTGACGTCGACAAAAGGGAGTAATTGAAGAGGGAAAATGAGTTTTAATTGACCACGTGCTTGGGGCATGACTGGGAGGTGGGATGGTCAACGTTAATTCTGTCGGTCAACTAACGAAAAACATAAGAAGGTAGTGTTTTGAAAAAAAAGTATTACATAAGGTAGTTTTTTGCAAAATTTCTTACATAAGGTAGTTTTTTAAAAAAGAGGGTATATATAAGGTAGTTTTATATAATTTTCTCTAAAATAAATGAACACTAGACAGATTTGCAACTATGAGTTTGTCTACACTGAAGTCCCAATGAAATTATTGACTAATATTTTCTTTTTCTTTTCTTTTTTAAATGAATGAATTTGCAAATCCTTCCTGAAGTTGTAATTAAATAACATGTATGTATGAATTATGATAACCAATTCTATACAAAAGACTTGTAAATAAATAAATGATATGCTAAGGCATTTCAAAAAATTATCAAATTACACTTTTTATCATATAATACTTCCTTTGTTTTTTAGTTATGTTTCTAGCGTGTGGAATTTCAGCTTGTTGAGTTAAATACGTTTCCTTGAACATGCTTTTTTACTAAACATTATGTAACACACCGGTGAATACATGTTACCAAAACTAGATAGTATGGACGTTTCGAGTCTGCCCACTAACTCCCAAAGGGACACTTTTTTATCCTTCAATTAATCAAAAGCTAATGATTATTACAAGGGTGGCTCTATATGTAGCCTAAGCCCCAAAATGACAGTTAAAAAATAACAAACTATTCTAATTACAAAATGCAAAAAAATAATCAATATGAAAAGACGATAATGCCCTTGATCCTCGTGACTAGAGTCATGACACATTATTTTGACTTGTTTGACTCAAGCAACTAGCTAATTAGTTCAATCAGCTAAGTATACACCAATAAACTGATATGCCTAACACCGTCACTATCTTCTTAAGCTCCTCTTTCTCATCTCTCCCTTCTCATAATACTAGTATGATTTATTTCTTCAAGTTTAGAGTGAAAAAATATAATGAAAAGTGGGACTTGTCTCAGTTGTGCATTGTTATGAATTAATTCAGATTAGAACATGATGAAATATCAAACTTATATTACATTTCTTTTGCGTATTAGCCTTTTACATAGTGGTGTACAAAGCACACAAGATTATCAAACCATTAAGTAAAAACAAAATATAACCCATCAAACAATCACATATATGACCTTAATTTTAAAAGTAAATTAATTAATCAACGCTTGCAGACAACTCCCCTTCCACTAGTACCAGAAGCACAGTTAAGATCACCAAACTCCATTCCTATTGAATGATTCCCATTCCCATTCCCATTCCCATTGAAGTTAGCAACAGCACAATCAGTAGCAAACAATCCAGAGGAATGGAATTCCCTTTCCCCACCAAGAACAGGATTCACTACACCCATTTTGACCCGGCTCACATAATTACTTGCATAAGTTTGGCCTAAAACCCCATTCACATCATCACTCAATGAGTAAAACTTGAAGCTCAAATCAAGATGTGCAAAGCAATCCTGTTCTGGGATTATTCCGTAATTGTGTATCATCGATTCTTTCTCTGTTATTGGAACCACCGCGGCCTTGATCTTGAACTTACCATCCGCCTCAATCACCACTGTGTTCGTAGCCCTTGATCTTGTGATGGTTAGCCCACCACTCGTTGCGTTCCATCTGGCACCCTCGACTTCTAGTAGGCTAATGGGTTGGTTGTCAAATGAGATGGAAAGACGGTCCATGGCATCGTTCCATGTGGAGGTGTTAAGTGCACCGATGTAAAGCTTATGGTGGTCGAATAGGATGCCTAAGGATTGAACCCAAGTGAAGTCTCTTCCCATGTTGGATTCATGTTTTCCTATCAAATGAGCGTTTATGTGGAGATTGGAGTCTGTAACAAGACAGAAATCTTGGTCTTTTTTGCCGTGGAAGTAGAATGTTATCCCATCTGCTCCGATAAATCTTGGATCCTGGCACACTGCTCCCGGTTTGTTGCAATCTGCATATGATCAAAAAATTCAGATTGGTTCTTCGCAAGATTCTGTAAGCCAAGCCTTGGGTGGAGGGAAAGTTTTAAC
The DNA here is from genome assembly GCA_019776075.1 of Amaranthus palmeri. NCBI lineage: Eukaryota > Viridiplantae > Streptophyta > Magnoliopsida > Caryophyllales > Amaranthaceae > Amaranthus > Amaranthus palmeri. The sequence goes on from JAAKBH010000301.1 coordinate 902,554, forward strand.
AGCCCGTCTTGTATGAGACTGTCTCAAGGTGAGACGACCTCAAAACAAGACACCCGTAAGCTAAAAGTTTCTATTATTGGCTATCTAACCCAAGTATGAGGCATGTCTCACGGTGAGACTGTCTCATACAAGAATTTCTCAAGTTTTGATTTGTAGATCGAACACACGATTATGAGTGATCAATCCAACTTAAAGTTTAAGCTGATGATTGAAACCCATGAACATATTATTCACCATACGCTACACAATGTGAAACTACTAATTACAACCTTCAAGAGGGTGTATATGAATCAAACAACAATGTGAATGGTTAGAACTTACCGCAAACAGGGCTGCAAGTAACACTGTCAACCTGACAGGTCTGAGGACAAGCCGCAGGACAAGTAAACTCTCTATAATAACACGCGGGGTAATTCTTATTCATACATCTAACACGCTTAGGACGAGTACCAGGATTCAGTGGACTACAAACAGGCTGACAGGTTGCACAATTAACAGTACAAGAACTCGGGCAAGCAGCAGGACAGTAAAGTGGCCTGTTATAGCAAGCACGAAACCTTTTATCCTTGCACTCCACCTTCTTCGGCTTTTGAACAATTGGTGGTGACGGAGGTGATGATACAGGTCCACACACGGCCTGGCACTTGTTACAGTCGACTGAACAAGTGCGAGGACACGAAGATGGACAGTACATTTGTTTATTATAACATCGCGTGTACTTATTTTTGCACCTCACTTTCATAGGCTTATGTTTTGGTGTTGATAGGTTTGCTTCTGCAATTGCTAAAGCAAGCATAAGGGAAATTATGAGCAATATTGCTCCCTTCATTTTTCTGGTTTATTAATTTCTTGTATTTAATTAATTATTAATATTAACTCTAATTTGTGTGATTTGATATAATGCTAGTCATGCTTATATATATATATACATAATTATGGGATTATACCAATTTTTTGGAAGTGTATAAATATTTTTTAGATTTATTTATTTTTTGTTTGGTCAAAGTGAATTATGGGTTATTATACCCTCCATTTTTTCTGGTAAAATTGCATATTATGTTTAGTTAAATTTTGTTCAAGGATGTTTGGTAGAGAAAGCACAAATCTTGGCATTACTAAATCTTATGTGCCAGGAGTTTACAATTGGGTTCCTGAAGAGCAATATGGAGTACTAATTTTTTAGGTCACTGAAATTAGGTCTCTACCACTAAGGGACTATATAAGTCAATAGTAATTAGGCCAACCAGCTCTTAGTATTATATCACATAAAAAAAAACATATTATGACTTGTAGTATGAAGGTTTGTTAAATCGTGTTCATTTTTTATTTTTATGAAGTTGCAGTTGATATTTGCATGAATTCGACCTTTCTAATAACCTCACTTGAGTACAAAAATTTGGTCAATCTCATATGGTCCGTTGTATTACTCATTTCAAATACGACCCCACCTACAATATCCTAATAAAACCCTCAGTATATTTCTCTCTTCAATATTAAAATCGATATTTACTCCACTAAAAGATATGATCACACGTAAATATCGCACTAAAATATCTATTTTTCTCTTTTTTGGTTTGTGTGCAAACTTTTGAGGACCAATCATCTGATAATAAATTACTCTTATATTTTACTCATTTTGTACTATTTTAGATTACAAATAAGAGATTATAATTCAAATAATGCAAAATAAATGTAACAGAAGAGTATAGTTGGAAATTACTCTATTCACTAAAACTCAAAAAAAAAATCATGCTAGGATATGCTTCCTTCGTTTTTCAATTTGCAAGTTGCACATAAACACATTTTTACGCAATTCAATGAATTTATCGGAATGTATATTATATATCTAGAGTTATACACAACTAAAGATTATAAAATTTGATATCATGAAAATATGCAACGAGACGAACAAAAACAAGATCTCACATAATAACTTTATTTTCTTGTATAATAACCGCAATTTGTAAAATATCATAAAATGATACACAGTGAAAAACTTACTTTGGGTGGATGAAGAATATTTGGAATTATGAAATGTGGTCTAATAAGGGCCAAAAACTCATTTATTGCTTCAAATCATCCATAACTTAAGAAGCTAAGTAAAATATTTCATTAATTATTTTTGGTGTTACTCCTTGTGACAAACTCGAGAAAATCAAACTTGATCTTATTTATTTATGGTAGATTTTAAAACAAGTTTGTTATAAAATTTAACTTTATATATAGTGAATCCAAAGCTAAATTTCACCAATCACATTCACATTTTACATTATTGTTACTTGTATGATGTATTTTTTTTAGCTTTGCTCATAAAATCATTTTTGCAAATTAAACATAAATTCATTTTTAGATACAATTTTTTAATATGATTTTGTAGCTCACAATTGAATGTAAGTATGGCTATACTAATCATTCAAGACTTGCTTCAAGAGTATCTGCAATCCTTGTTAGAAGAGGTAAACTATCATTGCTGATCCATTAAATTTGTTATATTTTATTTTTCAATAGTTTTTACGTAAGAAATAAATTCTAACTTATGTTTCCTACTGTGACTTGTAATAGATTTAGAAGAACAAAAAAAAATTAATATAAGCGTTTTTTTGTTCATAAATAATTGGGTGAGACCGTTTCACTTGTGAGTCGCATTTTATTGGGCCGCCTAATTGTATATGTTTTTTTTACCAATTTTACAAATTAAAATGTCAATTTTAAGAGTTAAAAGACTAATTTGAAGACTTAAAATAACAATTTCAAGGATTTAAAATTAACATATAAAATCATGAAATTTGACAATTTTAAGATTTAAAAATTCAATTTCAATACTTAAAAAACCAATACTTGAAATTCTCATTTCAACTTTAAGTAGGATGACTCAAACATTAATGTTTATATTAAAAACTTTAAAATTAACCTTTTAAGTCTTAAAGTTGGATTTTTAAGTCTTAAAATTAGTGTGTCAGAATATTCTAAAAAACTTATTGGACATGGAGGGTTGCACGGATAAAACAGTCTCACAGGAGAATTTTAGTTTTTTGTTTCAACCCTAGTTTAGGCTAATGTTGTTATTTGCAGGTAGTTTTATTTTTAAGGCAATGATGCTATCCATATTTTTCTCTATGTAGGGCTCTTTCTATTTAAGGGTAAAATTGACCACAATCCTCTAACATACCCTCTCTCTAGAGGGGATACGTGTATAAATTTTCCGTTATCTTCCCTCACTCGAACCCTATTTTTAAGCGGGGTATTGAGAGTTTTTTTATCATCAAAACTAAGAAAGTATTCATGAAGCTAAACGATGATATTGTTTGTTATTTAAAAATGTGCAGGGCGTTATAAATCACATGTTTTGCGAAATAGCTGCTCAAACACAAACAGAGGTCATAGTAGAGCAAATTCAAAGTTATTGTAAAGATATGGAAGCACTCTTAATTCATGCAACAAATCATATGTGCGTAATTTCCTTTACATAAATTTTTACTTGAGACCGTTTTTTGTAAAGAGAGCTATCAAAAGCCCAGTTCAATTCTAAATATATATTATTACAACTTAAATATAGATTTGGACTGGACTTTTGAGAGTCGACTTTACAAAAAACGGTCTCTTAAGAGAGCACCTGCTTCCTTTACTAGTGCAACTCTAGTTTATTCTATTCACTTGTACTTGATTTTAAACTCTTTTATTAAGTTGAGCAAAAATTATTTTTATGCATAGAGTTTAAAAATGCTGATTATTGTAAATTAGCCAAATATGCCCAAATCATGGAGGAGAGAAGCTTAAGGTATATATAATAATACTCCCTCCTATTCAGCCTAAATGTCCCATTTAGTTTTTCACACTTGCCGAGACAACATTTTAACTCTTAATATCTCAAATTATTCTTAATTAAAAATTATAAAAATTTGATATTAATAATCCTTGTATTGAGACGAATTAAACAAGATCCCACATGACTATATTTTAACTTATAGACTAAGAGTAAAATACACATTAAGAGTGATAAGTGAATAGTGCCGAAAAATAAATGGGACATTTAGGCTGAATAGGAGGTAGTACTATTTTTGCATTTATTGTAAATTCAATTTATTATAGACTTTTTAAGTCAAAATTGTCACCGAAAATATATCACTTTAAAGTTGAATATTCATCTCTATTTCAACTTTAGGTTGATATTTTTTAGTGATAGTTTTAACTTTAAAATATGTATCGTCCTTTTCACAAGATATGTCACCTCAAAACAACATATGTCACTGCAAAAGACTTATTTGTACATATTTGAATTTGTATGTTTGTATCGAATTATGGTGTTTCTACACGATTATATTAAGCACTGATTAATAATACAAAGTTAAGTAAACATTTGTGGTTAATATATTAGAAATAAACATAAAGTTTGTGGCTCGAATCTTTATACAAATTTAGTATTTTGTTATAGTAATTAATAGGCTTTTTTCTTAAATTATTTTCTCATATAAAAAACATTTGTAGCTTAACTTATTTTTTTATAATTATTTTTTTTTATCAATTATCTAATTATAATTTATAATTATGTTACTAGTATATTTGTTGTATAATTCACCTAATTTAAATTTCGAGCTTATCTCCAATAATTTTTTTACGTATAATTGTATCATATAGGATTGGTGCGGGGTACGTTGCACTAGCAAGTGCTCAACTCATGCGTGCTTGTCAAGATCGAAGCAAGGAGAGGTTAGTATTATAACTATATTATACTCAATTTTAAACCGATCACAATAACAAATGTCGTTACTCGTTGGTCTACTTTTTACTCCTCTATCAGGATTGTCACAATTAACCCTCTCTATGAAACACTGGGAGTATACTTTTAGTTGTGTTTGTTCACAATCCAATACGATCTATTTTTATGTCGGGTTGGGTTGGTGTGGGCCGAGAGGGCTTGTCCCTGGCCTATTTGAGCTCATTTTGTTTCAGCACAGTCTAATCCGAACTACTTCTATGTGAGCAACATTCGGGCCTTGTCCGATTCATTGTACATGTCTAATCAGTAATCACAATGCATGCATTATTTTTTGGCCAGATTGATTGTTGGTGTAAATAATGATAATGAAAAATAATTTATAGTATAAATTTCATAAAGTATTATTCTAATTTTTTCTTATTGGCAAAATTAATGTATAGTATTGATATTAGCTTCATTTTGATTTATCCTTTTTTTTAAAAAAAAAAAAGTACTCTAATTTTTTCTTGTTGGCAAAAATTGTTTTTAAAACTATTTCTTATGTCTAACAAATTAACTTGGTTGTTATTGGTATACGTTATATCATATGTTACACTAATAAATTATACTTCTATTTCATTCTCAGGCCAGAATTCTCCAATGCATATTTTTAAGTATTATTTTATTTCGTTTTGCTGGACTATTTTGATAAAAGAAAATCTCATAAAATAGGTGAAATTTGAAAAAGTACTACTATCTCCAGGGCTGGCTCTAAGCAAGGTTAAGGCGTACCTACACCCAGGGCCCCCATAAATTTTAGTTTTCAATTAGTGTTAAGGTTTGAATTTTTTTTATGTATACAATAGTTCAGGGGCTCACAAATAATATTTTGCGCCGGGCCCCTAAAAATCTAGGGTCGACCCTGACTATCTCCTAATCTGCATAAGTGTTTCATTCGACTTTTGACAATATTTTAATCTATAAGCTATAATGGAGTCATATTAGACTTTATTTGATTCGTTTCAATATAATAATTATTAATAACAACTTATTATAATTTTCTTTTATAAAATTAAAGATATTAATAATAAAAATAATATATTCGCAATGGCAAATGTGACTATGTATCAAATGAGACATTAGACCAAATAGGAGGGAGTCATATGTAGTAATTCTCAAACCTCACACTCATTATTCATGTGTTACATTTACACTTGCAGCTTGTCTCGAGGATTAACGTGGGTAAAAACCGAATATTTCTACACAAAGGACAAATTGGATGCATTTGCGCAGGTAAATGTCATCATCTCATCATCAATTGATCACATTCAAACATGTTGATCACGTGGTTTTAAAATAAATTTGAGCTAATTTAAAATTTTTAATATATAAAGCTGCATAAAATTATCCAATTAATTCATAAAAATCAAATCAAGTTTCATAATTACAGATACTCAAAAATTGAAATTAACTCAACTCGACATATTACTTAATCCATCCAAAAACGCGAATGAAGCCCTCTAACTGTTGATGAAAATTTTCATATTGGTTATTTGAAGACTTAATAGAAAAAATTACAAGAATCAACTATACTAGGTTCGCTTATATTAATTTCATTGATACAATGGAATTGATGTTTGGTAAAATAGTTTATTGAATAATTTTAATTTATTTTAAAATAGATAGTTAATCGATCAAATCGGAAAAAGAAATTAATTTAAGCTGAGTGTTTTTTTGTACAGGTAAATTTGTAATTTTCGTTCTCCTGAGAGACCGTCTATGGCAAAGACGGCTCTCCCAACAGCCCAGCCCAATGATTTTAAATTTAAAAATAACGCTAATGACTAATCAGTTTCTTATTTTGCAAAATGGGCTGACCCACATTTACCAGTCGGTCTATGGCAAGAATTTGTGTTTTCCTTATAATCCTATATGCATCAATATTATTATTTTTAAAAATTTGACTGTTACTCTAATATGTTTACAATTTTCTGGTGGGCAAAATAAATCAATTAGATGGAGCGAAAAGTAATCAGACTCAAGAGCAAGCATAAGACATAAGGAGGCTGCTTCTAGAGACAAATTCAACAAGGGGGAAGGAAGATTCAAGAAACAAATGTTTTTTCATTACATAGAATTAGAAATATTAAATTAGTATAGCTTGCAATGTTTTTTATACAACCAAAAAAAAATTATATTTTGCAATTGTTATTTGAAAGTTTAGAAGAAACTTGAAAAATGTACTCCTTTAATTAATTAAAAAATAAAGCGTTTGAGAATTAAAGGTTAATCTGGTGATTGAGTGGATGCTTTAAATATAAGTTAGAATATTTGAGAATGAAGGGTAATTTATGTTGAATCAATGAACAACAATAACCAATAACAAAGCAACAATAATAAAAGATTTAAGATGAATTACTAAACTTATGATACATCTGGTCATATCCACCATTCTAACTAGAGTTGTATATCAAATTATTAATATGTTTTTAAAGGAAAAAGTCACAGACTTGATGATGGAGAGATATAGCTGATGTGTGGGTAATGGGAATTGCAATGGGAATTATCAATATGTTTTTAAAGAAAAAACTTCACCTCATCAATCACCACCAGCACCTCCATTACCGACACATCGACATTAGCTCCATCACTTGGTTCCATAAGAGAGAGATATAGCCGGAGTTCCTCCTCTATTGGATTTTAGGTTTATGTTTATTGCATAGAATTGTAAACTAATGATTTTTAGAATATGTATATATAAACTTCTATTTATTTGTCTATTGTGTAAATTTAGTTGTAGTTGACTATTAGTTCATCAATACGCTTTAAGCATATAAAATGAGACTATTTTTATTTTAATATGAGTGTTATTAATAGCTTAAGAAGTTAATAAAAAAAAAACAATTTTTGTCCTTAGCCTTAACTTATAAACCACTAGACATTGTGGTTTATTTTAACATGAACTACCCTCTAGGCCTCTATCATAGTTGTTTATATTAAAATAACTTGCTTTGTAACACAACGCTTATAACGGTTTATATACAAAGTTTTTCAAATAAATTTCATTTACTATAAATATCGATTTATAAATACACATAAATCGCTATGTGACATAGCGATTTACTCAACAAAACATTAAAATAAACGTGGATAATAGATCGGAAAATAAATTTCAATTTAGAGTTAAAGTGAGAATTATGTTTTTTACAATAATTTTAGAAAAAGATTCATTTTTATGTAGATTTTTTATTATTAGTCATTTTTATTAATTGATGGTCTAGAATATAGGTAGGTTTTTTTTTTTTTTTTTTGAAGATAGGTTTATTAGTCTAGTGCCCTCCACTCTCCACCAACAAAAATTTAAAAAATATGTCGTCATTTCTTCACCACTACACCGTTTCTAACCTCAGCGCCATAAAATCCTTCAAACCAAAAACCTCAAGTCGGCGTGACTCGCCAAGACTCACCCGGAACTGGGTCAGATGCGAGTCCACCACCGAGTTGTCGGTGGAAAATCGGCAAGTAAAGGTAAGTCAAAGGAATGATTCGCTTGAAATATGCAGAATATTGAACGGGATGTGGCAAACGAGTGGTGGTTGGGGCACAATAGACCGGAACAACGCCGTTGAAGCTATGCTTCGATATGCTGATTCTGGACTTACTACCTTTGACATGGCTGATCACTGTAATTGCTTCTTTTCTTGTTGTTCTTATTTTCGATTTTGCCCCTCGAATTTTATGGTCATAGTTTAAGCCACTTGGTCCAAGCATATCCTCTGTTTTTGCCGTTAAAATTTAATATTTGTGTCTAATAAATAGTAAAATTTAAGGAGGGTAATTCGGAGGGACAGCCTATTATACATTCTTTTATATGCCTGATGCTGGATTATGAACTTTGTTTATGATAAAAGTTAATTACTCTTTCATGAACAATCTCATGTAGAGGAACACGAACAAGATGAATGTTCTTAAGGAAATTCAAAATGTGCTCTGAGAATTGGATTGGAATGCCCCTTGCATATTCTCTCTATTTATAGAAAATAGTATCAACCAATGCCTTCTTATGAAACAAGTGTGTTTCATCAAACAAAGCCTATGAACCAAAAGGTTGATTCAACAAAGCTTATCAATGAATCAATATAATGATTCTGTCCAGTCCATGACAGATTCATCATTATTAACCACCATAAGTAGTTACTAGTTAACATACATTAGTGATGATTGAAGCAAACAACACTAACGAAATAAACTAACAAAACCTCGAAATACAAAACAACAGGTTGACGAGTCAGAAAAGTCGATCCGGCTTTCTCCCAAAGCCGACACGGCTTTGGGTTCTGTCCCAAAAATTCACAGCAGCAACTGGCGACAACTCGTCGCTTATGGGGGCGACAAGTAGACGTTTCTTGCTGACTTCTAGTTTGCGATTTTCCTTTTTATATACTGTAAATGTGCAACACTATCATCCAGGTGTGGCCGCACATCCATCTCAGCATAAGCATCTTCGCAACTTCCATCTTTCTCTCATAGGTCTTCTTAATGGGCAAACATTTCGTCCTATAAAAAACATGGGTCTTACTGCTACCCGATAGAATTTACCTTTTAGTTTAGGCGGAAATTTCTTATCACACAACACCCAAGTAGCTGCTCTTCAACGCACACTCGATGTGTTACATCTTCATCTATTTCCCCATCACTTTGAATTATTGAGCCTAAAAACCTAAACTTGGTCGAACTAGCAACCTCATTAACTCCTATGGTCACCCTTGTATCTCCCACTTGTTCCTCCCCACTAAAATTGCATTTTAGGTGCTATGTTTTGGTGTGAATTATGCGCAATCCTTTTCCTTCAAGAACTACTCTCTATTCCTCTAATTTCGCGACTTCTTCTCTAGATTTTGCTAAGAGGACAATGTCGTCAGAAAATAACATGCACCAAGGTACCGATATCCCTTATGTCAATGGAAAGTTCATTAAGGATAGCAACAAATAAGAAAGGGCTAAGAGCTGAACCTTGGTGTAAACCCACTTAAACTGAACAAGGTTATGTTAGCCTCATCGGTGTCTGCTCGCTTAGGCATGGAACCAACTCGCCCAAGCACATGTTGTTCTAACAACCTTCCAAAGCACACCTATACTCATGCTCTTTCTAGCCCACACTTGACAACATAGCTAGTACTTTCTTGGAGCTGCTCGTGGTGCTCACAAGAGCAACAAGCCATGTGATGCTTTTGTTTGTCTCCACGCTTGAAACTTATACGAGCAAGCTCCCACTCCACATTTAATTTAAATAATTTGGTTCTTGCTATTATATATACTTTAATGATAGATTCTTCGGTCATAATGAACATGTTTTCACAAAGACAAAGGAGAAAGCATGATGTATATATTTGAACGCTTGAGGACATAAAAGTTAAATAACATGTGAATCAATAGTTGCTGCTGAATAAGGGATGGTTGTAGTACACAAGCAGCAAACATCTGCTTCTAAGTTCACACTCTTCTGGCCCACCATTTTTAATAGCTTCTGCAAATATGGCAAAAATTCAGTTTTATCCTTGCTACAACTTTGTATATACTTCTATTAAAGCTAAAATTAGGACAAGAACTAAAAGGAGTAATGTCGTTAATGATGGGAAGAATTCATTGGAATTGTGCTGTGTAGTTAATCAGACGTGGCAACTGGCAAATGAGTGATGGGTGGGAGATAGCCGATAGGGACAGTGTCGTTGATGCTATGGTTCCATATGCAGATGCTGGGCTTGCTACTTTTGATATGGCTGATATATTTAAGCATTAAGATAGTATGGAAACAAAAGCTTTATTTGGTCTATTAGGTTGTCTTGACATGTCAAGTGCTAATTATGGAGGAGGTTCTCCATTTATAATGGTATATAAATGCAACTCTTGTAATTCATATTCTGTATTTTTCTTCTAAGAAAGCTGCGAGAAACTTGTTTGCACTTTTATACCTGCTTAGCAAGATCTTTCTGGATGCTTGCATGCTTTGTGCATCCCTTTGTTTATGTGCATTACTAAATACTGCTTCTAGCCTTAGAGGAAGCTTCTGCTCTTCTCCGTGTCTAGGAAAAATATTTTGTAAATCAAGATGGCTAATGGTTCCATTTATGTATCTGTGCTGGTATCAGATGGTCCTGCTGAAGATCTTTATGGAATCTTCATAAATCGAGTACGTCGTGAGCGCCCACCAGAGTACTTAGATAAGGTCAGAGGGTGAGTTCGACTCTTGGTTACTATGTTCTATTATAGTATTTCTATACTTCATGTAATAATTTGATTGTGTAATGAACAGTCATTGACAAAGAGTTGTAGCATACTTGTTTGCTTTTAGAGTTGTGTTGAAGGAAGAGCTCAGAGATGTGAGCAATTTCGATGAATATTTGCAATATTAATGTTGCTTTACATGATTTTCATTTGTAGTCTCACAAAATGGGTTCCACCACCAGTAAAAATGACCAGGAGCTTTGTAGAGGGGAGCATTGATGTTTCAAGGAAAAGAATGGATGTTGCTAGCTTAGACATGCTTCAGTTTCACTGGTATGGATGCTTCAAATTCTATTAAATTGACTTGATGTAAGAATAGGTTACCATGTTTGTACATGCCAATATGCCATTTATACATTTTTCATTTTGAGGAGACCATGGTTTGATTTTGATGTGTCTTCTGCCTTATTTTTGTCTCTGTATTACACTCAATAGTTTATTTTACTTCCAAATAGATCCACATTATCTGTTTAAATCTTTTTATAGCTGATTTGGCGATTATGCTCCTTTTGTAAAGAATGGATGTTTGGATCTTAGACTTCTTATCAATAAGAAAATAATGGATGTTTGATCGTTATACTGCTTAACAATAATAAATAATGGATGTTTGATTTTTTATACCACTAATTTCAGGAGTGTGATTATGATTTATGTGTCATCTGTAAAATACTGGTTGCATATGATCTCTCTTTCTGTTTACTGTTATGGCGAATATTTATCTAAAATATTCTTGATGAAAACTTTGTTCAATTTTGACAGTTTATTGCTTCAACCTTCTGATCACCTTTTTTTTCTCTACATGAAATAGGTGGGACTATGCCAATCCTGGTTATCTTGATGCATTGAAACATCTTACAGATTTGAAAGATGAAGGTCTCAATCTTTTTGTTCTTTTGTTGTTCCACCAAAGTTTTGTCACAAGAACTTGAAAATTTTAATTTGTTTTTTCAGGAAAAATTAAAACTGTGGCTCTGACGAATTTTGATACGGAGAGGTTGCAAATAATTCTGGAAAACGATATTCCTGTTGTTAGTAACCAGGTAAGTTGTATCAGTTGGTGTAATTCTATGTTTTTGATTTCACTATAAAATGCTCAACTCAGTACAAAAATGCATGAACTACTGTATGTAGGTGCAACATTCAGTTGTTGACATGCGTCCTCAACAGAGAATGGCAGAGCTCTGTCAGCAAACGGGAGTGAAACTCATAACGTATTCTCCCATCTTTTATTTATTTTATTCATTTGACCAATGCCCCTTAGACCTAGATCTTTACTTTGTATGTATAGAAAGTTGGATGACGTCGATCCAAAGTTCCCATCATATTGTAGTCTTTACAGTACTTTAAGATTGTCATATGATTACATTTGCAGGTATGGAACAGTTATGGGTGGTCTTCTATCTGAGAAATTTCTCGATACCAACTTGAATATTCCTTTTGCTGGTCCTCCACTTAACACTCCTTCTCTGCAGAAGTACAAAAGGGTACAACTTTTCTTAAATGATCTCATTCTAAAGATTTTCATGGTGTAGCTGAAAATTAAGATTTAGATGTTAGAATGATGCATTTGTCTATAAAAAAACGCTGTAAGCACACTTTAATGAAGCAGTAAGGTAATTTGTATGATATTAGTTTGTAGAAGCTCTTCTGTTTTGAAGTATTAAGTTAACAGCTTTCTTTGGCCTTTGCAATTATCTTTTCATATGGTACTACTATTTGCTTGGGTGCTTCTTGACAATTACCAAATGAATTTTGGTCTTTTTACTGTTCTGCTTTGATCTGGTGCCTGATTGCACTTTTTTCTTTGTAATCGTAGATGGTTGATGCATGGGGTGGATGGAGTCTGTTTCAAACTTTGCTTCAGGTGCTTAACAAAATAGCTAGGAAGCATGGAGTGTCCATATCAACGGTTGCTGTGAAGTACATTCTTGACCAGGTAATGCGTGTCTATTTTGACTAAAATTCATGCTAGCTGCTAAGAATGCAGCACATACTTTACTCATACATTGCGCTAAATATTCCTCCTGAAATAATGAGAGATAAATGAGATTCAAATCGTGATTTTTCCGTCATCTTGGCCTCTGATACCATGTCAAGAAACCAAGTCTACTTGGTGCTTACTTGTTGAAACTTAAGCTTATGGTTGTAAACCCACGATATGTATATACTTTATCACTCATAGTCACTTCGTAAACGCTTAGTTTAGGGGGTTGAGACATCTCATCCCTTGTTAGTTGCCTGAGTAGTTAGAAAACATTCTCTCAAACTGCGTTTTGCAAAAACTAGCACTCATATTGAACTTTGTGTTGAATCATTGCAGAATGCTGTAGCAGGCTCCATGATAGGTGTCAGACTCGGGCTATCAGAGCATATTAAAGATGCTAATGCCGTCTTTTCACTCGTTCTTGATGAAGAGGATGTTGAAAGCATCCGAGAAGTATCCAGCAGGGGGAAGGATCTGATGAGGGTGATTGGCGATTGCGGAGATGAATATAGACGCTAAATAGTCAGATGTGGCTCTTTCTGTACTTGATCTTCTAGCCTGCACAGAAATGCAAGTAATGAGCACATAAATATTGTATGTACATTGTACAATACCAGTTTTTTGTTATGTGGTAAAATAAATCATGTAAAGTGTTATAGCATATGGGTGCGTTTTTGCCTATTGATTGTCTACTTGTACATTTACACAATACTATATTTAGTATTGGTTCTATAGCTTATTACTCCTTCTGTCCCTTTGAATTTGCACTATAAAACTCAGAAAGCTTTTATATATTTGAATCTTATACTGCAAACATAAAGGAATAAATAAATAAGTTTTTAAGACCCCATGGTGGGCTAATATATGGTAAGATCTCTTCCCATTGCATTCTCTAAATACATTTTTGAAACCAAGACAAGGTTAGGAATCATGACCATGTTCAAATATATACTCTTTTTTTTTATTTGTTTTACTCTATTTATTTTTAGTGCAAAGATTAAGGAGATTATTAAATGGGTTCAAATAATAGGGTATTTAGAAATAAGCGAGAGATTATAAAAATTAAACACGGTGGAATTTTATTCAACAATAGAAATAGTTGTTATTTAAAATGGTTTAAATTAACTTCAAGACCATTATTACCAATTAGATTGATCACATTCAGTTACTTATTCGTGAATACTCCATCAAAACTACAAAACAATGCTTGAACTAATACTTATTTTATGTGCGAAAGGGATTGCTTTTTGAATGCATTGCTTATATATTGTTTAACGTTGGATGATATACAGGAGAAGATTGGAGTCTTTAAAGCAGGCAATGGAAAAGAGAGAAACAGATGAGACTCCATCAACCCGAAGATGCTTACCCTTATCTTACCAAACTTGAATATGACGAAGCATTTTAAATTCATATAAAAGTGTCATGCAGATCTCAATGAGATTACCCTTATTTTATGTAATTATTTTTTATTAGCCTTTAATAACAAATATTATCTTCATTGTGACAAATTAGACATTACCATTGAATATTAAAAACAAAATTATCTTAGAAATTTTAAGTAACATTGAGACGACATAAAACTTCCTACTTTCAAATCAGAAACATAAAGAAATAAGTTACAAGAGTGTAGATATAATATTAGTAGTATGTATACAAAAATGAACAGCTCTATACAGGAATAAATTAGATATATATACTTCTACAATTTACAAACTATGTTAAAATAAATAGCTAACTTTGTCTAATTTCAAGAATCCAAGAGACACATTCTCTCAAGAGTTGAAAATTTTGTTTAACTGCTATTCGGTAAAAAACTTGCATTTTCCTGCGGAATTCAGAAGCGTCCTCCAGACACTTAAAAGGACCGGCACATTTACATTGCTCTATCAAGTGACTGTCTTTCACCATGTGACATTTGACACATGCCAAATCTTGTAGATGGTAAAGCCGTTCTCGCTGTCTTACAATCTGAAGAAGAGAATTCTCCATCATCTCTCTATCGTAAGGCTGCCCACATTGTGGCACTGCACATCGCCATTCCTGTGTCAGTAATGACGGATCCCTTCCCAGCTCAAGGTCTCGGACATCATTGCAGTAGCTGTTCAACAATTTAGTTACATTGGTAGTTCGAGTAGACTGGATATTGCATTACACTAGTAGCATCATAAACCAAGAAATATATGAATAGTTCAAACTTCAAACAGACATGATGATGGGAAAAGGAAAGTCGGAGATTCTGGAAAATTAATATTCTGTAGGGTTTGTCAAGTTCAATTGATATATCTTTTCAAAGAAAAAAATAGTAAAATCAGTGAGCATGTTTTAAGTCATGAAAGGAGGGAAAGAAGAGCAGATATTAATTGCCATTTACCTGCAAATGATGTTTGGTAATACAAAAGACGGAGGAGGAGGAGAAAATTCTGCTTCAGGAGCAAATTCTCTCACACGGATAAATTTTAGCAAATTTCTTCTCATAACCTACATTATGCACAAGAAAATAATTACTATTCAACAAATTCCACCATTTAGTCCAGAAACTTATTGATGAAAACTAATACACTAAAGTTTATCACAATTAGAAGCCATTGCTATATCTATCAGTTATGATTGCCCACTTTCCGTCTGTCCTTTACAGCTGAATGTTCACTGTTCCAGTTTTTAAAATATATAGGCACGATTCAAGAACATATTCTTGTAAAACCATGGCTTACTGCAGCATTAAACTAATTAAGACAGTTATGCAATCTTTGATGAAGGTTCTGATCCTTATTGCAGAAGCCATAGCTAAAGCCAGGTAAAATTTGTCCACAGCTGATGCAACAAAACAAAAGCAATATGATGAAAGGGCACCGACCTTAAGTTGGTCAGTTTTTTCAACTTTGCAACTTTTGTAAAAATGCACAAAAACGCTGTTTTGAACCCCACAATAAAGATATACACTAATGCTATGTTTGTATGAAAGGAAATATGCAAGGAAATGTTTCCTTCATAGGATCTTAAAATGGGAGGGGAGAAAAATGGAGAGAAGAAAATTGAAGAGAACACTTAAAATTCTGTACCATAAAAATCCTTCTAGCATTGGGAAGATTCAAAAGCCGAATCAAAGATTTTCAATTTACAAAAGAAGAAAATAGCTTCCAAATATAAAGTGATGCACCTTACAAACCGTAACCAAACTCAAAATCTGATCGTGCAGCTTAACATAAGGGCTAGACATACATGAACATTTTGGTCCAAAGCCAAAACAGCGCATTTGTAGATATCATTCAGTAGTACTTAGAATCACAGAAAATTCACTCACCAGGACATCATGCTGAACATTTTGGTCCAAAGCCAAAACAGCGCATATGTGTTTGATAAATTCTAATGCAGCATCTCCTGTATGAACATTCCGGGTCAGCTGTGGATCCAACTGTGGTAAGTCATCATCATTTTGCAGCTTCTTCGTTTCTTTTGAATGAAATATTTCACGGACAAGCATAAAGAGTTTCTCTGTGAAATAAGAGCTGATCTGCAACATTAAAAATTCTTAATAAGTTCATCAAAAGATTCACAAAGGAAGAAACAGCAACAAAATCTTAGCAAACTCTTATGATATCATGATATGCAGCAGGCAGCAGTTTATTCGAACCTGATCTTTGACAAATTCAATCAAAAGTGACTCGAACTTCTCAGCTACAGGAACAGATATTGAAGGTGTGCTCAAGTCACCATCTTCAAAAATGGCTTCATCTGCAATATGATTCAGAGCATACTCCCATGGTTTATACATGAACTCAGAGACCATCACAACAAAATGTTCCTGTCAAGAAAATCAGCCAACTGTAATTACTCCTGGTTAAAATGCCTGTCACACAATAGAAGTGCCAAAATACAACTTTTGCAGACAATGAACTTAAAAACTTAGAATTAAGAGCAGATTGAGAGGTTGCACAGAGATCAGTGAAGGGATTGTGCATTCCAGGGATGGTGAGGATACTTATCAGGTACAACCTCACAGCGATGCAGAGGATATTTTATCAGGTACAACCTCACAGCAGTAGGACAGGCTGACAGGGGTATACTATTAGCTGTCCACTTTATTGGATAATTAAATCCCAAATTTAAAAGAATTTGAAGCATCCTCATAACATGAACATAATATGAAAAAATTGCTGCACTTCAATCAGACTGTTTTGGATTCTTGCCATCCCCTGTTGCAGGAAAGATGAAATTCCAATATGATTTTATGGTAATTAAATCCAGGGCACCCTGTATATACTGTAAGATCTGTTTGAGCTCCGGGTACAAAATATATAAACTTCCAGGTAATCTTAAAAAACCATTTTAAGAATCATTTAGGGAAGTGGAGAAAGATTATATGGAAATAAACTAAGAGAGATGAAGTGAGAAAGACGTTTACTTGCATTTTTGCTTGAAAATGAGTAAAAAGCACCCTTTAAATAGGGGAGAAAAATCTCAAATAATAACTGCAAGTATTGAAGATTCACAATTTTTGGCATTTCATCTACTCATAATCACAAGCTATTCATGCACTCTAATTAATCTAGACTTAATGATGAACTTATTAAATGAGAGACTAAAAGTCTCATTTACTAACAACTTAGAAGTATTAGCATTCCTTATCAATCTTATAATTTCTGTTCTAATATGAGGAATAACTTACTTGAATACTCTTTGGCAGGTGTTCAGCAATATTCCAACTAGAAACAATTTCCCCTTGAAGATCACCAGGTAAGCGTCCACTAGAGGATGCAGATACGCTGGCAGAAAATTCATCATGGTCTTTCGCCTGTATTCCTCCATAATTATACTGTCACATGAAAGAGGATAAGGAAATTGAATATATCATGCAAAAAATTGCAAGTGAACACAAATTTGATGACGCAAGTTCACTAGACTTCTCAGTTAGCCCCAAATTCCTTCAATGAGCATATCTAAAAGCATCTTCGATATCTTCATAAGACATGCAAATTTCTGATAAGATAAAGCATCAGTTTAAATCACATACATGTCTCCGGACACATTTCAAATCCTGTTGGAAGTGGCATTTGTAAAAACATTTGTAAAACCCCAGTTGGAGTATGTGTTCTTATGGCAATCATAGCAGGAAGGGCGAGGACTTGCCTTTTCCCATCACTGGAGGGCATATATTTTTAAATATTAGTAATGGGATTCCTCAAATTTCTTCCCATTTTCCATATCCAAATATGACAAAAAGAATCCATCATGCTCTCTCCTCTTGCAATTTCGCCATCAAAAACCAAAGCCAAATTATACAACATACTATAGCACAGACAATGAATTCTAAACTCTACAGTTTACACCAATACATCCATCCCAAACCAGACCAAAAACAGCACAAAACTATGCATCACAGGTCTCATTCTTCAAATTCAAACAGAAAGAGTATACACACTTGAAATTTCACTAAAAGTATAACCCCTCTTCAAACTTAAACATAAAGGAGAGTATTCTTATGCTGCACATGTAACTATTTTATAGAGAATAGCAAACCTGATCCATGAAAAGCAGTGAGTGCCAGAAGTGTAGTGGCTCAATCTCAACCCACTCAAATAAGTCCCTACAGAAACAAGGGGTTAACTACCAGAAAATCACGACAATGAAACAAACATTCACGTCTCATGAGTCTCACCTTGTCTGTAGTGCATTAAGCAAACTATCACAGTAAGCTCTTCCTGCAGCTAAATCAGCTTTTCCAGTGTCCAAAATAATCTTAGAATAATTTGCAAAGATCACTGTAGCACCCAATTTTCGGAACTCAGCTAAAAGTAGTGCAAACACCTTTTGCATTATCTGTGAACATAGAATTAATTCACATGAGTCTGGTGGTTCCTCGGGGAAAACAAAATGTGCTTGTCATGGAAGACCCATGTAGGCCTTTGGTGATATTAAATGCTCTACGAAAATAAATTTAATTAAATTAAATGAGGCACTGGAATGTTAGTGTTTTCAACAGGATACATCTAACCTAGCATTTTTCATTTTTCTGCAGCAGTCAAATACTGTGTAATTGAGGATTTACCTTGCAAAGCATTCTATATATGGCTGGATCATGAAGTTTCGATTGTGGGCTGAAATTAAAAAAAATAAATGCTTAATGAAAACTTTACACTGTAGTAAACAAAATTTTTCATAAACATCAAATATACAAACCTACAAAGCCACCGATAGAGATGCTGTAATATTGCATCAGCAAAAACATTTCCCGATGTTATCGCATCTTGCAGGCATCTTTGAACTAGTTGTTTCAAGACTCGAAATGCGGGTTCACAGGAGGTTGCCTCATCAAAGTCATATTGTTCACTCGATGTGTATAGATCCGAATCTGTCTCTTGCTCAAAACTATGAAAACCACTACCCTCTATTTCCTTGATTTGACCGCTCTTCAGAAGAGCATTAATAGCCAAGTGATGGATCTGCAAAGAAACACAACACTTTATGTTAATTAATCTATATCCTAAGGAAAACCCAAGGTAACTGTAAGAAGGTGCAATTCCTCCTAACCTTTAGCTCCACAGAAACCTTTCTGTACGCTCCAGGGTAAATTAAAATAGGTTGATTGACCTGTAATTGTACCAAAAGTAATGACTTACATAAAGTATATAGATGGTACAGCATGTAGTCTGTAAATGCTTTTGAGGCTGTAGAAAGGAGATTAATGAACTTCTGGACGAATACAAGTAGACGTCCAAATAAAAGTAGAACAAGATAGAATAGAAGATAATGATCAACATGGAAATGGCATCGCTACATCAAAGAGAGAAATATGGAGTACTAGGTATAGCACAACCTAACAAACATTATTTTATCAATATGCATGTGCTAGTTTGAGGATTGATTCAAACCTCGTCAACAAAGCATGTATCATCTTCACCAAAGCCACCAAGATCTGGATGACCATCATTAGAAATCCAAAGTACCTGGACAAGTCGAAATAAAATAAATTATTATGATCCAAGTCGCACACGTACAGATCCTCAAGATAAGGTGGCCCAAACTTCAATAATGTGATGAAGGAGTATTAAAGATCAAGTGAAAACATGATACCTGTTGGTTATCACGTAAAGCTCTTGAGAAGAAGACATCTATAGTGTAAATAATCCAGTCAAGCTCAAGGTTCCCCAAGGGTACCTGCATGACAAGAAAAGTTAAAGATTCAATTATAGAAATTATGTACATTGAATGGTCCAGCATTAAACTTGAAACACTTGCATGTGCATATCTTGAGAGGGAAATCCTCTCATTCAGCCATTGGGATGATGCTGCACATCTCTGCAGTGCAATTTTTGCAGCCACGGTTTGCCAACCAACAGCCTGCATAGAACATGATATTACTTATCATCAATAACAAGGTTAATGTGTGCATCCATATTCAAGAAAAGTATCAAGATAGTAGTACCGGGTATTGACTATCGCGAGTATTGGCTGGGATGCTCACACATGGGAGTTCATTTAGAACTTGTATACTTGACTTCAAAAGATGAACATTTGGAGACTCGATCACAGCTAGACCAGGACTGTTACTGTGAGGCCTGCATATAATGAAAGATTGGTCAGATTCATGTAACACAAAAAAGAAATGCGCTCTAAATGGTAACAGGATTTGACAAAGGTACAATAAGGTTCATAATATTCTCATTCTTTGGGGAACTTTACACTGTTTGGACAAAGGATTTAGGAAGGGGGGGAAAAATGGAAGAGAAAGGGAGGGAAGGGAAACAAAGGGGAGGGATTGATAAAAAAAAAGCGCCCCTTGTTTGTTTATGAGGGAAATGAAGTGAGAGGAAGAGAAAACCATTTTCGGTCCCAACCTTTCCTCTTTTGGAAAGATTTAATCATAAGCGAAATTAAGAGAACTAATCTCTTTCAAATCCCTTCTCTCCCAATTCCTCCCCTCCAAATTTATTATCCAAACAACGGAAATTGTATCACTTTAAATCCCTCATTTTCCTTTCCTTCCGATTCCTTCAATCCAAACAATGTGTTAGTGTTAACTGTTGACAGTAAGTTATGCTCTCTGCTCTCGGACAGAAAAAACACATAGAACTCTACCAAGAATAATCCTGACCATAATTATCAAAGAGAAGCTATGATTGACAATGCTACCACTATTCATGTAACACACCTTTCTTTTTTGCTGTTTTATGTGTATGCATCACTAAAGTAGCCCTACAGTCGCCGCTAAATAAAGAACCAGATTAAATTAACATGGAAGTGGGAAAATTTTGTGAGAAACTATCTTTTATGACTTTATGGCAAAAAAACCTCCTTTTCAGATTTTTTTTCCTGCATGAAAACACTTTCACCAAATTTTGTTCTGTGGAATAAACAACTTTGGGGTAATCAGTGGGTTAGTTTTTTTTCATTGACCATCTTTTACTTTAAACTTTTTCTAAAAGAACTACCTTGTGAAATAAATATTTTGTATAAAACTAGTTTTTAGAGCGACTAATCACAAAAATATACTCCCTCTTTTTTTCTTGCTCTTCTGAAGTTTATGTGTTCTAAGAAATGAGGAGGGTGGGGACCACGAGGATAGTACAACTGTTGCTTGCAGAAAACATGGGGAAAAACAAAATATAAAGGCTCAACAAAAAAAATAGTGAGTATCTGGTTTTAAAAGATAGTTCCATTCAACTACTTCAGAACCAAAAATATGTCAATTCTGAAAATCCAAGTTAGCATCAGATTTCGTCAAGTGGTAGGAATTATGACAAAAGGCAGTTTCGCGCAGAGAGGTTGTTACAAAAGGTAACTTTTCACAAATATTTATAAAAGTAAAATCCCACTGATGAATATTAAGTGTATTGAGTCTTGTAAACCAAGAGTTCATAAAGAACAAAATTGTTCTCCTTGGGAAGATTCAAGGCAAAATACTGATGGGAAAAAACAAAAAGCTCCACGAGACCATGACTACAAGGAGTTGTGCCTCAGCTCAGGCATGCTTATAGGCGTTTATGGGGATTGAGCGCAGCCAAAAACTATATAGCATTTTCTGATTTTTATGAGTTTTTGAAATTCAGCATCAACGCTTCACGCCCCCTGTAATGCGCTTCACTTGAAGTATGTAAAGCATTTTATCTGGAGATTGCTTCGCTTTATAAAACTAAGTACTGATTTGAAGCTAATTATACTTTGCTAAATCTCATTAATATTTAGAATGTGATTGGGACACTAGTCTTTGACTTCCTCCTTTTAGATATCAACGAATGAGGGAACAGGAGGAAAGTGAAAAAATGGAAGGGAGGAAGGATCATTTTTCCTCTTCAAAATTTTCAACGATTAGTTTTATGAAAATATTGAAGCAATGAATATTATAACCCTCCATTTTCTTCAACGAATTCAGCAGTGTCCAGATGAAAGAAAATGAATCCACTTCCTGTCTTCAAATACTTGAATCAAAAAATGAGCATGTAGATAAAAAAGAATTGTAATATACTCTAATAAATAGAGCAAACCCAGGCTCCAATAGTTATATTATGGGTAGTTAGGTTTCATGGAGATGGAATATTGACAAAGCTTGCTAATTTCCAGCATCAATCTTATTAAAGTACAATAACACAAGCATCACAAAGAAAAAGATTTGAAGTAAACCTGTGTCCACTTATTGTTTTCTGCATGATCTTTTCAGCTTCATCCTTTTGAACAACATAATCCACCTGAATTTCATAGTATATCAAAATGATCAATGGCATGGTGTAAAGTTCCACAAACATGCATACAATTAAGTTCTCCAACTTACCTTGTATGATAGAACTTGAGAGCTTGGAGGTTCCCCGGACAAAGCTTGACAGGCTTCGTGATAGAATCTCTTAATGTTTGTAGGATTTAAGCTTTTGTTCTGGTGAGGATCCACCACAACAAAAGAAATCATGTTAGACGCCGGGAAATAACCACCATATACCGCTCGCCCTTCACAATAACTGCAACTTTCAGTATGTAAGTGTTTGTCGGACAACATTTATAGTCAGAAATGATGACATGTTAGTAGAAATTGAAAATAGGAACACAATCATGTATTCATGGACAGTATAGGGAAAAACTCAGACGCAGGACACATATGTTAACACTTGAGAAAAATGAATACCTACCATTTATTGAAACCCGTCAAAGGATAGAGGATTCTAATGGTGAGATGCCAAGACCAAATCCTAATTCCCTAAAGCACAATACATATCTTATCTTTCTTCTCGCTCTAGAAATTGTTTAGCTTCTCAAACTATGTGATTGATGTATTGAGATCGACAAGAGCACTGAATTAAGCATTTTTCAGTCCAAGGTCTTGGAAACCACATGGCAATCTATTACTCAAGAATTTCACATTGAAAACATTTAACTAGGCACACCTCACTGATATGAATCGATAATCTCATATCCACACAAGTAAATTAATCAAAAAGAGGCGGCGAATAAGCTCAATCAAAAACATAAATATATCTACCAACAAGGCCACAACCAACAATTTTACTAGAACTGGAAATGTTACCTGTGGTACAAGTAAAAGAAAGGGAGGGAAATATCCAGATAGTGGCACTCCGTTGTGGTCTTCATCTGTAGTTCATTCAGACTCCAGACAGCTTGAGCATTTCGTTTCTTAGCTGTTTTATCAACTTTACAGACACAGCCGATCTGAAGGACAGCATTGAACTCTGGTGGCACCTTGGTTTCATATATGCCCTGGACAAACAGATGAATTCATCACTTCGCACAGAAAAATTATCAGCAATCAATCATGCACAGACCACAGAATAATTCATTGTCTATGTTTGCCATCAATGTTCAATCAACTAGATCATGTTTACAATGGCTGTATGTATGTGGTTTACTATTATCATTACATCAAATAGATCTTCTAAAAGTAAATACTGAGGGTCCAACTCAGCTCTCTAGTGTCTACTGATCCAAACTGACATGTTAAATAGACAACATCATGAGTTACTTCTTGAAACTATTTAAATCTTGATCGTGAGTCTAAAATATGACAAATAAAACCCTGCTTCTTATTGAACTGAA
This sequence comes from Amaranthus palmeri, assembly GCA_019776075.1. Taxonomy (NCBI): domain Eukaryota; kingdom Viridiplantae; phylum Streptophyta; class Magnoliopsida; order Caryophyllales; family Amaranthaceae; genus Amaranthus; species Amaranthus palmeri. The sequence continues at coordinate 926,559 of JAAKBH010000301.1, forward strand.
ATGAAAATGTTATTTATATCAAGGTCAAAACACCAAATCTGATATGGTGATTATTTAGCATGTATGACACAGCATTTGTGAAGTAATTCAGTTCCATCTCTAATTGATTACAGATCGCAATAGAAAGACTAACACAATACCAAAAAGGCAAAAGTTATAAATTACTAGCAAGTGGTGCATAAGTATTTTACAAAAAACATCAGATCTATGGATTTCAATTTTCATCCCCTATCTTTAGTAGGGATGATATTTGGGATATTGGTATAGATAGTAGGATTCAACACAACATCCCAAGTTGGAGGGTAAAGGCATGATTTTTGTGAGTACCAAGAAGATATGAATCTCAAAACAAATGCCTACCATGATAGATGGAAGATTTAAAATCAAACCCGTCCCATGTCCACTAAGGGACAGAGCAAGAAGAAAGTTCACAAGAACTATTCTTCAACCAACAAGCAAAACAAGAAATATAACTAAACATCTTGTTTCATGATCAAGATCTAGTCATGCATGTTGTTACATAGAAACTTCATTCATGCTTAGATAGTAAGTTCTGCAATAACCATCTCCATATACTAAAGTAATATGCAATAAAGCGGGAGAAATACAAATAAAGATCCCAACATATTGTCGAAACTTCTCTGGCAGCACAATAATTTCAGAACAAAAAAATGAGAGTGATATCAAGATCAAAATCAAACCTCAACTTCTGGATCTGCTAAATGAGCCATAAGTCGTTTGCTTTCTTCTCTGAATTCTTTCTCATCAATTAGTATCTATATGAAACAAGAAAACAGAAAATTAATCCAGGATCTGAACTGCATAGCCAAAAATGACATTGCAGTATGGCCATTCGGGTACCTCAATCAGATTGTAGCTGCGATGTCCATGTGGAAGAATCTTGTTGACACGTTTCCCAGGAAATTCTTCTGTTACTGGAGCTTTAGAGTTGAGATAGAAAACTCTAGGAACGGTGACTGGAACCTTAAGCATGCTACCTTCTACTATAACCCAAGCCAAAAATTGACCCGGCCTATCACTTGGGACGAGCTGTAAAACCTGAAAGAAAATAAAGTAGAATTTAACACCAGGATAGTGATACTCCTAACACAAGATGACAAGAACCAAAAAGCATATTCAAACAATTGTACCTGCCAATAGCTGCTTGTGAGAGACAGTTCTTGCCTTCTGAAGTATGATGTAACTCCATTTTTTCCTAGATTTCTTTTCTGATTAGCCAAACTCTGGTTTAACTCAGAAAAACCAGCAGCTTGTTTGGACGTCTTTGAATCAGAAAACCTGTCACCAATTCTTCTCTATGAAAATTGCAGTAACATCAAACTGACAACAACCAGAAACATAAAGGCGTGGCATTCCTGCAAGTTCCACGTTTCTAAGACTAATGTGCAAGTTCAAGAGAATATGAAAGTGTATGAAGAATCCAAAATCTAAACAGGCAAAGATGATTGATTACATTAACTTCTCTTGCAGGATAAGCTTGTTTTCCTGGTCTTAGACCAATTCAAAATAAAATATTGAGGGATTGAACTAAACTAAACTTCATCCACTATTTGATTAGCATTTCAAGTTATTAAAGCAGATACAGTAAAAAAAAATCCTGTCAATAATTTACTGTTTGAAACATTCCAAATCCAGCAAAAAAATCAAATCAATCAACTCCACATGCAAAGGACGCAAATCCAATATTATGCAACTTTCAGTAATATAAAAGCTACTTAATGTTTTGACCTATAATTAATTTGTGTTTGGTCACCCTTCCGTTCTTGTAAAATATATGTTCGCACATGATAGAAAAACCAATTCCACACGCACAGGACTCAAATTGTCAACCGGTGTACGAGTTGATAGGAAGCAATGGATTGACTATAAAACTATTTATGTTTTACATTAAGTAGAATTGGAAATCATTCTCCCATTAACCCAATATATAGATGTGCACTTTAAACAAAACCATTTATATCTTAAAAAGTAAAACAAAATGATAATAGTAAAAACACCTTTGTCTCTTCCTTTTCTCTCTGTTCTCTTTCCATTTTCGCTTCTTCTGTTCAAGCCATCCAACATAGTCCTCACTCTTATCAATGTCTAAAATGGGGACATTTTCAAATGTACTTTCCTGATGACTTTGGTGCAGTAAGGTTGTCGTCTGCAATGAATGTTGTCCATTTGCTTCATAACAATGTACAACAGGTCTACTACCGACCCCCGATCCACCTGATTTCCCCAAGTCCTCTAAATCTGGAACTTTATGATTAACCATACCATTATCTACATGATGCGCAGTAGCATCAATCCTTTCCATCGCATCTTGCTTAGAGGAGAACATATCCATTATCTTCTTTTGACGAAACTTGTCTTCCTTCTCCCGAACTTTCTTGTGTAGCCAGTCAGGATGAGCCACCCTGGGTACAGGATTTGCTACCTGAAAAATTAAACTCATGTTTAGAAGTTACAGAAAGTTTTCAAACCGTCATTAACAATAAATCATACGCACCTTTTGCATTGCAGCTGGAATGGTTATGATTTTTTGGATAGCTGAACTTAAACGTTGCCTATAATACGACCAATCTATGATGGATCTTATGTCAACATCAGATGATATCTTGCACCATTTCCGCACGTAGAAATTCATAAGTTCTGTAATCAAAGAAATTAAACAGATGTCTCCTCCAACTATACACAATGACACAAAATACTTTATTTAGCAGCATTACCAGGTTCAGTCTCGAATACTGCAACAGGAATTGCTCTCTCACTTACTGGTGTACCCTGTCAATCAAAACCGCCAAAACATTGATAAACACGTGGAAATGAAAACACAGCTCTTAAGTACTAGTTTAATAACCCATTAAAAAATAGTGAAAGAAAACTCAACCTTTTAAACACTTGAGAAACTACAAAGTCAATTAAAAAATGACACAAATGACAATGATGCATAATTTAGTAATATTCTCAGGATAGACAAGTCAAACCTTTGGCTCAGATGCAACGATGTACTGACAAAGAAGCCCTTTATCTTTGACCATAGCATCTCCAAGAAAATCAGCTAGGCGCTTAGCAGTGGTCACAGCACAAGATTTCTGTTCACCATAGTCAGCTAAAGACTTGCTCATTGTGCTTGACTCAGATATATAATGCAGCAGCTCACTATCTGCTATGTCTTTTCCTTGACTCTGACAAAAATACAGTAGGAAACTGATCAGTATTTGTTTCTCGTTTATCATTGAGCCTTGCTCCACCCATGTTAATCAAATAGATCTCATGTAGAATATAAGAATATATCCTAGAAATTAGGGCAAAGAACCCTGATATAGAATAAATTTGATTTTTAACACTCTTCCATTCTGCTTACGTACATCAAGCAGATCAAGCCAGCGATCGGCAACAGCAGCAACTGCAGCATAGCATTCTTCTAATGTTGATCCATTCAGAAATTTGTCAAACATCTCAGCCTACATACATCAAGAATTGCAATAGCAGGTCAAGCATGGCAGTAATATTGAAATCATAGACCAGAAGAGAGTTCATTAACACTTGATGTTTAGCAGAGTTTGATCTTTGATATGTGCACAGCAATTAACTACAAGAACTGGAGTTATCTTGCAAGCTAAAAGTTAAGTTTTGCTGGTATTTTATATCCAAGATGATGATGAACATCACAAATGACAATGTTTTGCCTATATCAACTAGGCATGGATGAGGAACTCATTGTTGTAAACCATTTCAAATGAAAAGTCATATAGCAAGCATTATTCATTTAAAAGAACGGTTAAAAAAGGAGAGAAAAAAGGTGGGATATCAACTTTTTAATGCCATTCCATTCTCTTGTTGATCTATAAAAAATAGAATCTCTAACTTTCTCTCTCCTCCCAGGCTTATTCTCGTTCAGTGTCACCCACATAGGGTCCATCTAGACCTTTTTCTTCCACGGCAGCAAAAAGGCATTTAAGGAGACCAACGACATGCCCTTGGGTTGAATTTTTAGGAAGAACGAAGGATTTATGGTTCATCCAACCCAAATTAACAGCAATTTTTGTCCTTACTTGTTAGTGGGCATTCAAGGGAGACCGGTAGCTTTCTGCTGAAATTTCTCAAGTATAGAGGAAGAGAAACCAGGGAGAAATTCAATATCAGAAGAGGCGCAGAGCCGCAGACTTGGAAATCACACATTTACAGAACTAGCATACTTATCAAATGTATTAAAAAATTTAAAAGTTTAAATAAGACTCGGAAAAAAAAGTTCTATACCTGGAAAACTTTGATGAGCTTAAGTTCACCTCTACGCTTGATCTCAAAACCTTTGAGCTCTGCAAGGGTTCCATCATCATTGAAGACTGCATAACGCTTTTTGATCAGTATGCCTTCTTCCTTAGAAGCTGGAATTATCATTGCCTGTGTTCCAAATAGAGAATTTTCAAAATGCCAGATGTCTCGGGAGACGAGTAAGTAAGATTAAACATGTAGAAACAAAGACTACCTTGTACGGACCATCCACTTCAAATTCAATTGAGCACTCACTATGTGTTGCATAAGTTCTGTTCACTGGATCTTTTAAAGTCTGTCGACAATAGTGAAAACAATTTAGAGATATAACCGAATTAGTTAATAATAAAAAGAAACAAGAAAGATAAATTGTTAAGGGCATTACGTGGAACTCTGAAGTAAAATAGGTGCAACGTTTATCCCTTATTCAGATATAAGAAGAAATAGAAGACAAGTTGCGGACAAAAAAGTAGATTTCAACAAGACTGAAGCACAGAATAGAAGAGATGCCATCTGCAAGATATTTTCAAATGACAGACAGAAAAAGAATACAGCATACCTGGTATTGATCATTCGTATTGTTTCTAGCAACATCTACATTAAGCATTACACAAGGATAAGAGATTGTCAACTTCCTCTTTGAATCTCTGACAGAAGAAATTATCATCAGCACCGAGTTACGGTAACAGTACAAGTAAAATAAGTTTATAGCATTCTAAACTTATGTATAATGTAATCAGAAGCAAGCTGAAGGAGTACTTTGTTTTGAACGTGAAATTCTCGGGAAATGACCCTGGTAACACACACCAGATTCCATCTGTATCTAACTCAAGTGGTCGACCAATTTTCTCAACCAATACACGAGCATTTTGAATTATCTTAGCTCCTGTGTAAGTGACCACCCCAGCCATTTCCATAGAATACCACCTTGCTCCCCTATCATCAAGGAAAAAGACTGACTAACAATTATAATTGTGAGCTATATTTTGCAAAAATAACAGGGATTGAAAGTTTATATAAGCGACTTACTTCCGCATGACATATCCATAGAAGGAATTGAGGATACATTTGTGAGCAAGCTGCAAAGAATCATACACCACAACCATGTCCTGCAATCAATGCATAAATGAAGGGCAGTTTAAGTGAGCTATTTCCGCACATATGAAAAGCTTCAAACATGAAATTCAAAGAAAAATTAACTGTTTTTAATTCAGCTGTACCTGTGCTTCCTGGATCTTGATAGGATTTCCACTTGCTTTTGCTTCTGATAACTTCCCCTTCCAGACTTTATTGAGTCCTTTGTATTCATATCTTCTATCTCGAAAGCTTAAGCAACAGAAAGGGGTAACAGCTCAAACTTTGTAGCCAACAAGATACATTAAGTACGCTTTATTACATAGATTACGTCTACAACCCAATGACAGCTAGAGACACTGTGCTGAGATTATCTCAAGAGTATGAGCCTTAAAATATTTATGAGCCTTAAAATATTTATCTACTATCAGCGTTGTTGCATATGCCATAAAAAAAACAAAGCTATATTAAGGCATACCTTCGCACAGTGTCAACATAAAATGGATTTTCCCTCATACAAATCCCAGCTTCTCGAAGCTCAGTAGCAGGCTTATCAAGAACCCGTTTGTACGCCTACAAAAGTTATGAAAAATGATATTAGCGTACTTCATATATTAATCAATAAAGATCAGAAAATCAGCATGAAATCACCTTTTGGCAGTATTTTCTAAGACGTTCCTTAAGCTTCGACTGTTGCTCTGCCTTGGGGAGGTCAAGGAAAGACTTTGGAAATTGGCCGGGAATGCTATCCACCAATTCAGATTCAATTTGCCTCTTCACATGGTGATAATCACTGACATGGGCCCAAAAGAAAAGAACGGGAAAGCTGTATTAAGATTTATGAACTTACCATTCCCCAATTAACTACAATGTTAAGAGATCATTACCTTTTCTTTGCCATGTAAGTTTCTCCACGCCACACCCATTCAAGTTTCCGAAGACAAGTTTTTCCAGGACGATTGAAATCACAAGCTGTACACTCTTCATCTGTGACTATTGATGGAGGCTGTATACAAGAGCAAAGTCATATATAGTGGATACATAAATGAATGTAGACAAACAACCAACCAAACAATGTCAAAGCCTTAATCCAAAATTATAGGGTCAGGTACATGAAACAATCACATCCACATGAGAGATCATGACTAACAAAAATTATGGAGTACTTTTTCATCTTGTTTTGAATGCTAATATAAAACTAAGAAAATCAATTCTTATAATCATCCACATAAATTATCTCATCCATTCATTCCCAATTTTTAATGTCAATCCTCACTCTTAAACACGGCATCTTCAACTTACCACTTCCTCTTTTAAACTCCTCACAGTCCCATAGGCAAAGCAATCCTAAAGTACATATGCTGTAATGAAAAGGAATGAAGAATACATCACAAAGTAGTGTTTGTTGCCTACCCTTAGAAGAAACCCATAATTGTAGAACTGGCTAACAAATTGGGTTAAGGTTGGATCAAGTCTACTTTAGGTTTGAGTTGGTGATCTATGAATTTGATTCAAGTTAGACACATATTTGAATTATATAAATACTGATTTATAAGATTAAAACTTTCATACATGAATTTATACGGTTAAGTTCAAAAATTGAAAACAAAAAGTAGGATATAATAATAATTTTAAAAAAATTGATGGTAGGTTTCATAATCTAATATTATTATTGGTTTATTGGGTCAAGTTTGTGTCTACCAAATCAAGATTTGAATTGGATCCAATTCGAGTTTTGGGTTTGTTATTCCGAGTCAACATTACTATTAGTTGGAAATGCAAAAGAAAACAACTAACCAACATCATATAAAAAACATTGCTTAAAACTAATAAGTCCATCTTTCAAACTTTTATAATCAGCTCTTAAATCATGCTCCATCATCAATAAGCTTTGGTTCAATAAGAAGAGAACTAACACGAAAAAATTGGATAGCTTTTACGAATCAGTTTTGGAGCTAATTCCTTTGAGCGCAATTTTAGCTTTTACATATCAATTTAGCAGCTAATTCCTTTAAGTGTGATTCTTCTAAATTAATCTTAGGTCCACATTGAAATCTATTGAACACCAAAGTTGTATGTTTGGAAAATTTTCTCACGGGAACAAACTAAAGTAAATGAAATTGGTGAAAGAGCACAAAAGCATGAAAACTAAATTCCCTTCATTTCCATGGTCTCGGTGCTCCCAGCAAATAGAAGCATAATTGCAAGTCACTACTAAATGAGATTTGAGCGTAAGACGAGAATCTGCCAAAAGCTATTTGATACAGCCTCAAATTGCCAACCCTAAGCTGCCTAAGTCAAGTACGTAATTGTTGAGGGGCCTGTGGTTACAAGAGGGTGATCTCATAAAAACACAATTTGCAAAGAAAAATATTTCCACAAATATCTAATCAGAACAAAACACATTTTCTCTTTACAAGTAATGCAACACTACATCCCAAGCTCAGTGTGTATCTTTAATCGGTCAAAAATAAGAACACAATCTACTCATCACCCATCATACTTTTTAAAAATTCCCTTATTAGAACATAAGAAGATCCTTCACTGAAATAACATAGAATACTTTAGTACATTTAAGTAGAAAAGACTAAGGACCAAAACAAGGCTAGGCATAAACTTGAAGAATATCATTTCCAGCTTCATAACACATACATTCAAAATAAAGAGTATCATATTTTAGGCGTTGAGATATATGGTTTATTTAAAAAAAAAAAGAACAGACCATAAGTCTAAATCAAGTTCCACACACACCTAGAGTTCATGCCAATGATGTCTGCAACTTCAGCAGAATTTGTCAATTAAAATATCAATTGAACCTACTATTATTAAAGAAAACATCAAATATTGACTCTAGGATTGCATAGAAAATGAACATAATTGAAAGGACATTTTAGTGGACTTGTGATAGCATATTGTGACACATGCTGACAATAATACAAAGTCTTTCCATTTTGTTTCTTTTTCTGCTTTGAAGGAATCAATATTTAAATTTGCTATGTTCTACATATGCTTCATTATAATATGTTAACAAAAACAATATTCTTCTTTTTTTGAAACGTTAGTAGCTCTAAGGGAAAAAACCTGCAATTTCATCCTCTAACCCAAAACTGTGCTTGTCTACGTTGTCATACATGGTACATGTATCTCTAACAAGCTTTAGAATCTCAAATCTATTTCAAACAGGTGATTAATGTAACTAGAGAAGAGTGCACGACAAACAACACCTGAAGCCTGTTTGTTAGAATAATATTCGGGTACATAGCAGCAACATCCAAATGGTATATGAGGGGGCACTCTTCACGTACTGGCCTATCTCGTAAGCAAGCTAGCTGCAAACCAGAGATATTAATGAATTTTGTAAGTAAAATCTACTAGTATCTTTCTAGAGCATGAGATCAACTCTACAAGAAAATAAATATAAAGCTTTACAAACACCATACTAAAGAACAATGACAACTAAACACTTTGTGTAAAAGGAGGTATTGAGGAAAAAAAATTAAAAATGATACTACAATAATATTAGCAAAAAAATGAAGTTAAAAAAGTGTAAACAATAAAGATTCATTGAAATTGATGAACTAATGTCAAAAAAAAAATGAAAATTACCTTGTCTTTAATTGCATCCCTGACTTCATCGTAATTTGAGACTATATCCAAGTCCATCTTCCCCTCCACTTTAATAGCATATTGCAAATCCCGGTCAAGGTTGTCAATTAATTGCTGAAGATGCAAGCATCCAACCATAGTTAATAAAATAAATAATGCTTGACAATGGAGATTTGCTAAAAATTGAAGCCAAGAAACTAACACAAAAAAAAAGAGCAGAGGTAATACAAGATATGAAATAGTAATCGATTTCTAGGTTATAACATAAAATGGCCACTTGGTGAATTCAAAACGTAACTCTAATTCTCTCAAGGACCAAGGTTAATACATTTAACACAAATTATGGAAATAAATCTACATAGTCTCAAAAGAAAGCTAATCATATTATTGAAATAGAAACACGTCACTACCCTTATGTCAAGACGTTCATGTAGACAAGGTTTAGAAGTTTTGCATGTACACCACCTTAACCTTGTAATAACAAAGAGATTATTTATTATTGATCCTTGACACAAGCATCATTTGCAACTTTACTAGCATCAATGCAATGGATACAGAACATCCTTAAATAACAACGCATATTGGGAAAAAATACATTTTAAGAAAAAAAACATAGACTAGTATTGTCAAACTCAAAACATATATACATGCAATGATGCAAATATAAAGCATCAAGGATTGACAAAAAAACTAATCAAATATTGACGATAATGTACAAGATCCTTCTTGTTACTCTGCATCATGTGATACTTAAGCTAGTAAATTTTATGAAACCCTATAGCTATAAACTTTTCATACCAGTCCATTATTAACTGAGTTTAATATTTTAAAGCTAAAACAAAAAAAACAACGCTTGAGGTTGCATTCGCTGCAAGGTATACCTTTGGTCGAGTCATTATCTTTGTGAAATCTATTAAACTAATACTACTCGCGTCAATAATGTGAAGAAAAAAAAAACATTGTAGACCGGCTCAAGAGATATCTCATGGTTTTGGCCGATGTTTGCTAGTACAATAACTCTATCGCTCCCTCTACCGCATCACTGTAACCATTACGGCATTACCATAATCACGATCGCAAACACATTTTATAACAACTAATCAAAGCTCCAACCTCCAAGACATGGCAAGATATAAGAAATATACATCTCATAGCAGAATGAACCACTTTAGAAGGGCAAATAAATCATTGCGTAATCATTTTGAGATTTAATGGAAAACCAACAACATCCGAGAAGTAAAACAATGATGTGACTTTAACGGTTTAATCTCAAAAGATTCACAAAATCCATATTGATGGGTGATTTTTAGAAAATCATAGAAAAACAATAGTTATGTATCACTATTCACTATAGAAGCAGAGAAGTAAATAAGAAAAGGTTTAACCTTTGTGGGTCACATAAAAATGATAAGACTAACCTGATATGCAGATGGGTCGAGTTTGAAACTAGTCGGAATGTCAGATCTAAAAACACCACTTTCAAGGCATTCCACGTGACCACCAATGTAAGTTTCACTCTCTAAAAGTTTATTGTTGTAGAATTTTTCTGATTCAGACTGGTGTTTGTTGGGACAAACAACATTTGCCTTGAATGCCTGTTGATATCAGAGAACTTGTATGATAATTGTAAATTTACATAATCTACTTTCTACATATCCTCCAAAATGCATCTCTATGAAACTGACCTGAACCATTAGAAGCATCTCACAGAGAGTACCACTTCCTTTTCGCAAAACCTCATCGGGAGGCATAGGTATGATAGTGGCCAAGGAAAATATAAAAGGATGAACATATGTCATATACAAGTAATAGGTTGCTACAGCATCAGAAACAGAATAAGAAGCCATCATCTGCATGGCATTTAGAAGAATACAAGAACCATTTAGATACTATAATATAAAGAATAAAACTTAAGACTCGGGAGCAAAGCAAAGCAAAGCTAAAAGACATCCAGTCATAACTCTTGACTTGAAATTGATCCAAAAATGAATACCACGTGTTGTTTACCTTACACTAAAAAGATAATTAAGCTTCACAAGAAATCTGTTGTCATGAGATAAAAAGGATAGTGATTTTAATATCCAAAAATATCATTTTCAGTTCATCCAATTGAATTCCTTTTTCTTTGCCCAATGAAAAGACGATGCACAAAAATATATTGCCGGATTTTGATTTCCCATAATTGATCAAACAAAAAACTTCATTAAATATTAAAAAAAACATAAATGCATGAAAATTAACCACTACACATACAAATACATGAATCATTTGGATGAAACATTTACATACATTTGTAAAAATATAAAAACATCGGCTTATGTCCAAATAAAACAAACTTTAAAAAGAAAATTTGATCAAAAAAATAATTATATCATTCACATATAGCCTTAATAACACAACGAAGCAACAAAGTTTAGGAAAAAAAATTGCCTTTATATCGAAATGACACCAAAGGATTCATTACAAAAAAAAGGCAAACACCCCAAACTATAATGAAGTCATTAACATACAAAATAAAAACAAGTCCAATGACACTCATAAAGAGGTGATAAATCCAGAAAATAGCCTTAAAAACTTGAAATAAGGAACTATACCCTCAAGTTCCAATAAGTGATTTTTTGCCAAATGCACTAATCAATTGCCAATCCAACCACTCTTGACTCTTTTGTAGGTTAACCATTTTTCATCCTAATTACTACAACTGACAAGACTATACTTCACTGAACGAGGCTATGCAGTCCATCCCAAATTAGAATAAAACGTTGTAAATCATAAATGGAGAACTAAGGACAAGAGTTAAAGATGAAAATAAAATGTTCTTCCTAAAAAATTAAGAGCCAGAAATTAAAAGACACCTTCACTTGAGAACTTGCACAATTAAAATCTTGTCATTAACAAGGTTCAAAGTTATCTAACTTTTCGTGATATATAAAATAATACACAATTTTATAATGCATCATGAATACCATTATGATTCTATGGTAGAATAAAATTGGACGTTCTCAAATGTAAAAATGAAAAAATAAAACTAAGTCATATTTCTATCAAATTCAGTGCCTATATGCATATACAAAATGTAACGGTAGCAACTAAATTGAAGTGAACAACTTATACCTGAGGTTTTTCTTTTGCAAAACGAACCATGTCTTCAGGGTTCACCTCCAAAGGATCATAACCTAATTTTGCTTTGGTAACAGCCTAATAGATAAAAAGAAGTAAGAAATGCAAACTACACCAACGAACAAACAAGAGTATCTTGCTAAAAACATTAAAGAGTTCAATCTATCAAGTAATTTTTGGTGATAAGAATCAATGTGCAAACCCTTCAAAGACATTGACACTGCAATCTATCAAGTCAAAAGACAGTTAAATTAACAATTTTTTACTTTTCAAAATTAAGATTCTTAAGCATGGGGGAGTGGGGAAGTCGTTTCATTCAACCACAAGTTATTGTGTCACCTTAAAGACAATACCAATTAACCAAGATAAATCTTCAACACTCTAAAGATAAATTGCCAATAAGGACAACAAAGGATAGCCTACTCGATTCAATTCAATAGAAGGAATAGAAATTGAAATGGGTAACATGATAGGGAACACACATTGATTTGATATGGTCATGTAATCGATCCTATATTGTTGGGTTTAAGACTTTGACGTTGTTATGTTCTTTAAGCAATTCAATTTGCAAAAGATAATTTTCTCAACAATGAGCAGAATCATAGGGTGGTGGGGATAGTTTTTGGTGATTTAGTTAATGATATCTTCACAAGCTTAATATTCAAAATTTGTCATTTTAAATAAGGAAACAAATGAGTAATGGCCAATTTTCCAAATAAGGCAACCATTAATCAAGTCATACAAAAAGCAAACAAAGTTTCACATATATTGGAAGAAAGTTTGTCTGATACTAAGTTTAAAAGTCAAAATAGTAAACGAACATGCAAGAAAGCATATGAAAATAGATAACAAGAATAATAGAATATTATTACACGAAGATATTACGATTTTAAAATGTTAACCTTGGTGATTTGGTAAAACCGCAATGAAATCTTGCAGAGGATTAAGGTTCAAAGAACAAAAGAAGACTACACTATCGATTACCTTCAAGCCATGACTCCCTTGAGGAAGATAGCTGTCACGCTTCACCCAAGCAAAGCAATCCAGGTGACAGGAAAATCTAGCACGACATTCACCTTGAACCTTGTCACATTGAAAACCAATTTCCTACATTTTTCAAATCAACATAAAACAAGATCAATATCGTTTGATTTAGACAAAGATGGGAAGCATATAGATAAAGTGGGAAAAAAATAGTAATAATTAAGTGCCAACAGCATGCTTCTAATGGGGTTTGTATGACGATATTTACTAGAATAACATGTATCCCTCCCTAGCTAAGAACGAATTCTAATTACGCTTAACCTGAAGAGCTCAACAAATCAATTATGTGTATCAAAAATAGTAAGTTAAAGAACGAAACTACACACATCATTCATCTTTAAACCGTGATGAGCTGCTCTGCGTTCCAGAAATGGCCAGTCAAAGAAATCCCCGTTGTACGTAACATATATACCGGGCTTAACTTCTTGCATATGAGAAAACCAGCTTCTTAAAAGCTCCACCTATGCAAGCAAGTGTTCCGTTAGAAAGAAAGGCATCTCTTTAAGAAGTTTGAAGCTTAAACAAAGCAATTAATCTCACCTCATTTTTCACATTTGTAACTCTAAAACATCCTTCAAATTCTGGTTTTGGAGTGTACTCGAGATCTTCTATATCTTCCCCAACACACTGAAAACACCAAAAAAAAAAAGTCAATATGTACTCAAAGCTTTCAAGCAATGTGCTTATACTCAACGCGTGCAATACTAATGGAATTAAAGCATTGATCAATACCAAACGATCACAAGAACATAATACATCGATATTGAATTATAATATCAACAACGTTTATGCCGGGTATAAGCAATACAAAAATGAACCACAAATTCTCTTATAAATACATCAAAACAATGAACTCTTCATTTTACCTCTCTGTTTATAATCAAATATCCTTGACCATCAACCATGTATGAAATCATCATTATCAAATCATACTCGGCGTCTGGGAATTTCAGAGGAAGCTTTGTAGTTTCGATATCAAATGCACAAACATGGACTTCAGCCCGTTGCAGCAGATCAGTCCTCTTCTCAAGCAAAACACCAGTACTAGATATACTAACATCATACCATTGTCCACACCTAACATCTACATCAAATAAAGGCGATAAAAATTTCAAATTAACATAGTAAGTCACAAAAGTTTTAAACAAAAAGGGAAGAACAAAGTAGTGGATTAAAATAAGGTTTACCAATGTCAATGCAAAATCGAACATGATAAGGAACATCGTATTCACGAAGATCAGTTATACAATCTACAAAATCTTGAGGCCGATGTTGACTGCAAATCACAAGCAAAATTATTTCTTCCTTAACATTGATATTGTGCACAATCACAACTAATAAATGATCATTGCTGGGATGTATCGCAGCAGAAAATGGAGCCTTACCCTTTTCCAGAGATGATTGATTCATATGCTTGAGCTGCTTCAAACTTTGCTTGGTTTCTATCGACAACTTTTAACAGGTCATTTCTCACGGTCATTAATTGTTGTACTGTGTCAAATGATATCTTCAAATATGACTTCCGTAAACCAGACAAATGATTTTTCTACGTCCAGGCAGACAGGGAAAATATAGTCAGTCTTCTCATTAAATCATGTGGGCTATTAAGAGAAATTGAAGTTTTTTTTTTTTTTGAATGGAACACCTAATATTCCTATTGTTCTAGTTACCTAATTCAATCCATATCTCAACCAGGAATTCGATAATTAAGAGATTGCATAGCACGCTTAATACGTGAAATTGTGATCAATTGATCATAGTAAAGAGTGGGAGTGGGAAATCCAAGCCATACTTACAAGATCAAGGTCTTCTTTCTCCAAAAGTTCTATGTTAGCTATGTCATTCTGATACCGCCGTCTAAGATATGCCTCTACATCAGTCTCCATTTTATCCTGCAAAGTTCCCCCAAAAAATCAAATAACCAAACCAGTTTTTGTTACTCACGGATAAACAGCATGAAAAAAACAAATAATTAAATACTTCTAATACACTTACTTTCGTGGCCGCATAAAAATAGGGCCGAAATTTGTACTTCACCTTAAAACTATATCCTTCCTGCAAATTCCCAAAAGTAAAATCATCCAAAAAAATCCAAAAATTCAATAGAAACTTACGGTTCAATTACCACTTCTACTCACCTGAGTAACAAAATACAAATCTACGCAACTATAAACATTTCCGCTATCCTGATCTTGAATCGAAGACTACAGCAAAATAAACAATCCAATTAATCAATCAAGTCGTCAATCAGTTCACCAAAACCCTAAAACTCAAATTAACACCAAAACTTCAACCAGTGACTAAATTCTGAAATTAAATAAACTTACAGATGATAAAGTGAGTAGCCAACCAAGGCGCTTATCGCCTTCAGTAAAAACATCAAACCCTAATTTTGATTCAAGCTCATCCTCCGCATTTCGAAGTGTTTGCTGCTGCTTCTTTCTTCTCCGATCATCTTTCCTATCTCGCCGTCGAAAATCTCCGTTCATAATTAACCTAATTTGGTAGAAAAATAACGGATCTTGAGCAGAGAAAAGTGAAAGATAGTAGATATTGGGAGTGAAAAAAAGCAAAGTGATGAGTGACGACGAAGACGTCCAAATTGGCGGGAAGAAGAATGTAATTGTTGGGGCTTATTAGGGCTTGGAAAATGAAAGCTGGAATTTCCCGCGCATTGTTTTTTATTTTTTATGTGACGGATGTGCCCTTGCTTGACCCGATACATCGGTTCATTATTTTTGCCCCTTGTGAGATTTATTTGTTATTTTTCTACAAAAAAAAAAATTATTTATATCATAAATTTTGCACAAAAATAACATTGTTTATCTTTATTTTAATATTTTAATTAATTAGTAATGTTTATGGTTCTTGTATATATTCTACTAATTTTATTTTAACATTTTTATATTACTTATGGTTCTCACATGTTCCCCACTAACTTTATAAAAATACTAGTAAAGAAACCCGTGCAATACACGGATATTTTAAATTGTTATTTATAATAAAATTTAATTTACTTAAATAAATAAAAGACACATCTTTTAAAGTTCAGTCAAAGGTTAATTTTAACAGTTATATGATATCTTAAAAATATTACAAGTTTAAGTTTAATTTAATTATGATTATAATTTTTCAGAAAATGTTTGTCAACTGGATAACTTTATGTCACGCAATCAAATAAAGTCCTGTAAAATCATGACACTTGGCGAAACTCTAAAAAGCCACCATTTGTCATTATACAGTTCTTTTAATAGAATTTATGATTATGATGTCACGCAATCAAATAAAGTCCTGTAAAATCATGACATTTGGCAAAACTCAAAAGAGTCGCCATTTGTCATTATACAGTTCTTTTAATAGTATTTATTATGATTATGATTAGTTTTCCAAAAAAAAATAGTATTTATGATTATGATGACTATGATGTCACGTAATCAAATAAAGTCCTGTAAAAACATGACATTTGGCAAAGCTCTAAAGAGCTGCCATTTGTCATTATACAGTTCTTTTAATAGAATTTATGATTTTTCTATTAATTGTGGTCCCTATATTTTTCACTGATTTTCTTTTAATATTGATAAAATGTTTATGATCTCCACATTTCCTCTATCAAATTTATTATTCAATAAAATAATATATCAACTAACTAAAATATTATATTTCTCTTAATTTCCATGAATATTCCATATAGGAACTGCATTAGGAAATTGAGGGAGTAACAGATAGTTAGTTAAAATAATATAACAACTATATTAGCGTGTTGTCTAGTATGGAACTGTTTTATTATGAGATAGACTTGTATAATTAGTTAATTTCTCTAACTAGTCACCATTCTAAATTGAATTAATTGTGAATTAGAGCCTTGATGTTTATGTCTTTTGCGAATTCCAGTCATGATGTGTTTTTTTTTTTGCGAATTACAGCCACCAAGTTTTGATTGTTTGACTTTTCTTTTTCTTTTTTTTTTTGAGGTTTTTTTTTTATAAATTTAATTCCTTCATCTCAATCATTTTTCTCTCCCCTCCTCCTTATTCATCATCTTCATGTTAAGGCATTGCCCAACGTAGTTGCTAGTGTCACCATGTTAAGGCATTGGCCGTTCAATCCCAATCATCTTTTTTTTTTTATTTAAGATGTTGAACCATTGACCGTTCAATCCAAACTCTCATTGGAATTTAACCTCATTTCTATTACCAATACAGTTCATGTTAAGGCATTGGCCGACGTAATTGCTAGCGTCACCATGCCAATGTCAATGTAGCACAACATAATATTTGCCAGTAATTTGATGCAACAATCTCATTTGCAAATATGCCTTATGAGTAATGATGGTGGATGGTTCAATCCGAACTCCCACGGAGTCAAAATTGATGATCCCATGGTATTTCATAGAGGTTTGTGGTATTTGAGACAATACAAAATTATAATTTGTCCGTTGTTTTGGATCGAAATTTTCTAATGACTGTTTACGCATTATTTTCTAATGACATTATACTTTGAGTTTTTAAGGGTGTAAAATACACATTTTCCACTTACTCGTCAAGGGTTAAATTGGTTGGCATGTGTGGAACGAGACCAATGGACATAGCTAAGGTTTATTTTTATCATCCACAACAGTGAATAGTGATTTTGCATCGAAAATAGCTATTGGGAAAATCTTATTAGATTCTATATCAACTTTCTCCGTCCTTATGATAATGCATCTAATATTTTATTTGGTAAATTTTGTGGAAAATGAATTAGATTGGAGAATAAGACAAAAAAAGTTGATGATAAAATTAATGGTTAGAAAAAAGAGATGATAAATTCGTAAACGGAATTAAAAGAAAGAGTATGAAACCATTACCAAAAAAAGTAAAAAGCGCAAAATGAGTAAGCCAAACTAATATAGAAAGATGTACAAATTGAGTGGGACATAAGAAGATATTAGTGCAAACTTTTACTTTTTAAAATATTTGTTTTATAGTTACTTATGTTTTAGATGAATCTTATAATGACATTTTTTTGTGGATAATTGTTTAATTAATATGGAAAGAAATAAATATGTGGCAAGGGTTGATAATTTATCTTACGCCTGAGACTCATAAAATCTTAGAGTTGAGCACGAAAATATAATAAAGTCGCACTTTGTAATACCAAAAGAAAAGGAATTTGTTAATAATCAATCAACATTTGTTTGATCAGTTGAAAATAAGCGTATCAATTGTTATTTTTAAATTAACTCAACTATTAAGTTCATTTGCTACAATATACCCACTCATTATCTATAATCATCTTCAAATATAATTTGTTAAAAAAACAAGGAAAAATTACTTAGAATAATCCAAACTTTTATTACTTTTCTATAATAATTTCAACTCTCAATTTATCGTGAATAAACTCAATTTTAGGATCACTACACAAAAAGTTGTTGCCCAAATAGTGATCAATTTTACAGATTAATTGTTTAAAAAAGGAAAAGGCAAAACATCAAAATTGTAAAAAATGAAAGTAAACAAAACTTATTTGATTTCAATTTTTAAATTAATTTTTTTTTTCGATTTTTAATTTTGTATTCACTTTCAAATTTTTTGTTCAAAATGATTTGTTGTATAGGTAAAAGGTTACTCTAATGCATTCTAAGCATGCACCATGTATGTTGTATAGTTGGAATTACACAAATTCATGTGAAAGACCATCTCAAATCTGGTCGACCTATAAAAGAAAAATGTAAAATAAGAGTAGACATTGGGTTTTAATAGGATGGGTTTGAGAGACGATCTATTAAAAGACCAACTGAATTAATTATTCAGATTTTTTAAAAAGTTGATATTATTATAGGCAAATAATAATTATTGCATTTATTTGCAGTAATCATACCAAATATATGATTTTTTAAAAAATTAACAATAATTAATTTTTTTTTAGATCAATCGAAAAATGATAATCCATATTTTTGGTTCTTCAAAAAAAAAAAAAAAGATAATCCATATTTTTGACAATTTAAAAATAACAAATCAGAAGGGCACAAGCGTCAATTAAAATCAACGGACTGGATGTAATCTCACACGTTAAAAACCCTAGAATTATAATCGCCTCAAAACCATTCTCTTGTTCGCAAACCCTAAATTAGCCGAAATCGAGCAGAAACTCCTTTCTTCGAACCCAAAACCGTATCCAGGTATCATTGTTGTGTCTTCATAAATTTCAATCTGTTTTAGGTTTCCTTTTTGCGGTTATATGATTGCAAGTTGTGTTGCAGAATGAAGATTGTTTGCGCTTACTTGTTGGCTGCTTTGGGAGGAAAATCCAGCCCCACTGTCGATGATGTGAAGGATATTCTTTCATCAGGTAAACATTTATCGATTTCCTTTTTTGTGTCTCGTAGCTTATTTTGAATTCATTACGAGTTCGCGACATAATTGGTGGTGAGATTTAGTGAGTTTATTGATTTATGAATTTATGGAAAGTAGGAACTATTATTAATCATCGATCGTCATAGTTTTGATGAATAAGTACTTATTGTCTGCTATTTTGTTCGGCCAATATGATATTGTATCAGTAGTTATAACGATCAATTCCTTGATAGTTTGTTGATTCATTCTGGTGATTACATGTGTTTGGGTTAGTATGTACGAACTCATAGTGATGGAGGGGTATAGTTTTAGGCTAGGTTGCCACAGCTGGGTATGGACAGTAAAGGGACCATTTGAATATGACACTGAGTTTTGAAGTGAAGTAATCGTGTACACTCCTCAAGATGTATCAAGGGAAGTTATCGTGTTAGTATCTTATATACGTTTTAGATTGGTACTTGTAAGTTGTAAGGAAATTGAGTGTACATTATTTTCAGATGACTCTCATGTTCTTATTTTTGAAAGGGGGACTATGTAACTCATTGCCAATGGGAAATGCTATGACATTTTCGGTTAACCTCAGGGTTTTTGAATTGGTTATTGTTTGATTTGTGGGTTGGTGACTTGGTGTACACGTGTAGTTTTGTTGAAATGTGAAGCTTTTATTCTTTTGGGGTTGCTAGATTGTTTTTTGATGGAGAAAATATAAATAGTGGATGCAAATATTAGATTGTCATGCAAATAAATGATCTTTCTGTGAGTATGACTGTGCTGACATTTAGTGAATTAAAGGTTGATTTTGTATTTTCTATTGCCAAGAATTTACATGCCCAAATAGCCAATGTGCTAACAATAATTATAGTCCAATGTTTGATACACTAGCAATTAAATATTGTTGAACGATCCATATAATAGCAAAATTTTTATTGTCACATTGATGCACTAGCAAAGTAGTTAAATAAACATAAGTTATAATTTCAAATTCTAGACCTTGTTTCATTTCCACTACTTTAACATCAGTACTTTACTCATTTTTGTGATATTATGAGCTCTTTTATTATATATATATATATATTTGTATAAATCAGCAAATGGGTCATATTAAAAATACAATGAGCCTCGTTTGTGGACATGATGATGTGTGGTTCACAAAATGTTGTAATGTGCATGCTGTGGTTAAGTGAACATCACACTTGCTGACATGCTGTAGAAACATCCCCTCCACTAGGTAGTTGCGTACTTGCGTGCTAGATACACAAACTGTTTTTTTTTAATAGTGTCTAATGTACTCATCATGTTCTCTTTACGCCTTCCGCTAAATTATAGTCATGCAGAATACAATTAATGAACTGATTGACTCACGCTTATGACTTATCACTTTGTGCTATAGGAAATTCTAAATTACTAGTTGGTTGTCACACAATGTAGCACTTTAATTGAAGTGAATAGTTTTGTAGTTGATGATAGGAGTATAATAGAGTTGGGGTGTGGTTGGGGAGTTGAACTCATCGAAGTTAGCATCATTTCTAGTTTAGTCAAATTGCAAAGTACTTGTCAGAGAAAACATCAAAATCTTGCTTGTTTTATGCCAGGAGTGGACCTTTATTTTTAACCAAATTGAAAATTTAGAAGACCATTTCATTGTATCGACATTAGTATTTAGTTATGTGTTTGCTTCTAACTCACTGCTTATTTGTTTAACTTTGCCTCGGTATCGACTGATGACTAATGTAATTCTCATTGCAGTGGGTATTGAACCTGATGAGGACAGGCTTCAGTTATTCTTTGACCAGGTCTCTGGTAAAGATCTAGCAGAACTAATTGCTTCTGGAAGAGAAAAACTCGCCTCTGTACCTGCTGGTGGTGGCGCAGTTGCAGTAGCAGCTGCTCCAGCCGGAGGTGCAGGTGGCGCTGCTGCTGAGCCTGCAAAGGAGGAGAAGAAGGTCGAAGAGAAAGAAGAATCTGACGATGTAAGACATTAATTGCACCATCTAAATTTTTTATTAAAGTCACCTTGGTAGACCTTGAATAGTCAATATGTTTACCTTACGGAATTTTCTTTTGATATTTGCAGGATATGGGTTTCAGTCTCTTTGATTAAACAGGCTTTACATGAAATTATTGTCTTCTAAATGTATTTCAAGTTTTGTTTTTTTATTTTGAGTTGTCTTAGATTTTATTTGGAAGATTCAACAATTTCTTCTACCTTGTTCTTGAGTGTTAATTGGCAGACAATTAGTTGTCATGTTGGATTGTGTGATCTGTTTAGTGATCTTATATAGGAGTATAATTTTGCCTTTCGTCTTTAGCAATATTCTCCAAATTTGATTTTGGCACGACAGTTTTCATTCATTGTATGAATCCTTCCCAAATAGATAAGATCATTATTGGCGACGGCTTGATCTGTTGGTCAAGGACGGGAATAGAAATTAAGTAGTGAAAAAGATTTCTTTTGCTTTGAACATTGGTTGGGATAATCATTTTTGGTTGATTTTGGAACCATTTCAAGGGGACCAGAATCTATAATTATGCAACAACCGGTTGGAGTAATATGCATTTATCAAATATTGTACCGTGCATTATTGTACAGGTTATGACTGGAAATCTGAAATTGAGTATATTTGGTATGTTACTTGATGTAGTGAAATAGAGTATTGTCATTCTCAACTCTCTAGAGGCTTTAAGGGTCATTATTGGACTTGTGCCAACTGTCAAGGAAGCAACTAACTAATATTTTGTGTTAAATTTTGGATTAGTTTATGTTTCAAGGAGACAAGGACCAATTAACATAACAATGTGGAAAATAAACTAGCGTCTTTTTTTATTTTTTATTTTTTTGAAATTTATTGCTTCTTTTTTATTTGCTTCAAATCAAACAAATAAAAGGTAATTGTGTGCTATAGTGCTTCAAATTTCTACTAATTGTTATCTTTTTGGTTCAATTGAGTTTTTAAGTGAATTTTTTGAGTTATATGTTACATACATGGTGGAATAAGATATATATTTGTTTATCAATAGCTATATTTTATTAAAAAGCTCTCATATAAAAAGGTAAAGTGTAACTATTAATAAAAAGGGATGGAGGTATATACTTTGTTTGTGTAGATTTGGTCACTTTTCGATCTGACTTTATTCAACATTAAGCAATTGTTTTTTTGAAACATAGATTAATAATGGTATTTCTAGCTCATCCGTTTGCATGAATTTCATATTCAGCTTAAATTAACACAAATAGTTGTATGTGCCTTCGTCACAAGGACGGCCCAAATTTTTTTAACAAACTCTAAGTTTTAAAACACTCAATTTAAAACAAAAAAAAAATCAATTTCAATACTTAAAAACCTCTACGCTTAGTATTAATCTTTTTCTCCAAAGTCTAAAGATTTTAACTTTTAACTATCAACTTATACCTCTTAAAAACCCATTTCAAAACTTAAAATGCTAATTTTAAGTCATAAAATCTCTACTCCAAATCATAATGGTTATCTAACGGTTCATAACTAGACTTAATTTTATTTTTTACCTACGTACTCTAACTGTTAAAATACTCATTTCAAAGCTTAATCGTTCAAAAAAAAAAAAGCTTAAAATCTCTATCTTAAAATTTAAAGTTCTTACTTTAAGCCTAAATTATCCTTCACCATGTTAATATGATTATTTGCCTACTCCAAGACTTGAAATGTCTACTTCAAGTGTTTTAAGATGTCAATTCTAAAATTTAAAAATATCAATTTTAAAGTCTAAATCATCTATTTCAAATCTTAAAATAACTATTTTAAAAATTATTTTTTTTAAAATAATTTTTTTAATAATTATACATATGTGTTGGGCCAAACTATTTGAATTTAAGTATTAATTTTTTAGCTCTATATTCTTGGCCCATCATAAATTGTACCAATATGATTCGTGCACTTGCCTTTTCCCACAATTTGTAATGTAAAATAGTTTTGGACATGTAAAAGTGATCACTTTACATATCCAATCCAATGCTTTAAAAACAATGGATAAGGGTTGCATTTGCATACATACTACTTTCAAAATAAATTTACAAGTTTGAACAATAAATAAAATGGGAAAGACTTTTGCACCCTACTTTCCTAACTTTCAATTTTAGTCAAAGTAAGATTAAGGGATAATAATATCATTTGGAATATAAACTTTTGACTTCAAATATTGATCAAGAGATTATATTTTAGGTTGTGTGGGATACTATTTAGATGTAAGTTAGGGAGAAAGTCTTGTATGAATTTGGTTTGCGATATTTTATTGTGCATCAATCTTTAAAAGATATTACAATGGAGTTTTTACTTGACAAGTACAATCATTAAAATATACTATTATTAGATTGGTGCATATTGAAATGACCTGTACAAAGTGAAGTACAAATTTTTTACATAATTTGAAAGAATTTCCCAAAACTAACAAATTGTAGTGATATAATTTTGGGTGTAAATTTTGGTTCTTAATTTTATATTTTTATGCCAATTTGGTTCTTAATATAATATTTTCTCATGTCAATGTACTCTTTGACCGCACTCTAGGAATGGATGGAAGACATCAACCCATACTCGATAAGAAAGAGAAAGCTATTTTTAATTTTTTAATTAATAAGAATCAAATCTTTACCATAAAAATAAAATAAAAAGGCTTTAACCTTTAAGACATTAAGTCATTTTCATGATTTAGGAAGAATCATCATCATTATCGTACCAAGTGCATTCTACTCCTATAAATTATGGGCAGACTCTAGGAATGGATGGAAGACATCAACCCATACTCGATCATAAAGAAAGATTCGGTCATAGAGTCTCCCAATTCGAAAAAAACGTCCTAATCGAGAGATTCCTACAACGCAAAAGATCAGAATAAGTAAAATTTAACCCGCAAATTTACATCCTACAACTTAAACTGAACACGCAAACCTGCATCGTGGGAAGTAAAATACACTAAATTGACAAGTACACGCCTAGTTCTTAGTGGTTGCCTAGTAGTTCCACAACTAAAAACCATGAGTAAATCATCAATATAATAATCTCACACGTAAGTTGAAATCTCGAATTTTAGTGGGCCTAAATTCGCATGTTATTTCAATATCTAAATTGGGACACCCTTAATAAATATTTTGTATCCTTCAATCTAGTCCTAATTTTGCTAACTAAAGAAGTTTCCTTGCAATTGTTTGTTACAATCCCTTTAAAAAAAATGCTTTTGGAATCTCACTAATAATTACCATTGCTATGGGAATTCATATTTCATTAGTAAAAGTCTTGTATAGATTTAGTTTATATTCCCTCTGAATCATTTTAGATATCTCATTTGGGTTTTCACGGTTATTAAGAGTTGTGTGGGGTCTATTAAAAAGGTTGTAGTTGGATATTTTAATTGATTAAATTAATTGTAAAGGTGGTAGTTGGGTATTGAGAATTGGAAAAGTGAGGATATTTAGGTAAAAAAAAGATAGACAAAAAAAGGAAATGCGACAATTGATATGATTTTGCCAAATAAGGAAATGAGACAACTAAAATAATTCGAAGGGAGTATTATTTTAGTGTTCATCAACTTAACAATAACTATAAGTATTTTTTAATAATTATACTTATCAAATAAATATACTTATTATTTTACGGTATTTTAAAATTAATATATGCTGAAAATATATATGTAGATTAAGTCTATACAAAATATTCTCATTTGATTAAGCACTAGTTCTTTGTCGTTGGTTAGACGCCATACCTTGCCTCTTCCTTTCATTTATTATCATCATTAACAAGTATATATACTTTGAATATTTATTATATACGAAGTATATAAAAATTAATATAAAAAGTCCAAACAACAAAAAGCTAAGGTTCTTCTACAAACAAGTATTCAAATTGTTTTAAACTATTATAAAATTTAGCAATGGAATATGGGGATGAGGATTTAGGAGGTAGCAAAGAAGATATCATAGGATGAATTAATTTTGTAGAGATTTCTAACAATTGTAATTTTCTCAAATATTAAAATACATAAAAGTAATACTTCATTCGTTCTAAAATATTTATTACATTATACTTAATGGTATTATTCATCTTTCAAGCTTATTTTATATATGCAGCTAATGTGCGTGTATAGTCAAATAAAATCTTTTTAAATTGTCTAATAGCATATTTTTACAATATTAATTTTTTCTTTTGTAATTTTTAGTAATCATAGTTTAAGTTATAAATGATAAAAATTATACATTACATTATATAAAAAGTAAAACATCTTAAGTATAATGAAACAGAGAAAATATTGTACCACTAGTAAGGTATAGGAGTATATATATCAATAGTAAACAAGGGAGTATATATGAAATACATGTATGCATGCTTGTCTTTTTAAAAATAAAGTTTGTTTTGAAAATTGAAAGCATGTATTTCTCATAATACAATGAATGTATTAAATTTTGTTTGATTTAAATTATTTTGGTGCATTGTATTATAAATACAAGATGACATAGCCAACTTTATTATCATAGTATAATAAATTAATTATACATATAAAATACATAAGAATAGTTTGAAAGAGTGGGGTTACTTAATTCTTGGTTGCTTCTTAGTGGATTAATGGACCACCAATTTATGCTTTGGCTTTCCACTTTTGTTTTTTAAAATGGAAGTTTGTTTAATTTGCCTTTTGTAGGAGTGTGCTTAGATTTTAATTTGAATAATGTGTGAACAAAAAGAGATGTCACTATTAAACTTTATAAATCCAATGGAGGGAAAGGGAATTTCTTTTATGGAGTATAAATAAATTTTGGTGATAGATTAAGTTTTCAAAATAATATTTATTTTCACAATATTGTTTAGGAAAATTTGCCAAGAATAATCCTAACTATTACCCGTTGGCCAAAAATAATCCCAACTATCGATTATTTATTAATAATCCTAACTATTCATCGAATTTGCTCAAAACAGACCTAAAATGCGCGAGTGGACCATGGTAGCACTGACCTAAAATGTGCGAGTGCGCCAGGGTAGCACAGACCTAAATTGTGCGAGTGTGCCATGGTAGCAATGACCTAAACCGTGCGACTGAGCCATGGTAACACAGACTTATTCTGTGCGAGTGACTCCAATTTTTTTTTTTGAAATTTATTAATATTAATAATTGTTATTATTATTATTATTTTATTATTATTAATTTTTGTTATTATTAATTAAATTATATATTTATTAATTTGTTATTATTAATTAAAATATTTATTTAATTTATGTGTTTTAAATTATGAATTGGCTATTTAGCCCATATATCTAATGCGTCTTTCAGAAAGACCGTCTCTTACAACAATTTGTGATATAAAAAAAGTGGTAAATATTTTTTGCAACCAATTTCTTAAAATTTCTAACCCCGCCCAAACCATTACATCAAGGCCCGTTATTGGCCTGGCCCCTAATAATCCATTAAAATATGACTTAACTCTTTATTCGTTAATAAGTTAACCCGTCCCGTTGAACACCTGTACTAATAATACTTTTAATAAACACTTTATCAAGTGAGGGGTAAGTTATGACCAAATGTCCAAATGGACGATCGTGGGGGTAGTAAATCCAAGTTTGGGAAAGAGAGTGATGAGGCCGACCGGAAGCGATTAAAAACAGATGAGCAGAGTATAGGCGGACACGTTTGAGGAAGCCGCATCCCTAAGCAGCTCATTGTGATTTGTGATTCGAATAATAATAATAATAATAATAATAATAATAATAATAATAATAATAATAATAATAATAATAATAATAATAATAATAATAATAATAATAATACCTTATAATTCAGAGCAAATGTCCCATTTAATTTTTTTACACTATTTATCGATCAATCTTAATATGTATTTTATTCTTAATTTAGACGTCAAAATATAGTTAAGTGCGATGTTGTTTGATTCGTCTCAATGTAAATTTTATTAATATTAAACTTTTATAATTTTTAATTATGCACAATTAGATATACTTCCTCCGTTCTGAAATACTCGTTACATTTTCGTTATTAACACTATTCATCGTTCAAGCTTATTTTATATATTGCGGCTAATGTATAAAATATAATATAGTCAAGTGGGATCTTGTTTGAATCGTCTAATCGCATACTTTTATTAATTTTTTATAATTTTTAACTAAGTGTAGTTTAAGATATTA
Source organism: Amaranthus palmeri (assembly GCA_019776075.1). Classification (NCBI taxonomy): domain Eukaryota; kingdom Viridiplantae; phylum Streptophyta; class Magnoliopsida; order Caryophyllales; family Amaranthaceae; genus Amaranthus; species Amaranthus palmeri. The sequence continues at coordinate 954,181 of JAAKBH010000301.1, forward strand.
ATGATCGAAATTGTGCATTGAATTGCGTAAAAAAGTGAAATGTAACAAATGTTATGGAACAAACGGAGTATTTAAGATTGAATTAGTGCATTGGATGATGTGCCAAAACTTAATGAGACAATTATTGTGAATCGATTAGAGGTGTTCATTCGGGTCATCAGGTTGATTTCGGGTCGGTTCAAAATCAGGTTTTGTGTTCACATTAGCTTTTACATAATTGTATATCCATTTTTAAGTCGGGTTAAATCGGATTCGGTTATGAAGTCGGATGTCTGTCGAATCATCGGGTCTGTTTTAAACCCCTCTAGAACCGGTGGGAGTAATAAAAAAAAAGGAAAAACAGAAGGAAACTGCGGAATTGACAGTATTATAAGAATAGTGTGACTGTTGGTAACAACTCCAGCTTAAGTAGAGTGTACAGTGTGATGGTGTGTGTGTGCGAGTTTCTTACACTGCCCTCTGATATACTGCTATCTTTGTCATACTGTCCGTGTCACGGACATGTGTAGTGCCATTTTAATTCAACAATTACTAAATCTACTCTTGTAGGAGTATTTTATTCCATAAAAAATATTTTTGAAAATTAAGAAAAATAATTTTTTTTTTGATGATTGATAGTATATAATTTTATTGAGTATTAATTAGTTTGATGATCTTCAAAAAAAAAAAAAATAGTTTGATAGAAGAAAAACAAGGAATATAAGAATTAAAAAAATTAAAATAAAGTTAGTTTAAAAAAATGGAAACCGTAGCTACTAAAAACATATCTTAATAAAATTATTGGGAAAACAATATGAAGGAAGTATATTGTTTGTAAGAAAATCTTTCATCGAAAGTGTGCCTCTCTTTCATATAATCATACTGATGCAAATTAAGGAGTTAATTCTCTTGTTTGTGGTACTATCTTGTACTGTTTTTTTGTATTGATAATTTTTTTTCATTTTTCAAAAAAACAATATAAAATATTAGAATGAAGTTAGTGGAATATGTGAGTACCATAAATATTATTAATATATTAAAATGAAAATGAACAAATTTAATTATGTTTAAAATTTAGAATAAAAATAGAATTGTTGTTAATGAAAACAGTTTATAAAACAACCAAAAATGATAAAGGAGACTGACTTTAAGAAACATAAACTATTATATATATAATATAAATTAAATCCATACTAGTTTAGTGAGCACCCACTCAATTATAACGAATTAATATTCCCAAATAAGCATCTACTAATATCTGAACTCGGAGCATCTATCTACCAAGTAATGATATTTACTATTCTAATACCAATTAAGGTTGATGCAAATGCAACCAAGTTTATACAAAACTTTTTCTTAAACAAATTGGTCCATTTGCATCAACTCAATTACACTTGTAGTGTTACTTGGAATTCTAGGAGGTTTCTCATAAATGACTTATTAATTGAATTTTGGCATATTAATTGCTAACAATAAATATTTAATAAATGGTTAAAATATTGCCTAAAGTGAGATCTTTACAATAAAAATTTGGAAAATTTGCCAAGAATAATCCCAACTATCATCCGTTGGCCAGAAATAATCCCAACTATTGATTATTTTTTAATAATCCTAACTATTGATGAAGTTTGCTGGAAACAGTCCCACTCTATTTTCAACCGGCCGTAGAAGGTTTTTTGAGTATTTTTTTTAACTTTTTTTTTAACTTTCCTTCATCAAATTAGGTAAACCTATATTAAAGTTAAAAAAAAGGTAAAAAAAATACTCAAAAAACCTTCCACAGCCGGTTGAAAATAGAGTGTGACTGTTTTCAGCAAACTTCATCAATAGTTGGGATTATTAAAAAATAATCAATAGTTGGGATTATTTCTGGCCAACGGGTGATAGTTGGGATTATTCTTGGCAAATTTTCCTAAAAATTTCCTTTATTTCAAACAATTTTATAATTATATTGTTATGAACAATCTTTTGCTTCAATTAAATTAATACTAATATTGATTGTAAATAGCTAATTGCTATAATCAATAATTATATTAAATTTAAACTATATTTTAGTTTAAAATTCAAATTGATTTTATCCTTCTTATTGAAATGGTAAACTAGAACATATTTTTAAATTTTGATTATATAATCTAATATTATATAGCATAAAATTTGAAATTTACACTTAATATATTATATTTTATCTTTTATTTTATTTTTTAATTTTCTCGTTCAAATATATTATTAATGTTTTTAACGAACACCTTAGGATAGCGATCATTAGCATTTGCCTTAATTCAATTTCATTACCTCAATCGTTATATACAACATTAACATTGTTATTGCCAACTTAGAATATGAAGTCGACTACATAACTAAAAGACCATCATCTCCTTTCTCATTTATACAAAAGTCTACCAACCAATTTATAAACAATTCTTCATATTGTTTTTCATTCATACACACTAGGCCATTTTCAGTCTTAATCACCCTCTATTTAATTTCCCAAAGGTTTAAACATTTTATCGTTGCCAATACTACATCGTTATGCTTTTTAAAATCCTCTTAAACAATTATCTTTTTGTCTTTCAATTTCTCATTATTTCATCATCATCATAATCATCATCAACTCAATATCCCGCTCGAAAACAGGGTGTGGGTGAGAAAATGTGACGAACAATCCATACTCGTATTCCCTTGGGAGGGAATACTAGAGAAAAGCGGTCAATTTTAACCCTAAAAAGAGAAAACCCTGCTTCAAGAGGAAAGCGGTCAATTTCTCGTTATTTGTAACTCCTAAATCTTTTCTTATAATTTTGTTTCAGAGTTTCATTCTTAAGTATCTTCGCTCATCCATCTAAATATTCATATTCATGCAATACCGTTTTCTACATTTATCCTTTTTATTTAAAAGGTAAAGATTAACATTTACTTTTTGTTTGGTACCCATTTGATAAATATTACATTTCAGATTTAGAGGTATACCTCAATTCAATTTGTAACCCACATGTATGTAATCCTACATTGAAGAATTAGAAAAAAGTTGACTAACATATATACTATTATACTTGATGAAGTTCCAACAACAAAAATACCACATTGAAAAATTAGAGAGAAATTAACTAACGTAATTTTAATTTAATCACAAATGTCAAATGGTCTTTTCAATTTGAAGGAGGCTTTATTGTTATTTAAATAGGTCTCCTAGGACATAAATTTTCTTTATATCTATAATTTTAGCATAAATAATAAAACCTCAAGAAGCAAATTTAAATTAGCATCAATTTTTAATATAAATTAAAAAAATAGTATCAATTAATATCCTTAATTTAGAAAAAAAAATCTACAACAAAGATATGAAAGAGGAAACACAAAAACTTAATGTAATCGGTCTAAAAAGACATCCTAGGCAAAGTGCTCGTTTAAGGCACTAAAGTGCTCAAATAAGGCATCTTCAAAAAAAAAGTGCTCAAATAAGGCACCTTGTCAGAACCTACTATTTGTTGATTTTACATGTGCTCGAACGAGCACCCTTCTGTGGTGCATTCTGACTTGATTTTCTTGTTGCCTCGAGTGAGCAACCTCATTGCCATGCCTTGCCTCGTTCAAGGCATGGTTCCTACACACTTAGTGAAGCCTTTAAACGCCCCACGTTTATCACTTCATCAATCGTTCCAAACCTTAATCCAATACATCTCGACACATCTTCACCATCCTCCTCCAATGTACATGATAAAGCATGTTCGATAATATGATTGAAGTTAACGCCATAGTCACGAATATTGGCACTTGCTTTAACACCATTAATAGGTAATAATAGGATATACTGCTAGCAAACTAATATAAAGGTTGGATTATTCGCAACGAGCTAAGGGCAGACATGGATTATTAGAAAATAATCAAAAGGTTAGATTATTCACAGTGGATGAGCAAAAGGTTGGATTATTAATGTCAATTTTTCCTAAATTTAACATATTTCTTTTTTCAATTAACTTATTCATACACAGGAGATAGAGGACCCTGGACGATCAATCACCTCGCAGCTCGCACACACTCAAAGACTCCTGATCCTTTGCCTCGCTGCCCCTATCTTTGCTCATCCAAGCATTTTCCCTAACATACAAGGCCACTACCTTCTTCATGCTATTGTCTAGTATACATGAAGCAAAATTTTAACTCCCAAAATGACAAATTACATTCAATAGTTCTATTCGGAAAATTTCTGAATTGGTGTAAAACTAAATAAATCATGCATTTGAGATAACATCACACAAAAAAGGATGTTTCTATGATCAAAAACTTCTACCAAAATCTCTCCATCTTAGATTATTGGAGTACACACTATAATTAGAACTCTAAATTGCTTCATGGCACTTCCTTAACAAATCAAAAAATAACACCACCACCAATTCTAATCAAATCACTAATATATAACTTCAAATAATCATATTGAACACACTACTAAAACTTCAAAAGATTAAATGTTTTAATCATCAGATTTTCCAATACAACACAACACAAACAACATACACCTATGGATTAGGGGCTACATGGGTATACAACAATTTTTTTTATACCATGTATAATTTATATTATCAAGTATTTCTTAACAATTTTGAGTCAATAAAAAAGTAAAATAACTAAAATATAGTAGTGAAAACTAAAATTTAAACACATTGCTTATAAATTAAAATGAAAACTTATATGATCGATCACCTTGTACGTGCTCAGAACCAAATCGATGCTATGAAACGATGCTTAAGCAAGCATCGAATACGAACCCACGCAACAATCCATCCCCAAATCCAGGTGCCCCTTCAATCCACCGCCATTCTCCACCACAATTTTCCACTCCTTTACCAGAATTGTCCCATAATGCCATCTTCCCAACTCTCTTAGCACTAAAACAAACCTTATCACCACCTCCAAATACCTTAAATTTGGAAGATTCTTGAAAACACTTATACATTTCCAATGGCATTCTTCCTGCTTCATCCCATTCCAAACTCTCCAAATCCAATCTCAATATCAATATAGTTGAACAGGAAGCATTCAATGAGAATGATGATTTTAGCCCTCCTACCATTAAAATCTTCTTCCCAATTCCTTTAACTAATCTGGGTCTTTTCAATATATCGAAAACATCCCCCCATTCATTCCGTTCTACTCTGCTCCACCCCAATGATGTCGTTTCGAATTCGGGTAATTTGCAGGCGAATAGCTTCCATAGATTCCTCCATGGTGAACCCACATCACATAATGCATATAATGAACTACCAATTAAAATGGGGCTACGAGGTTTTGAGGGTAGATTCGATGAGAATTTTAACCAATTGTTGTTAAATTTATGGGTTTTCTCGGATTCGGACCAATACAGGGTGGCGAGTTCGGTAAGGACAACGACACGCCCACCCGACCCGGATAAGACAGACCCGTGTTTGGACCAGGCGGACCCAAGTTGGGGAAGGACACGGAAGGTACGAGTTAACGGATTACAAACAATAAGCGAGCGAGTTGGGAACTCAGGTGAGTCACCCCAAAGGTAGATCTGTCCGAGTGAGGAAGTAACAGGGGAGAGAGAAGTGAAAGGGAGGAAAGTGAGATCAAATCTGAGCCATTGATTGGAAAAAGGATCAAAGGCGTGGAGAATAGAGAAGGGGGGAGGGTGAGGGAGCAGTTGACGGTGGCGCGTGTGGTGGTGGTGAGGTGGACGAAGAGCGAGGAGAGAGAGAGGAGGGTGGTGAGAAAGGATGAGTTGGATGAAAGAAGGGCAAGTAAGAAGGGTATGGAAGGTTCTAGAAATTGATCTACAAAGGATGATTTGACGAAGAGGAAGTTTGATGAAAATCATGTGGAGAGTGTCTTGTGGAAGGAGGTAAATTGGTGGAGAATCCATGGATGGAGCTTGGAGCTTGGAGGTTGCAGAAGAGAGAGAAAGATTGATTTGATGAGAGAGAAAGATTGAGAGGTTGAGATTGAAGATTAGAGTGAGTGAGAGTGGGAAAGTGGATTGGTGAGTTACTAATTCAAACTTATTTTTGGTCAAATAAAAATTACTCCTAACTAAAAATCTACCAATTGAAAAATAATTGATTATTAACGAAATTTGACTAAAATGGAACTAATTTTAATTTGTTTCTCCATTATGTAATCTTGATCGGTTTCGGACTTATTCAACGGGCCGGGTCGGGTTAGGCTAAATATGTCATTACATTGGGTCGTTTAATTTTGGTGTCAATTTCGAATTTTGTATTGGAGTTAGGTTAATGTTGATCAATTCATGTTAAGATTGAATCTATTCGACAACTAAAGGATTTCAATTTTTTTACTTATTTGTAAAAATTCTCGGAAATAGTTATTGTGTCTACCTCTTTTAATTTACATCGTTTTAAATGAATTTATTTTATTACTATTTTCGGAATTTAATACATCAACATAACACATACACATTTAACTCTATTTATTCTCTCTTTTAAATCTAAATGATCACACTATTTTAATATACCCAATTAGGGCAGAGCAAATCTGGATATTCAATCTGTTTAGTAAAATTGAATCGAATCGGATATCCAAATATTAATAATACAACTATACGCATACGATCCGATTGAATCGTATATCCGATATTTGATATCTGAAAAAAATCGAATCCGATACCGAATAATCTGACATCGATCCAAAAAGATTTGATATTTGTTAGCAATACTTGAATTGATTATCTTCTATCTGATATGATATCCGATATTCGATATTCAATATCCAACATTCATGTCCGAGTAAAACTAAATTCCAAATTAAGTTTTTTTTTTTTTGAATATAAATTCCAAATTAAGTTTAGTTTACCTAAGTACTTTTTAATCAAACAAACCAAAAAATAAAAAAGTCTAGAAATAAAATAAGCATTTTCATTCAAATTACAACCATTAATACCCGATATGAAAATGCATATAGGCCATAAAGCCACAACTAAAAATTTAATATATTATGCACTTTCGTATTTACCCAAAAATATTTACTCATGATACAAGTATTGCCTTATTATTAATTATTCAAAAAAAAAAAAAAGTATTGCCTTATTAAGGGTGACTAAGGCTCTTGGTCAACCAAATGAGTTATGCTAAGTAAAACCAATTAAGTAGCACAACTAAAAGTTTAATACTATGCGCTTTAGTATTTAGAATAATTACTTTTTAAATTTAGACACTTTGTATGGTATGTCTTATTATAAAACAGTCTTATACAAAGTTGCAAACAATAAAATTAAGAGAAAATTACATTAAAAACTCCCAACTATTCACGGTTTAAATATGAAACTCCCAACAATTAATTATTATTTAAAACTCCCAACTTTAGCTCCATTTTATATTTAAAGTCCAAGATACTTATAACCTGATAAATTGGTTTTAGTTGAAAAGTAGTGAGACCAAATTGTATTTATTAATCACCTCACCCTTTTGACCTTACACGACCCTTCAAGTATCCTTCCATTTTAACAACATGGTAACCGGTTAAACAGGTTATAAAATTATATCGGTGCTTTAAATTTTTTTTTTTTTTTTTTTGAAAATGGTGCTTTAAATTTAAAATGAGCCTAAAATTGGGAGTTTTGAATAATAATTGATAGTTGAGAGTTTTATATTTAAATTAAGCTGTAAATAGTTGAAAGTTTTTAAAGTAATTTTCCCTAAAATTAAATTGATTCGAAACTAATGCAATTCTACATGGTAGCATCCAATTTTGATGAAATGCCAGTGGTAGCACTTTCTTAAGAAAATTCCACATGGTAGCATCTAGTTTATGCACTATCTAATTGCCGTAGCATTTTCCGTTAAGTTCTTGTTAAATTCCGTTAAATTCATCATTTTGCAAGTTTTGTCCACATGGTAGTATCCAGTTTTTGTTAATTTACCATTTTAACTTTTAATTCACCATTTTAATGTTTAATTCACCGTTAAATTCATCCACGCTCATAAATGTTTAATAATTTTAATGAAAAATTATAAGAAACTATCTAATCGGGTCGAAACAAGTATTTATTCACCTATTTTTGGATACGTAAACCTAAAAAGATATTTGACGTCATTTTTACCTGTCATAACGATTTTTTTTTCAAAAAACGGACGTTGCAAATACCCTTATGGGGTAACTCTTTCGAAAATCCGGTCGAAACAAGTACTTATACGCCTATTTTCCGATACGTAAACCGAAAATGATATTTGACGTAATTTTTACCCATCATAACGATTTTTTTTTGAAACAATGGATGTGGCTACTATCCTTATGGGATAACTCTTTTGAAAATTCGATCGAAACAAGTACTTATTCGAAAGAGTACTTGTTTCGAACGATGAATTAAACATTAAAATGGTAAATTAAATGTTGAAATTATTTTTCCGTATAATTATTCAACATTTATAATTTTTTCAATAAAATTATTAAACTTTTGTGAGCGTTAATGAATTAAACGGTGAATTAAACATTAAAATGGTGAATTAAAAGTTAAAATGGTAAATTAACAAAAATTGGATGCTACCATGTGGAAAAAAACTTACAAAATGATGAATTTAACGGAATTTAACAAGAACTTAACGGAAAATGCTACGGCAATTAGATAGTGCATAAACTAGATGCTACCATGTGGAACTTTCTTAAAAAAGTGCTACCATTGGCATTTCATTAAAACTTGATGCTACCATGTGGAATTTCCCTAAATTTAATCCCTTGAATGGAGATAAGCAAATTGAAGCATGCATAAGGGGATTTTTACTTCAGTTTGAAGATAAATCATTGCTTCTCCATCAGCATGCTTTTTCCATTAACATAAATTGTAACAAAACTATGACCACCCAAGAAAATTGATCATAGTTTATAATACATGGACACATGGTCCATATTTTTATAATTGTTATTTATGCTTCTACGTCATGTTTAATTAATTTGCTAATTTTTATTTGGACCTTTCACTATTTTTTTTTTGGGTTTTCTAAACTTACACTCTACTATTTAAAATTCTCTAAGATTTTGTTACGAATCTATAAAAACGTGATGAAAACAATAAGCTAAGGATCAAGAATGTTGAATATTGTGATTTGTATGTTTACTAATGAATATGATCGAATATACTCCCTCCGAATCATTTTAGATGTCCTATTTGGGTTTTCACGGTTATTAAGGGTGGTGTGGGGTCCATTAAAAAGGTAGTAGTTGGGTATTTTAATTGATTAAATTAATTGTAAATGTGGTAGTTGGGTATTGGGAGTAGTTTTAAAAGTGAGGGTATTTAGGTAAAAAAAAGATAGACAAAAAAGGAAATGAGACAATTGATATGATTTTGCCAAATAAGAAAATGCGACAACTAAAATGATTCTGAGGGAGTATATATGTAAGTATTAATAAGAATTTTTTCCAAGGAAGTGATCAATAATGACGCTATGATTAATGGGTTTCATCAAATTAGCTATACCTGCTTCTTAGGCTAGTTTATTGCGTTTTTGTGTTTAAAGGATATGTGAGCAGATAGCTTAAGCAAATACATGAAGAAATTACATCTATGAAGTCATAGGTTGTGTGAGGGACAAAAGTAATGGAGAGAGAATTACAAGAAAGAGCATAAGAAGATAAAACGAATACATAAAGCACAAGTTGCTAGGCTCGACGACTCGGCTTGATTACAATACATACATGACTAAAATGAGGCAATATATTGACAAAACAAGTGGTGACATGTGTGTAGGTTTGAACAAAATTAAGTAGGACTTGGGATGTTCACTTAGCAATCTTCCTTCAGACCAAAGACCATATGATTTATGTCTTATAGTACAGTGATATAATCTGTCTCCTTATACTTCCACTTCACCATGGAAACATACTTTTGTTGAGCACCAGGTTAAGAAGACTCATGATACATGATAACAAGACCAAAATTCTCTCTTAATGAAGTTGAACTGAGAAATCGTGCACACATTCGCTCTAGCAATCCACCTTGTTATTCGCAGTGTTGTTTCATTAAATATGTATTTTCATTAGTCAAGCATCTGACTGTGGGTACCCTTTTTAGACCAACTATAACTATGAATGATTCACATTAGCATGATATTGTCCGCTTAAGGCTAAGCTCGTACATATTTATTTTGGGGTACCTTTTCAAAAGGTCTCATATTAATTTAGAGTTAAATCACTTATATCATATATGCTTGTCATGTCTTTCTTATTTTACCAACATTAGTTTGGAATGTACACTGAAAAACAATTATATATTCATATAAACTTGAAAAATCATAAAATTTAATAGAAGGTTTGGAAAAAGACAAATTCCATATTTCAAGGACAGCCAAATAATTTATTTTTAATGAATGAAGATTGTTGACATACGATTAATAATTTTGCTCTTAATGACAAATATTAACTTATAAACTTTGCTAAATGCATACAATTATTAATTCTTCAAATTCTACGTGACGTTAGCCTTATTCGGATTTGCCAAATGCAATACTATTATTGAGATCTCCAAATCCTATGTGACGTTCTTACTTTTAGCATTAGCCATTAATCCTATAAATAAAAGAAAATCAAAAAATTTCGTCATATTTATAATATTTCCAGTAATAATATCTAAATCGAATAATTTCATCAAAAGAAATAATTTATTTGAAAAACAAAGTTATTACATTGGTGATACTTTAAAGTAATACTTCCTCCGAATCAGTTTAGATGTCCCATTTTCTTATTTGGCATAACCATACTAATTGTCTCATTTTCTTTTTTTTACCTAAATACCCCACTTTTCCAATTCCCAATACCCAACTACCACTTTTACAATTAATTTAATCAATTAAAATACCTAACTAAGCTACCACCTTTTTAATGAACTCCACTCAACCCTTAAAATCCGTGAAATCACAAATGGGACATCTAAACTGATTCGGAGGGATTAATAAGTCCTGAAAATATCAAAACAACTTTTTCCTAAACAAATGACAAAAAATATAATTTATGGATCTTCAAAATTATAACTAAATTTTAATGTAAATAATTACATCATGTTACATTCTTCGATCCTATGTAGTTTTTTTTTTTAAATAATAGATTTAATTTACGTCTGTTATACTTCAAAGTAGTAGTAATAATAAGAATCTAAATATATAGTATAATTAAATCATTAACCTAAGTAGTAGTAAATTAAATATGAAATCTAAATAGAATTTATTACATTCAATCAATAATAGGTCTAATCATTTATGATATTTATAATTGGAAAAAATTTCTATTTTATTCTAATGGCAGTAGTATTAATAAGATCAAAGACACTCACTATTTCATGTTGGTTTGTTTATACTTAAGCCTATTTAAATTATGGACAAATATATGTTGCAGTTTCTATAGTTACAATTATGAAATGTTTGAAGTTTCTAATATGCGATATATAAAGATGAAAAATATGTATGTAAAAAGGAATTTCAAAACCTATGCAACATTTTTTTAAACAATTTTTTTAGATGCTATTATTATTATTTTATTATTTATTCAATTATGAAATCATTCTCTTCTTATAAATATATAGTTTATATCGATTATTATATTTTATTTATGGGTATTTCAAATTCGATTATTATGAAATCTTTCTCAAGTCAGAGGACTCTCTTGGACTGCGCTCTCCTTTATGAGTATGAGTTACCGTCGCCCTTCCCTCCCCAGACCCTGCCCATAATTTTCTATGAACGAGATATATACACCGAGTAGGATGATGATATTTTATTATAAATTATTCCATGCATTATATTTATCTCAAACAAAGTACTTCTACTTTTATGTCAAAGACAAGTTTAGTCCTTCTCATCTTGCATAAATAATTTGAGCTTGACAAAGCCCTCATTCTCACCCACAAACATTCTCCTACTAAATTTCTCACAAATTAAATTTTTAATCAAAATTTTGAGCCTAACCCATGTACTTGTTTATGTTCACAATAATAAAAAATGTATAGAAAGCTAGCTAACATAACTCTATAATTAAATAAAAACTTTACCAATGACCAATCAATTAAAGTATAAGCACTTGAATTATTGATGGTCTCTTTAATTTAAAATTAATTGATTATGTAATTGGTCTCAAACAAACAATAATCATCACCAAAATCACCCCACATAATTGATAATTCCAATTTTTGTGGGTCTAAAAAGAATACTTAAAAAATTAAGGTTAGGTGCCCTAATTATATTCTTGATCATCATGAATCATCCATTGTATTTGCCATTAAAGGAGATTTCTTGGATGCTAATACAAAATCTTATCACTTGCTCTTAGCATCTCAATAACACTAAGCATAATTAATTAATTAATTAATTAATCAATCAATTAATCAATTAATTTAATCATCCTCTTTTGGGTTAGTTAGATGGACAAACCTTGCCTTGCGGTTTTCATTTTGGTACGTTAGTGCCTAGTGATATGATTGTTAATGACATTACAAACATTATGTTTCAAAACCTATAAATTATCTATACTATATAAAGCTTTTTCCTAATTAATGGACCACAATTTATTCTTTCTTTTACCAACCTAAGTTTTTATAATGCAATTTTAGCTTATAACTTAATTTTAATTATTATATGGATCTAATTAATTGCTTACTATGATAGTATTTCTATTAATACATAAAGTAACTTATATATTTTGTTTTATTTAATCACAAATTCATAAATAAGACGGTCTCATGGTGTAAGTGTAACCATCTATAAACAACTGATCCATGAATAAAGCGATTGATCATTACGATATTAAAATTATCAATTGAAAAAATAGACTTATTATATTATATGGGTTTCTCTCATGGTGAGACAATCTCATACAGGCCGTTGTTTGATTGACTCAAACTATAAAATATCAACAATTATAATTATACTATATAGAAATAAATAAAAGGGAGAATCATTAATTGCATTTATGAGAATAACAAATACCAAATATATAAGTATATAAAAAGGATTTTAGGGTTGACTAAACAATTGAATTGTTTACGAGCTGTTAACTTTTGTTTTTCTTTTTATCATATAGTAGACTAAGAGAAGGGGACGAATTAATTAGGTGAGAATCGAACCTAAAACTTTATCATCTAAAAGACGATAATTGCTATATAATTGTGACAAGACTAGATTTTTAAGCCGGTTTACTTTTGATTTAAATATAATAAACATTTTATATCCATGAAAATTTGAAGCTTTGAATGTGGACAAAAAAATGTTTAAAAATAGTAAAAACTTGAAACACAAAAGGAGGGAAGGAAGGTTGAAGGAAAAAGGAGTGAAAGTGTGGGAATACAGAAGCCGAAATTGGCGGGAGTCAGAAATACGGTACGTAGACACGTCGAATACACGTGCGACTGGTACAAATATAAAATAAAAAGTATACGAAACACGTAGGAAGCTGTACGAGTACACTGTTTTAAAATACTTCTATGTCTGTCTACCGACTGTCTGTGAGTGTAATTATACACCAATTCACTACCTACCTATATCACGCAAACCAAATATAACCGGTAATTCGTACGTTAAATAATACTTGTTACTGAGTGAGACATATTGTGTGGAAAAATATCATAATTAAAAGTAAGTATTATGAAACGGAGAAAGTATATACTATGAATGAATGTATATTATATTAGCCAATTGATTTATGTAAATTTATTGAAAAAGTTGAAAATTGTAAACTTATACTCCCTCCGAATCATTTTAGATGTCCCATTTGGGTTTTCACGGTTATTAAGGGTGGTGTGAGGTCCATTAAAAAGGTGGTGGTTGGGTATTTTAATTGATTAAATTAATTGTAAAGGTCGTAGTTGGGTATTGGGAATTGGAAAAAGTGAGGGTATTTAGGTAAAAAAAGATAAACAAAAAAAGAAATGGGACTATTGATATGAATTTGCCAATTAAGAAAATGAACATCTAAAATGATTCGGAGGGAGTAACTTTTAATTCGTTACCACATAAATGGTAAAAAAAATTGCTATGTACTTCCTCCGTTTCAAAATACTCGCTACATTTCTATTTTGTGCACTATTCATCGGTCAAGTTTATTTTACATATTGCGACTAATGTGTAAGTAAAAATATAGTCAAGTGGGATCTTGTTTGAATCGTCTAATCGCATACTTTCATAATATTAAATTGTTATAATTTTTAGATAAGTATAGTTTAAGATATTAATGATCAAAGTTGTGCATTGGATTGCATAAAAAAGTGAAATGTAGCAAGTATTATGAAACGGAGGAAGTATATAACAATAAATGACTGAACTTTATCTTATTTATTATGTCAAACTTAAAGTAAAGTGTTTTGCACAAACAAATTTTAAACTTAATTTTTACTCAATATGTTTTTACTTGTTGGCGGCCTGAACATCAGGTCACTTGCTGATATGAGTTTCATATGTGTTGTCATATGCACAAAACATCAGAATAATGGTCTGATCATCTACTGTCATGTGTATAAAATTTTGTTGGATGAAACTAAAATTATAGTTCATACCATCAAAACACAATACTAGAAATTTGACATGATAAATTATTTTTTAAGTTTTGAATGTTACAGCATTTTAGCAATCATATATGGTGCTGGTTACCATTGTCTAACAAAAGATTTGGGAATTGTTTTTATGTAAAAGTTATTCAACTTACTTGTATCTATTCACCGAATAATCTATCTAATATTAATAGATACTAAAATGTAATTAGATCTAACTCGATGACTATTAATAAATATATTTAATTTATCTGTTAATAGCGGATAGTTTATTCACTGGTTCAACAAAGATTTTTTCAAAAGTTAAATATAAATTTTAAAAAAAAAGTAAATCTACAAATATCTAAAGTAGAAGATTCATTATGTTTAAAACATGAAATCTAAAAAGTATCCCCAATTGAATTTAATTTATGAGTTGTTGGCGGGTGGACAAATCATTTAAGGTTCAAGATTTCTACAAGCTATTATAGGTTTTGGGATTATCAATTTTGATTCAAATATTCAATTCGTTGTACGTACATATATGTACTTGGATGTAGTTTCTACATACTTCAAGAAAATAAATATTTGGGTGGATTTGAATATAAATGTGTTTCTCTTGTATCTTGATGGTTGATTGTAAGAGTATCGAGTTTTCGTTTTCGTTATCGTTATCGAGCTAGAAATATAATTAATTGTAAATATTAAATATTAAAAATGCGATAAAAATAGAAAATATGAACGTAATTTTAAATTTTTAAAGTTTTGTAAACGTGAATTTTTAATATTAGGAAGAATACAAGTCCCACGGTAAAATTTTTTTGCATAATAGTCACCACACTACAACATAATTTGTTTTATTTTAGTGGGATATATTTAGCGACATTTAATTTAAATGTCGCTATTTCCAATTTCTTATAGTGTATATAGAAGATTTAGTGACATTATTAGACTATTTAGCAGCATATTAAAAAGTCAGGTTAAAGCTTTTAGCAACATAAAATCTAGTGACATTTCTCACAAATGCCACTATAGACTATAGTGACAATTACATATATGCCACTAAAGACCAAATTAAGTGTCGCTAAATCACTTTCTGGTGAAACTTAAAATAAAACCAATAACTATTACACTAAAAATATGAATCAGTGACATTTTTCTAATGTCACTAAATTTAATGTCGCAAAATAAGCTAAATTTGTTGTAGTGCTTTTTTTCTTCATGTGTAATACCTCCTACGTTTGCATGTGAGTATACTTGATCCAAAATGCGTGATAATTTTAAGATTAATTGTATATATTAGTAATTTATATTTCTATCTACTTTTTATTTGAATTCTGTTCGTGTTGAAACAATTTTTGTAGTGACGTAGATTTTTTTATTTTTTATTTTGGGAAAAAAACACTTTATTTCATTTTAAATTTTGATTGCCGCCAAAGCCGTTTAATTATAATGCATGGTGATTGGAAACAAAAGTAGCGTTTTGGTCACATAAGAAAGATTAATATTTCATTTTGGCATAATTGACATGCACGTGTTGAACCTCTCTAAGGACCTGACTAGGAATAGGGGTAGTTGGAGGCGTTTTATCTATGTTTTAGATTACTGATTCCTTGAGAGTTCTTCTCCTCATCTTTTCTTAAGTCGGGGGACTCCTTTTGGTCATACTCTTCTTTATGGGTATGAGTTGCTGCCGTACTTTCTTCCTCAGACCCTGTCTATAGTTCTCTATGGACGGGGAACACTGGGTAAGATGATGATGTGGATTAAATTAATATGACATTAGTATATGCACTTTGATTTTCTTATCGTAAATAGAAATTAAAGTGTGTTTTTTAACCTTAGTAAAAACACTTTGTCCTTGACGATAATTAAAAGTTGTTTGATACACACATATTTTGACAGACAATTTTCAAATTATTTTTATTATTTTAAATAATAAAATTATTACTAGGGACAATGTAAAAATTTAAACTAAATGAAGCCAAAGTACTAATATACTAGAAAAATTTGCATAAATGATCTAATTTTTTATATTAATGATATATAGATTAGTATTTTTTATAATTTTAATTATACACAATTAAAAATAATAAAATTTAAATTAGTATATTAATAGAGATTTTATCCACTCGCAACGGATAGAATTAGTGATATGTTTTACCACTTCTATTGAGTTTTTCTTTTAATTTGAAGTTCTCAAGCGCTTTAAATGTTAAAGTGACGTTAATAAATAAGATAATTCTATAAAGCAAGGGATTCATTTACAAACATGATGATTTTAAAAAGTAAAGGTTGAATTGAATTTAATTTGTAAGTCGTTGAGGGGATCGACATATCATTTACTCGATGTTTTACTAATTCTGTCCAATTTTTATTCTAGAATATGATCCCATCGTTCTAATATATTTTTAATTTTTTTTGTATTTTCTATCTTATTTAAAAACGATTTTACCATTTTAATACACCCAACTCTACTTTTTGGGGCAAAATGATAAGTACCGAGTCGTAAGATTTAAGGGAAACACTTAATAGTGAGTAAATTACCTACTACTAATAGATGTTAAATAATACTCCTTCCGTTCCATATAAATTGAAGCAAAGAGAAAGTTAGTGTTTTTTTAAAAAAAGATAGATAAAGGTAATAAATGAAGAGAGAGAATGAATTGTGTGGTTGAAATTAAAAAAGAGTTTTTTTGAGATAATTAAAAAAGAGTTAAATGTATAGATGAGATTAAAAGAAAATGGTGGGCTATAGTCCAAAAATAGAAATAATGCAAATTAAGTGGAACGAATCAAAATAGAAAATACTGCAAATTAAATAGGATGGAGGGAGTATATTTAATGTGATGAGTTGGATTTTATATTATTTATTGATGTCTATTAGTAATTAATAAGTTATTTATCCAGTGAATTGATAAAAATATTTAAATTTGATATTATGAGTTATGAGATAATGGGTAGATGTCTAGTTATTATAGGTTATGGGATTATCAATTTTGATTTAGTAATTATAAATCCTTGAAAGTACATTCATGTACTTGAAACTATTTATTGTACATATTTCAAAAAAGATTTTAGTAGATTTGATTGAATTGTGTTAGAACTTAGAATTAATGAGTGTAAAATCAAGATGGAGTCACATGTTTTTTTTTGTTATTGCAAAATTCTAATATATGATGTAAATGCAATAATGTAGAATTAAATGGATTATAAAAGTATTAGATTAGATTGAATTTTAAGGTTTAATAAGTACAATATCACATATAATAATGTTACAACTAATTTAAAATGACCCAAAAATAACATTTAAGAAGGTGAATTTGAGAAGTATATTATTGTAGAGATGATACAATAAACTAATTATTTTCCACCAAAAAATTAAAGTTATACTCCTATTGGTATAGGTTTTTCTTATTGAACATTTTATGTGTTTGTAACTCTACGAGGCAGGTACGAATCTTTATCTTTATCATCTTGGAGCCGGGGGACTCCTTTTGGCCGTGCTCTCCTTCACGGGTATGAGTTGCCGTCGTCCTTCCCTCCCCAGACCCTGCTCATAGTTCTCTATGAGCGGGATATACTGGGTAGGATGATGATGATGATGGTATAGGTTTTTCTTGCTAGTAATTGCCTAGTGGTACAAAGCTTTTTTGATTGATAGTTTTTAAATTAGTTAAAAGCTAGTTTTTATATAAAAATAAAAATTGACTTTGACCAAGGTCTAGAAAGGAAATAAAAATGTCAACTCATATACCTACAAAAAAAATACGGTCAAAAAATCTCTCGACTTGAGACAAATCTACATATAAAAGCTCTGAAAAAATATATGATTTGTATCAATTTTAAGTTATAAATTGTGCTCGATTGTTAAAAAAAGAAAAGTTATAAATCACTTTGTTTTATTTTGAAGTTGTTGGCCGCCAAAGCCATTAAAGCACGATGGAGATAATATAAAATATAGTCTTTCGCATGGAAGAAGGATAGGATGATAATTGATAGCTCATAGGAATTTTAGTTGGAAATTTTTTACTTTTTCTCAAGTCAATGGTCTTACGGTAAAACTATAGCTATAAGATAAGACCAATATATATATACTGTTTAAAATCGATGATTTATAATTTTAAAATGACGATTATTTACAGTTTTAAAATTAGTGATCACTTTTTAGAATCTTAGAGTGACCATTATTATTTTAGAGAGATCACTTACTACTTTAAAGTAATTAATAATGTTATGTTTGGAAATGATGATTTTATTTGCAAATTTAGTACTGAATTAAATTTAGTGTTTGGCAAATCAAAAAAATTTTCAAATTAGGATTTGAGTCAATTCGATCACCTTTGTGCTTGAACTTGTTAAACTTTGTCATTCTTAAATTCCGAATTTATGAATCCATAATTGACATTAATAATTTGAAATGAAATACATGAAATCAAACACAACCTTAATTAGAGAAATTGAATAATTATATAGGTTGATCTCATACAAAACTTGTTATTTTTTTTAGATAGTTTATTTAAGTGTATTTTAAATCTCTTTATTTTTTAAAATATTTCAAAAAAGATAAAAATTTATATATTTAATTTTTTACATAGAGACAAACATACAAAAATCATATATAAATATATTTTTTGACTCACGCATAATTAAGAAAATTCATGTTTTAGTTTTTTTGTTTAAGTGGAATATTTCAATATGCACAAACTAACTTTTAGAGATGGAAGAAGTATTATACAGTTTACTTTAAGAATACATAACAATTTTTATTAATATATATTATAGAAGTAGTAAACAATATTATATTTGTATTAAAATAAATTATGGAGTTTGTAATTTAATCTTCTTTAACATAATTAGCGAATTGACGTCTAATAATACGTAGTCAATGACTCTCATGGCTTTTTTTTGTCTAAGCTCAATGTTTTTCGCCTTTTTGACTATATTTTACCAGACCTTTTTAAAAGGGTACGATTATAATTTGTAAGTCTTCAATCTTCAGACTCTGGCATTATAATCGTGATTACTAGATATCAATAAAAATTATATTCATCCCATATCAAATAAATAAAAATATAAAATTGGTAGAAAGAAAATATATGAATCAGTTAATTTCTTGCCTTGTAACATACTTCATTTTAATTACACTAGTGTTATTAAGAATAAATAAAGAGGCATACTTAATTAGGAGTATTACTTAGTATAACAATTAATCAATTATATATAGTTAGTGGAAGATTTAATTTGTTCTTATTGAGAGGTAGGGATAGAATCAAAGCCGTCTTGAAAAATTTGAGGGTTATAAAATTTTTATTTTGCATCTTATTTATAGTTAACATAATTATTAATCAATAAATTTAATATATTTTTGGAAAATTTGATTTCAAACATATGAATTTTGCCTCATTTGCTTCTAAACGTTCGAACTTTTGATTAATATTTAGAGGCATGAACTTTTGGGGGTGTCCGCCAAAAAAGATACAGCCGATTTTAGTAACCCTCTTGGTAACAGGTAAGTTGTATCTTTTTTGGCGGACACCCCCCAAAGTTCATGCCTCTAAATTTTAATCGAAAGTTCGAATGTTTAAAAACAAATAAGGCAAAGTTCAGATGTTTGAAATCAAATTTTTCTATATTTTTAGATTAATTTTTTCATACGCAGAAGGATGAGAGGGTCTTATACGATTGTTCACCTCGTATACCCTAAAAACCCTGAGGAGAAAATTGTGACATTCTTAAAATTTAGGGGCACAAGTTGTTGGTTAAAGTTGAATTTAGGCTAAGCATCATGATGACGAAAAAGCTGATATCTTTGATATTTATTTTGCTACAAAAAATGAGGGAATATATGATTATCTCTGAACTTGAGTATTATTACTCATGTTTGCTCGGACTAATGACTATGTATAAAAGACCAACATGAAGCTACCTAGGTAGTTAAGTAATTATAACATTGACTTTAACTATATACTCTAGTTAGTGGATAATTTATAAGGTTAATAAATTCTAAAATAAAAAAAAAGTTTGAAGTCTAAGATTACAACTATATATTCTTTTCCAAATAATAATATTATTTGACTTTTATTATGTCAACAACAAAGCAATTTAAAAGTATAATTATATCAAAAATTATAAGAAAAATAACCATAAATAATATTAGTACAAATTACTTTTACTAATTTCTCTATAATTTCAATTGTTGAAAACTATGAATAAA
Source organism: Amaranthus palmeri (assembly GCA_019776075.1). Classification (NCBI taxonomy): domain Eukaryota; kingdom Viridiplantae; phylum Streptophyta; class Magnoliopsida; order Caryophyllales; family Amaranthaceae; genus Amaranthus; species Amaranthus palmeri. The sequence continues at coordinate 974,853 of JAAKBH010000301.1, forward strand.
TAATGTTAACTTAATTAATGTGGTATTTTCTTAGAATTTAAACCAACTTTTGTTTGACTACTAATTTACCTTTGATTTTTTTTGAGCCCAATTTACCTTTGATTTTTGGTCAAATAAACTGTTATAAATAAAAGTTTGTACTCCATCTGTTCCTCTGAATTAGCACCGTTTGACTCAAAAAGCTCTCATATTTTTTTGTCAAATGGTGCTATTTCAGAGGGACAGAGAGAATATTATTTTAGGCAAACACCCTCGAAACTCGTTTTATTCAATTTTAATCAAAAATTAATATTATTACAGAAAAGTAAGTAAAAATTCCTAAAATTTATGGTAATTTTTCCAAAACTATATTGAATGCATGTTTGTTTATTGGTACTAATATGGTGGTACTATTTATGTATGTAAATGAAATTTCGTAAAATGTATGTACTATGTCATGACCCATTCCACTTGATTGTAAAACAAATCTTAATTCACACTTTTTCACCCTAAACTACCACCTTTCTAATTGCATACTTAACTTTTCAAATATTTTTAAATGTATGTAGTTAAATATACTCCCTCCATTCTGTTTTAGTTGCTACATTTGTAAGGGTACGGAAATTAAGAAAAAGCAGGTACAACATATAAAATACAATTATATCCTCCTCTTTTTCTTAATTGAAGAGGGAAAAAAGCTAATGATTTATAGAGTAGGATAAATACAGGGATAAAGTAGATATTTTTATGATTGTTTTATTACTAAAAATAAAAATGTAGCAAGTAATATAAAATTGTCAAAAATGAAAAATATAACAAGTATTATAGAACGAAAGAAATATAAATGAACAGAATAACACATTGAATTTCGTAAAAAGCGAAAAACAATATGGATTATAATAACCAATTATTAATACTCCACTTTTTTTTTAATGAACTCCTATAAGCTATACATGCTAATAAGATATTTAGCCAAGCATCTAGGACTGAGTTTGGACATCTTTTATGAGTTTTATTTACTTATTTTTGGACTTGTTTGTAGGGCATCTTTCTTCATTGCTACTACCTAGCAATTAATTTCTGTGAGGGCCAAACATTGACGTATTAAATATAAAGTAATATTGGAGTAATGCCATGCAATCTTATACAGTAAATAGTACTACATCCTTTCCTACAAAAAAAAATGAAAACAAATATAAATGAAACTAATAAATATATAAATAAATGTAAGAATAAAAAAATTTTACTCGGCAAGTTATGTGTAATATCTAAAGTCTACTCCTTTTGCTACTTTTTTCCCATAGCATTTAATGCAAGTAAAAAATTTGAGCAAACTAAAAATTTAAAAATTGATGATATGAACATAAAATTGTGATTAATTAAAAAAATTAAAGTAAGTACAGATGTAATGAAAAATAATTAAAATAAAAATGTGAATAACAATTAAAGAAAACTATATAACTAAAAGAAAAATTATACTTAATAATAGCATAGAACAAAATAAAATATAAAATATAGCAAAATTCGTGGACAAAGAGAGAATTCAGTGGCGGAGCCACATTGGAGCACCCGGGGTCACGTGCCCCTAGGCGTTTTTTTAAAATGCTTAACGTAGACTTTTCTATTAGTAAGAGTAAAAGTATAAAATTAATACTGAAGTCGTTTGATGATAAATATTTCCTCATTTTAGTAATTTTGTCTTATTTATTTATTTTATCTCAAATTTTTAATAAGGTCAGTTGATTTAATTTGTTCTATTTCTTTATATGGTATGTCGTATTTCAAATTTTAGCAAATAAGAGTAAAATAATTATTAATTTTACATATAAAACTCTGCCAAAATCTCTTCTATTAGTTGGTGCCCCCTGAGACTCCGAACCCTGAATCCGCCGATGAGTATAAGTCAATAAGACTAAACTTTCACAATTTACTAAAAACAGAGAATATTGAAAAGAAATATTTAAGGTTAGCTTTTCCAGAAGACCTAAACATTGGTGGAAGAAAAATAAAGGGAAACCTAGAAGAAATAATAGCTCTAATTTTTAGGTCCCAAAAGAACCAATAATATCAATAATAATTATTTTTAAGCCAAAAAAATATCTAATAGGAGTACATGACCTACTCATTTATAATAGTTTCCCTACTTATTGATTAAGAACTACTAGTAGTATTTTAGATTTGTCAAATCGGTTTTATGTGTCATTTATGCATTGATATTTTATTTATTTTCTTCAATGCATTTTTCTTATATTTTTTGCGTTTATGTTTAATTTATTTATCTAATTTAGTTGAATAATAATGCTTGATTTTGTGTGTTTATGAAGTATATGGTAATGTTGAGTACCAATCTCTCTGTCTTTTTAAAATAATATCGTTTGATTTTTAAAAAGCACTTATCAATTCAAATTTAATAATATTCCTACTGATTTAGGGGGACAGAGAAACTAGTACTAATCCAAATTAATCTAGAGGCTCAAAAAGCAATGTATCGTATACTAATAAACTCCTTATTATTTATCGAGCAACCATAACTCAATTAGTGACATGCCTTCTTCTAATATTATTCGTTAAGGTCGAGAGATTCAAAATCTATCAATATTTAATTTTTTATCACTATTTTACTAATACTCACTCATAAAAGTCGTCATCATCATCCTACCTAGTATATCCCGCTCATAGAAAACTATGGGCAAAGTCTGAGGAGGGAAGGACGATGACAACTCATACCCGTGAAGGAGAGCACGGCCAAAAGGAGTTCCCCAGCTCCAAGATGATAAAGATGCGTACCTGCCTCGTGGGTGAAAAATACTTACTCATAAAAGTACTCACATCAAAAAGTAACTAAAACCCTTTAAGTTTTCATCCTCTCTAAGTCAAATGGTGTTATTCAAGAGAAAAGAATTAGGGCCAAAAAATTCAAAACCTATCAATGTTAAATTTTTATCACTATTTTACCATTAATAACCGGAAAAATTACTCACATTAAAAACCAAATTAAATCCCTCTAATTTTTATCCTGTCTAAGTCAAATGGTGTTATTCAAGAAAAACGAAATAAATGAGGTACTTCCTCCGTTCCATAATACTTGTTACATTTTTCATTTTGGAAAATTTCATATTACTTGCTACATTTTCTTTTCAGTAAAAAAAACCAATCATTTAAAGTTATATCTACTCCTATTTTTATCATACTCTACATCTAATTACTCCTATTTTTCTTTTTCACTTTTCAACAAATAATATTAAAAAAATTCCAAAAAACAACTTTCCACCTACGGCTCATCATTGCACAATAACTCCTCAACATTTGTACCCATACAACGATAGCAAGTAAATCAGAACGGAAAAAGTAAAACTTTAGCACTCCACGTAGTACAAATTAAATGTTGGAAAAATACATGAAGCACAAAATGTACATGTGGAACATTAAGACTTGAAAGAAAGAAACACGTAAGAAGCTGCCATCCAGACAACGACACCCAACTCACTTTGTCAACTGTGCTTATTGTTAAACCCCATCACATACTTCCACCTACTACCTACTAATATACTATTACCAATACAAATACACCCTTAATCTTTTTTTTTTTTTAATATTTTTCTACGCCACTAAAAACAAAACTCCATTTTATTTTTTAAAAAAAACTGTAAAATCAAAATAAAAATTAATTAAAAACGCAAAAACGCACGTCTACCTTTAATGTAAGAAGTACTGTGTTAACTTCGGTCTCCGTATATATAAACCCCTTCCACTCTCCCACTTCTATATTTATTTTCCTTCTCCTTCTAACACAAATATCGTGAGTCGTGACGCTCACTCACCTTTTCTCTTTCTAACCTTTTTATCTCTCTTCAAATTAGCCATGGAAATGGAGCTCAGTAAGTTAACAATGGAGATATTCTCCAAGCTCGAACAGCAATGGCTTTCTAATAATAATAATAATAATAATATCGCTACTAATAAGAAAACTAGAATACTAAGCATTGATGGTGGCGGAACTTCCGCTGCTGTGGCGCTTACTTTCTTAGTTCATTTGGAAGAAGCGATTCATTTGAAAACCGGCGATCATAACTTAAGAATCGCTGATTTTTTCGACATTGTTGCCGGAACTGGTATCGGCGGTCTTCTTGCCGCGTTTTTGACCGCTGCTGATTCTTCTGGAAGGCCTCTTTTTACTGCGAAAGACGCGGAGAAGTTTCTTGCCGGAAATTTCTCGGCGATGTTTAAGCCGAAACGATCGGGCATGTTTAGTCGTCGGAAAACTAGCCGGTGTTCCGGTGAAAGCTTCGAGAAGGTTCTTAAAGCGATTTTCTCGAAAAACGACGGGCGGAAATCGCCGATGACGCTAAAGGATACCTGCAAACCGATCCTTATTCCGTGCTATGATCTCAACACTTCTGCACCATTCGTTTTCTCACGCGCCGCTGCCAGCGCGTCGAAATGGTCTTCGTTAGATTTTGAGCTATGGAAAGTTTGCCGTGCTGCCATGGCAACACCGTCGGTGTTTGAGCCGTTTAAATTAACATCAATTGACGGGAAAACAGTGTGTTCTGGTATTGATGGAGGATTAGTCATGAACAATCCAACTGCAGCTGCAGTTACTCATGTTCTCCACAATAAAGTTGATTTTCCCTCTGTAAACGGCGTTGAAGATTTGCTTGTTTTGTCATTAGGTAACGGAATGAGTAATAATGCAAATCAATTGAATGTGAGCAGCAAAAATGGCGGATGTTCAACTGCTTGTGTTGTTGATATTGCTATTGACGGCGTTTCTGAGACGATTGATCAAATGTTAGGGAATGCATTTTGCTGGAATCGTAACGATTACGTTCGTATTCAGGTAATTTTATCTTACTTTTATGATTAATTAAAAGGAAATAGTATTCCATTATTTTCCATTTTTATTATTAATTCGGAATAATGTATGCTTTATATGCTAGACTAGATTTTCTTCTTCTCATTAGAGGCTTTTATGATCAAAGACTAATGGACCATTGAGTCATAAATTTGGATGAGACAGCAATTTTTATTAGAGACCGACATGTAATAATTGTGCAGTAGCATAATTCACGGTTTTTATGTTTTAAATAATTTTGCCGACACTTTTCCTAAACCAAAAAATATATAAAAACGAAAATTAAGTAGTAATTAAAAATTTAATTTTAGCACATTGTTTTTATCCTTTTCAATTACAAGCTCTACGGTACTGAAGTCCTCGATTTTATTCATTTTCTTGAATAGTATCGCAAATACAAAGCCTAGATACTAATTTTGTTATAAAACGTGCAGGCAAATGGACTAGGAGGATCAGGATCAACAACAATGGAGGAGTTACTGAGGGAGAAGGGAGTAGAATCGTTGACATTTGGGGGTAAGCGTCTAGTAGAAGAGACAAACGCTGAAAGAATCGAGGCATTTGTACAACGCCTGGTGGCTGCATCTGGGAAGAGCAGTTTACCACCGAGTCCTTACAAATCTCTCAGTCCAATGCTTGATGGGCGTTAATCACGGGTGATTAATTTAATAATATAAATTAATCCCATTTTACTTTCTCAAGAAAATCATGTAATCTGTCACTTAGTTTTAGTAGTGTGGTTTTTTGCTCCCCACTATGCGTGGTGTAGAATATAGATGATGATAATGCAGTTTGTAAAATGAAACCTACCTCAGGTTTAAGCTACTGTAAGTGTAGTAATTAATTACTATGCAGTAAGCACTAACTCTATTGTGTATGCCAAACAAGATGTGTGAAATCTATGACTAAAATACTACTACTACTAGAGCTTCTTAGTAAGGAAGATATTAGAACTTAGAAGCTCTTTCTAACCATGTAATTTGAACCTTCTTTTTTAATTATAATAGAAGTGAGCAAATTGTTCTATTATTCATTCAATCCTTTGTTTGACCCAACTTAACCAGAATACATCAGGTTTATGTAGATCGCATAAAATGTGGATCATTTCATGGGTTAATAAATCATTATAATAGAAGATGCATGTGTAAGTTTAAGAGTTCACAGCTCAGGTATTAGTGTATACTGTACTGATAAATGTGTTACTGCAACAGAATCAGATAGCCGCGTACTTATAATTTCAGTTATGTATTAATTTATGCAAACTTAAAATAATAATCAGAATTAAACATTAAACAGGTACTAAATAGTTGCTAAAACTAAAGGTGATTCATTAATTATGATCCGTTAATCACGAGAAATTTGGAATCTAGACAAGTAGGAGTAATTGATGTGATTCTGAAGTTCTGACAAAAGCTCTTCTGTAGTTTTACTAAAGTGGGCATCCTGTATGAATAGAAGTATAGTACAAAAGTAATTAAATGTCAAAACCAACACAATTAAGCAGATTGTATCCACTATCCATTGCTATTTGCTCCATATCTACTGTTTGCTTGTGAGTTTTTTTGACTTTATATCGCCATTCAAGTAGCTGGTTTTTCATGGATATTAGCCTTATTTGTGCTTGATTTCATGTTATATCTATTATCTTTTATCATGTCGTAGTAGCAAACAATGAAATGTAAAACTAACTTAACGAAAAGTTTATATCTCACTTGAATGTAAGGGTTGGTTGAGATTCAAACCTATAATTTGAGACGTTGACTTCTGATAGCATAACTAGGGAACAAATTCAACTAAAAGTTTAAACCAATAGTTGAGCCCTAGGACTGTTATATGCGCTAACATAATCGATATCAAATTCATAAACTTACGTGGGTTTTTCATTTTGCGCTAATTCAATTATCTCATACTATTACGTTATATAATTTGCGTTTTGTGTCGTGTTATGTGAGAGCTTCTAGCTAAGACTAATGGCAAGAGACAAAATTACCGATTTAGATCAATGCCTAATCATCATCATCATCATCTTACCCAGTAAATCCCGCTCATAGAAAACTATGGACAGGGTGTGAGGAGGGAAGAACGGCGGCAACTCATACCCATACGGAGAGCGTGACCAAAAAAGTCCCCCAACTCGAGAAAGATCAAAGCCTAATACATAAAGCTAATAGCTTAGCTCTAAGTATGAAATGGTTAATGAAAAAGTCCGATCTAACTTCAAAAGAATAGGAGAAAGTTACTTTATAGAAGTAGCAAGTAGCAAGCAAATAACAGAGTGTTTTAAAGTAAAATGTTAGGATGGGATCACCATGTTTAAACAAACACAACATAGGATTCTAAAACAGATTTATTAAGATCTAAGAACACAAAAATAACATAAAAGTATATTTAATTAAGATTATGAAGGAAATCATAGAGGGATTAGTTGAGGGAATCAGAAGCTACAATAAGATTTGCAACTGTAACAAAAAGGACAAAATATATATGTAACATGTGAGAGAGCAAATGCGCAACTTGCTAAGACATGACTAAAAGGAACAAACATGTCTCACTAATTTAATATACTATTTTTTTTACTATGGGTAAATTGAGGTTAGGAGAGGGATCGGGTGAAATTCGATGTTAGAATTATTTTTTAAAGAAGCGATATTTATTTCAACTGAGAAAAAAATCTGACTTTCAATGTAAAAATATTATTTTGCTTTGACATTAATTAGTGATTAAAATCAGTTTAATAAGTTTTTAGTTTGGCAGAAAAAAGTATTCTCATGTTATGTGAAAAATATGGGTGGAAAACAATTTTAATTACTTTGCAAATATTTTCTTCTAAGTTAGAAGGAAGCCAATTCTTTACACTCTTTCATCTCCAACACTTTCTTAAGTTTTATATTTGTTACTTATTGGAAATTGGACCGTGTTTTATTTTATGGGTATGAGTTGTCGCCGTCTTTCCCTCCCCAGACCCTGTTCATAATTTTCTATGCGCGGGATAAACTGGGTAGGATGATTATAATGATGACTTATTGGAAATTAAAATTTTAAGAAAAATAAATTTTCAAAAACAAATATTTTTCTCAAACCAAATATCTTAGATATAGTGAATTTTAAAAAAAAATTCCTACTTATAGACTATAGTACGTTCAGTAAAAGTCAATGGTAGAGAATAAGATTCTTTAATTTACTTAACATTATTAAATAGTCCACATTAATAAGATTAACATATTGGACTACTATGAATTTAAAAGTTCTATTTTTGCCCCTTTTTTTATTTCTTCATATAAAATATCCCCATTATTTTCTTAAATTATCATGTGCATATTTTCTTTATCAATATTAAAATCTAAATCACCATCATCCCTCAATATTTGTGACATTCATTCCTAGTGCAAATTCATATTTATTAACCTCAAAAAAATATTACCTCAAACAAAAAAAAAAACCTCGATAAATAACGATTTACACTAACTCATTAAATACCTAGTTTTTATTAAATGGTGAGAATGATAAAGAAAAGCCAGTGTGATTTTAATTGAAAATCTCCTTACAATTTTAATGATTATATTATTCTTCAATCAGCTTCCGATGCATTACCATTTAAAAAGATAGTTTTAGATGGTGATGAAAGATTATAAACAAACTGTAATTTCTAGTTGTTCCTTTGTGAAAATGTTGTCGCCCATATCCTTTTTATATAGGGCTCCTACATGTTTAAGGGTAAAATCGTCCGCTTTCCTCTAATTCTCTATGTGAAGGGAGTACGGGTGTAGATTGTCCGTCACCTTCCCTCACTCAGACCCTTCTTCCAAGCGGGACATTCAATATAATGATGATGTGAAACCTTGTAGATTTCAAAAGTTCTATTATCATGGAAATAACAAGATATATTTTACGAAAATCAACACTACAAGTCATTTCATAACCAACAACCAAACAAACCGTAATTTTACCAAAATATTTAAAGTACTCTTGGATCGTACGCCAACAGTTTGATTCTTGACAGGATTCAAAGACCCAAAGAAGTCATTTCATTACCAACAACCAAACAGATCGTAAATTTACCAAAACAGTAGTCACAAATATGACAAAAATACAACAAAAATGTCAATTTAGAAATAGATCTCAATCTGAAAATATAAAAATTGACAGGATTCAGAGAGCCATAAACAGGAATCGTACTCTGTTACGAAAGCAACCATCCATTAGTATGTTCAAGAATTATCCCAGATAGTTTGATTCTTTAATGGAGGTGGGGAATACACCATTTTTTAATTGTGCAATTCCATAACTAAACAAGTACACCGACAGTTTCATACCGACACTAGATCAACACCAAACCTGGACCTAAATTTCAGTAATTTTCACACATTTTACCGTCCATAAACATATTTAAATTTAAAGTTTTTTAAGAGCAGCAATATCTGAAAATATCAAACCTGGGACATAGCTGTTTTATATCTCCCGATTCTGTCGGATGTTTTATGTCGGAAAGAGTCTGCTTGGATCGTACAGGGATTATGAAATGGCCCTTTTTTGACTTGTTTTCTTCGCGAGGTCGAAAGATATTGGTATCTCTGTCTCGTAGAATTTGCAACAAGTATTAAATTAGTTAAATGTATAGATGCAAATTAAAGAAAAAATACGGATTTTTTAGTGAATACAAATAAAAATAATATAAAATATGTAACCCGAGATTTTTTCGTTTGACAATAGGAAAGTTGTAGCCCCAGATTGATCAATTCCTATGATCTTCCCAACAGCATTAATGGCATACAAGATTTTCACTAGTGATGAATGATGATGGTTGAGATTAGTACATACTGTGGGATAATGACTGACTAATTCGTACATATGAAGGCATATACTAACGAAATATTCTCTATTTTATTGCTAATCTAATTGTTTTGTTCCAATTTCCAAATAAGAAATAAGTTCAACTTCTTCAACATACTTAATCCATGTCTTACTGTAAACATTATCAAAGGAAAGCCAAAAATCTCGTTTTTAATCGAGGTTTCGACAAAGATTTGGCAAGTTAAAGGTTGGAATCAGTTGGTCTAAGAAGGTCGGATCTGATTGAGCCTTTTATCTTACACAAATTCTTATATAAGATTATCTTACCCTGAGATGCGCCTTATATATGGATTTAGCCGATAATACAAATTATTAGTATAGGTAGAATTCTACAAAAATAGTTCTTTTTATCATCATCATCATAATCATACCCAATGTATCCTGCTCATAGACAAAAATAGTTCTTTTAATCTTGCCAAATCAGAAAAAAAAACCTAGGTCACACCTTTTTGAGGATCTACTCCACAATAGTCTAGCTCACGTAACTCTCATTTTACCCTTGAAATGCTAACCACGTGTCAAGTAATAGAATAACATGCAATAAATTGATATGCTAGAACTGGAACTGATGATGTACAAGGGCCACTAAACCAATGATATTTTGATTTTAGTCACATACTATCTTAATTCTTAATATTTTACCAGCTAAACTAGTTGACATTCGCATACTTTTCTTATGTTTAAAGTAGTTAGACACTCAGCATACTTTTTTTATGTTATAAGTAGTTGATACTCACATATCCTACACGAGGGTCACAAGTTTTCGACGTTCGACTAAAAAACTAGAGTATCACGCTAGGAGAACGAAAGAAGAGACGGACATAGATGTAAATTTGTTTCGTAGAAGTCATGTAGTGTGTTTCCGTCTTTCGGATCATAAACAATTACAGTAGACGAGAAGAGACGGAATTCTTGATGGAAGTGTGGGTGATGATGTTGCTACGTGTAAGTTGAGCAAAGGTACAAGATTTAAAGATGTATAAGGAAGAGGACAAGTTTAGATTCACTATTGTGTCTCCCATAAATAATCAAATGAGTTCATAATTGTGTTCATGAACTGATAAGGTACAAAAAAACAAACAACAATAACTCATCAACGCAAAAATAATGGGAGCACCAACAACCTCACAGCTGCCAACAGCTGCTGTCATCACATTTTGTGTAACCACTTTTTTTTCTGAATGAATTTCAACACTCTCTAATGTAAATTCTCATTTTCTTTACAGTTCAACACACAGGAATTGCCATGAGTAACATTATTTTGGTCTAAAGGCATTTAGCAAATATAACAACCACCGATATATTCATCATCATCATCATCGTCGTCGTCGTCATCATGCCGATGAGCCTAAGGCAGGGTCTGGGGAGGGTGGGAAAGAAGATCGACCAATAATTTCATCATGAGGAAGTCACGATTGAAAGGAGGCTCTCAACTCGAGTATCGCCAACGACCGATGTATACATATACATGGAATAAAAAGGGGCTAAAATTAAGGTGAAGATGATATTTTTAGAAACACAGAGATTAAATGATAGACAAATACGCTTATGACATTCAATAAAAGTGCAACTTTACTAGGGATAATTTTTTTCGAACAATGCAGAAACTATCCTTTTGATCTATATAAATTTATGTGGTTAGCGTCTTTCTTCGTCAATCTCTGCAATCATAACTGGACACTAACTCTAGTTTACAATCAAAATACAACAGCAGCAACCCGCCTTCCTCCACAAACAAAAAAGAAGAAATTGACCGACAAACTGAACATTTTTTCACATTCAGAAACAAATACGTTATCGGGTCCAAACGCTAAGTGACTATGATGTATCCAAATTATCACCACATATGCTGTTGTAAAAATTTGCTACCCTTTGAAACAGTAAAATAAAATAACTACATGCTAACACCATCCTACGATATCAAGGTGGATGACACTCAATCATACCTGGTGCTGACTACTTGCAGCAAATAACAGCCTTCATCCAAATATATATGGTCTCCTAAGATTTGGGTACGGTTACGTTGAGAATTTTGACATCTTGGTATGGCTTGTCGGTTTTATCAGTTTTCACTTTCTCTATGGCCTGTAGAAGAAACAAAATAACAGTTCAATACATTTTGTAAGATATCCGTGTAAGATGAAAGTAATAAAGATAAGAAATGCTTGCTCAAACAACTATCAAAATACAATATTAGCCATACCTGTACAACATCCATTCCTTTGATGACCCTACCAAACACAGTGTGTTTGTTATCAAGCCATGGTGTGGCTACTGTGGTTATGAAAAATTGTGAACCGTTAGTACAAGGGCCAGCATTTGCCATAGAAACGGTGAAGGGCCTGTCATGCCGCAAACTGTACAGCCACGCAAAAGATATGTCAAGAAACTGCCAGGATAATTACCGCATTCTTTAACTAGAAAGGCATATACTTGGGCTAATTGAACACATGCACCAATCACCTTCCTCAAAGATTGAAGATTTTACCATTTATAAAACCAGATCATTGTTTGGACTCAAAAATCAAAAATACCTTCTTCGTGGCAGTTAAGACAATAAAATCTCAAACAGTTGCATTTGAAAGTTAAACCTTCATTACTTATGAATGAAACTTGACACGGAGACTAAAGAGACAGAGCAACTGTCCCTTTGTATCTCAAGAAAACTTTACTCTGAATAGTAACTCCATTAAAAATTATTAGCGACTTATGTCCATTCACTTGTCTAAAAACATGTTGCTCTATAATACCTACAGTGTAAACTAAATAAAAAAAAGGCAATAAATTTCTAGTATTTAATCAATGATATACCTTTTTTCTTGTATTTAATCTGTACTTTTTTTTACCTTAAACACACATATTTTGAGAAAAGGATGCATCCCATACATCTGACAGTTCCCAAAAAGTGATAACTAAGTACTGAACTTGCGGTCAAACTATGGGATTTCAAAGGAATAAGTTCTTACAAAAGTATGCATCAAGCGGAACAGGCATTGGTGTATGAATAAGGGTGACTCACGAGTCACGAGCTACTCAGCTTGACTTGGTCTAAATTTGGTCAAAACTTTTAGTCAAATGAGCTCAACTTGAATTAAGGCTCAGATTAAGAACACTGACGACCTAAAGAGCTTGTCTAGGCTTAGATCAGCTTGAACAGGCTTGATAAACTTTAATACTGAAATTCGTGAATTGATATTTGACATTTAATGTTACAAAATGGTTTTGCAGTTCCATAGTAGAAATTTGCTGGTTCATTAACCTCATTAATTCCTAAAAAGGTGATGGAACTCGATAATCCCTATAAAAAGTAATAGAAAACCAAAATAAATCTGCACATTTTAGTTCAAACTCTGGCAAAACTCGAGCTCATGACTAGGTTTCTAGAGCTTGAAGCCTTGAACCAAAACAAAATTTTCAGCTCGGTGAGTTCCAAGCCAACAATCAAGCTCATGTCACAAGCTAGCTGAGCCTTCACAGGCTCAGTCTTGGTTCAACTAGTTTATTCAACTCCTAGTAAGAGCAAGAATAGGCGAGCAATGATAACCTAAAAATCAACCCTTCATTAATGTAATTGACTGATGAGCCCTATCTAAGTGTTATTAGAAAAGGTAATGAAAAAATGTGTTTAAGTGTCGACACGCCTGAACAATAAGTACCAAAATCTAATTGAAGTTAGAGATAAAAGTTATAGAAAAAATGAGCACCTCTTGTGAAATTCATCCTCAAATTCCCTTCCCCAAATTGATTGGCCACCGGTTCCATCTCCAAGTGGATCTCCTGTCTGCACCATGAAACCTTTGATGACACGATGGAAAATCAGATTATCATAATATCCATTTCGACAATGTGTGGTGAAGTTCTCCACAGTTTTTGGACATTCTTCTGGATAGAGCTTCATGTGTATGTCTCCCATTGTGGTGTGTAGTATCTGCATAATAAACAAAGAGGACAGGATAAGAAGCCACAAAAAAGAATTGATAATAAAGGATTGAAAACAATTACAAGCTCCAAAGTCATTTAAACCAAAAGCAAAAAAAATTAATCTCAAAACAAATCAAACACTTATTCTAGGGTATCCACTCGGTTACAGAAATACGATGATTTCATTGAATCCAAATTTTATCGAAGTACACAAAAAATATGCAGGTTTTGAGGGAAAGATGAAACTATGTAAGTTCAATCATGAGAAACTGAAGGGCAAACACAGTTGAAAGTTATTTAGGGAGGATACTGTACTGAAAATCAAAGCAAAGAAAACTTACCACGTTGTCTGGCAGCGACGTTGTTGCAGTTTTTCCTAATTCTGAGACAGCCAAAAGTTCATCGGCCGGGGGTTTTTCATTGAACACATCTCGTCCTTTGCTGGCATCATCAGGCTCCTCTGGCTCCCTTCGACTGAATTACCAAATATCTAGTATGAGAATTGGCTTATATACACTACACTAAAATAAACATCAAGCTCTTTAGGCAATAAGGCATGCAAGAATAACACAACAAAACAAACCAAAAGCATCGAAAACATACCTAAACAAATATAATCTATGTTTTTTGAATGCACAACATAGCAACGTCGGATCTACTAAGGGATCTTTGCTTTCATTAACATTAGCAGCAGCTGCAGGTATCTTTCTCACTCTCTTACTACTGCGGTCACCTTGATACAGGGCAATTCTCAAGAACCTGTCATTACTTTCCACCTTCCCAAGAATGCGTGCTACTGTATTAGTGTGTAAGTTTACCACCTATAACGCCAATTTTAATATATTAGTATATTAAAAAGAAGGCATAGAAACATCCACATATTCAAATGGAAAATATTTTCATCCACGGCCTAATATGACCAACGGATGCATCTATACTGTAAAATTAAAGACATACTTTAATCCCAAGAAGTGTAGCATAGATAAGAAAATTTGAGCTTTCATCAAAGACTGCATTTGGTTGAGGTGCATCCTCTGTTTGCTCAATTTGCTTTTCAACAGCCATTCGTCTTCCGAAATCAATGGTCTCTAGATGGTACATAGGGACGTCACTTCGTTGTAGATCTTGAGCAACCTAATGAAGATGCACTATGTCAGTTAAGAAATCAGGTATGCAGATCAAAAACAGACATTCAAAAACTACATGGTACGAACTTCTTCAATTTCAACCCTACCTCAAGTGATTCATCATAAACTCGCCTCAATTTCCCTGTCCTGTACCAAAATACACGTATTCTACGATCAGGTGATGTGACAGAAAACTGTGTACCATCAGGACTCACCTAAAAAATAAAACATTAATAATTAGTGAGAATGGCATAAATGAACACTGAAAACACCAAGTTTTCTAAAATATTTCATGTAACACCATGTGTGGATACCAAAAACACACCAAAAAAAGTTGTGCTAACCATTAGAAATATTTGAAGACAGATGGTACCTCTATGGATGAGACAGTTGTTTTGCACTTCAACAGTTCAAAAAGATTTGTATCAACTCTCATTTCGAAATCAATCCTGCAAGCACAGAATGAAAGCTTTCAGGTACAACTATCAAAACAGAGGAACCTTTTTTACAAACAAGACTGCAAGATAAAATTTGCACTTAACTGCAAAGTGCAAACTATATGTATTCTGCAATGACATGAACATACATAAAACATAAATCTTCAAATGACCCTTTTGGTCTTCGGACACATTATTAACAGAAAAGTGGGGATTGAGAGACATTTTGAACCCGAAGAAATACACTGCTCTCCGAATTTTGTTTCTCCAACCTCTTCCACAAGATATCAAGGAATCCCTAAGCTCCACAACAGATGACCAATTCTAAAATACTAACTCCCAAGGCACAAATCACAACATTGTCATGGTTAAGATCCAATCACAAATCCAAATTCTTCAGTTTTAACTTGTAAGCTACCAGCCTTAAAATGGCATCACGAGGACATGGGGTCACTATACCATACATAATATAATACACATTCCTATTCACTATTATGGTCTCATTTGGTTTTTGCACGTTTGTCAATGCACATTCAATCATAAATAGCTTAAATGGTGTTTAGTTAAAATTTATAAAATGTTGATATTAATAAAATTCACATCGAGATGAATAAAAAAATCCAAGTTGACTATGTTTTAACTAATAGATTAAGAATAAAATACACAATGAAAGTGATCGATGATAGTATCAAAAAACCAAATGGAACAATAATAGTGAATTGGAGGAATTATATATGTCCAAGTCTACCAAAACTACTTTGTCCCCTTGGATTGCATTATTCTTTCTTTTTCTTTTCATAGTTTAGGCCTAACTTTTTTATTTAGTAACTAAAAAATATATTTCCTTTAATATCAAATTTTGTTTCCTACGTTACCAAAACTTAAAATTAACGTTTCTCGTTTCCGTTTTTGTTTCTCGTATCGGTTTGATTTTCCGTGTAACATTTCTTATGACTATATGTGCTAAAATACTTATCTTTTGTTATCTTTTGTTTTTGTTTTTTTTTTTTAATTTCAGGTACTAAAACACTTATCTTTCCTTGATAGTTGGATTACCTTAAAGAAGTAGTTGTGCATTTGAAATTTAAAAAGAAAAAAGCCCCCTTATTTGAACAATGATTTCATCAACTTGTGTTGCATCTTCATACCCTTTAGATCCTTCAAGAGAATAAGGTCAACTCAAAACTATATTACCTTATGAATTTATGTGCCAAAGTAGTGTTTATCTAACATGTATGTCGTAATAATATGAATTTCATGTTATTTTGACTATTAAATATGTTTTAAAATTGACTTTTGAGCCTTTATTAAAATTGTGTGCCTCGCAAACGAAAAGCCCGCACCTTCGGCTTGGAAAAAAGACCCTTTGTGCCTCGCACCTCTAAAAACTACAATGGAAATTACAGAAACAAAAACATACCCACTCTCAGGAAACTTGAGTGTGACGGGATTCCAATACTCAAGTATTCCTCTAGCATCAGAAGATATCACAGCATCAAACACAGGGTTGTACTTCATTACTTTTACTGGTCCTTGGTGTATCTGGCAATAGAAATGATTAAAGGTCAGTAGCTAATAGAAGCATACATTCAGGCAAAAAAATGTGGTTGTTTCTTTTTTCTTTAGTACTCCGGTGTTGATTCACATCTTCTTCCCCAAAATTCCTGTCACCTCCTCCTTCAACAATCATGAGCATATTAATATATACAGACAATATATACCTTTTTCGATATGATGGGTTCATTAGTACCAGCTCGGATATCATATATACACAAATGGAGAATCACGATCACTAATCGCCAGCTTCGCTTTTAAATCTCCTAGTTTGTAAACCCACTCAACAGCACCTGGAATATATGGTAAGCGTAGCATGACCATCATGTCGAAGTTCACCACATCATACACCTTCACAGATTGATCATTGGAAATTGTACAACAAAGCAAACCATCAACACTGACCTGCAAAACTGGAACAAGTCAAGGCTGAGGACTATACAGAACTAATATTCCCAGAAACCGTAACTTATCAGACCATTATAGTCAATGTGATGCTCGAGACATTTCAACTTCGGCAAAAACACGAGTTACAGTCCATTATCTGTTATTTCAAACTAATTTTACTATTTTCAGGACAAATTTGGTTTAGATTAGTGCCAATAAGTTCAGAAAATTCAGATGTGTTCATATAAGCTAAAATTATTACTCCCCTCTAATCTAATCAAATATCCCATTTGGTGTTGGTACCAATTTTAAGAAAAAAAGGGCAGGGGGACCACAGGAGACCAGATGGGAGGAGTAAGTAAACAAAAAAGTAAGTGAAGAAGTGATAATGTGATGGCAATTATGTAAATAATTGATCCATGAAGACATTAGGGGAAAAAGTTACCAAATTAGGAAATGTGATATTTGATGTGAATATGCCAAAAGAGGAAACCGAACATTTGATTAAAATAGGAAGGAGTAAAATAGAACAAATCCTTAAAGAAATAAAACAAAAATCTAATATTGATCTCCAAAAGTTAAAACTTGTTTCTCAAGCTCCAACAATCACTTAAAAAAAATTTAAATGAACTATGGAATCCATAAGTGATTATAGCAAGTTAGCATTGCATGCATCTGCTTTAAACATCACCATTTGCATTGGAAGAAGCAACATATGCACTGCGTAGGGTACTTTCCAATACATGCAAAGTTATGAAAGAATCAATAAAAGGACTCAAACAAATAAGCCAAAAGCAAATTAACTCACAGCTAGTCCTTCGATCGGCCCAAGATGTGATCTAAAATGCTTTGCAAACTCAACACCAATCGGTTTCTTCTTCCAAAACTTCAAATGGCCTAAGAAAATTGATGCATTGCAGAGAGTGAATAATCCATAACAAATTGAGCAAGCTATTTACAAGGGATGAATGTTCTCACTTTGATCATCGTATACACAAATAGAAGTATAGAACTATAAGATGTCACATCATCTTAGTTGCTACCATGCGTAAGAAAAAACTATATAAAGAGCTAATAAGTCCATATACAATTGAATGAGCAACCTTACTTATAAACCGCATACAGCGCATCGAGACGCAAAGGGGCTCCAGAGCCTAGGTAATATCGTACCAAAGAGTAAAATCGTTTGAACACACAAATGTTGTGCCAGCTAACTTGGTGTGTAAAAAGGGCTATTGCACATGCCCTAAATATTTGGGAATATTTGGGGTCTCAAGTCAGAATAAGTATCATATATCTTATTATAATTATTTTACAATCAATTCTTACAAGTCTACGAAAAGTGGTAAATGATTTTTGAGATTAATTATTCTAATTTTTTTTCCCTCATTCTTTGACATATATTTTTGAATTCATTAAAGATATTTGTAGAAGTAACCAGTGATATCACTTGATTGCTGCAGACTTTACACATTGATGATCCTTTCTAAAATTATGGAATATTTTCAACAATTACATTACACAATACTTATTGAGTCTGATCCATATTTGAATCTCTTCAAGTATATGCCCTAACTTAAATGGTGTCTTATCTCTATCTTAAAACAATTTTACATATTTCGTTTGGATTGTAACATTTTAAAATGAAAAGTTTTTACTAGTCAACAAGCTAACAAGATTGTACTTCACTTAATCCTACTTTAAAACAATCATACCATATATTACAATATATATTAATAATCTAGTCATTTAAGCTATTTAATTAGACCACGTCCCAACTCGTAAGCCCTAAAAAATGAGTCTGAATCCTTATTAACATAATATTTTCTAGCTCAATCATTTTAAAGGAAAAAAACTCTACACATTATCATTTAGTTTTTGCTTTTATTTTGGTAATTTTCTTTTTTTTTTTGTGTTGTATGATTAATAGTTGTACTTTGAATATTTATGACAAAACCCTAATTTCTTAGAATAGCCCTGCCAAATGTCCACCTCTAATTAGATGAGTTACTGACTCATTTTTTACTCATTTCTAGGAAAGCCAAAAGTTTCTCAAATGCTTGTAGAACCATCACATTGTATTGCAATCTTTCTAGGTTACAATCAATATCGATTTGTATTTACATTCACTACATCCATAGTTGTTTCACACAAATTGCTCTATTTTGGCACATTTCTCTACAAATTGCTAACTTATTCTGCATGTTTCTAAGATATTCCGATCACAATTAGCCTTCATTAAGGTTTGGCCAGAGCCTTTTCTTTAAGTTGTAATCCAAGATGAGATAACATGATCATTCAAATAGACATGCCTTGGTGAATGTTATTTGCAGATGACATTGTTTTGGTTAATGAGACCGCACAAGTTAAATGCTAAAGTTGATAATGGAGAGAAGGATTGAAGTCACGAAGTTTTAAAATTAAATCAGCATAAGGAGTATATGAAATGTTACATTAGCACATATAAGATAAGTAGAGAAAGTATGAAGTTCAAAGAGAGAAAAATTGCTCCAAGTAGATGTCTCAAATAACTTGGGTCTATAGAGCAATAGGGATATCCAACATGTAACCCATAGAATTAAGTATGGATAGTAAAGAGGACAACAACTATTGAGCTATTGGGATATTATGTGATCGAGGTGTGCCTCTAAAGCTAAAGGGAAAATTTTATCAAACAACTATTAGATCATGACTATTATATAGATCAAAATATTAGGCTTTTAGAAAGGATCATAGTAGGAAGGTGGATACCGAAAATGATATCAGTTCGATGGATAAATGGGCATCCCTTAAAGGGTATTCGAAACAAAGGTATAAGTGAGGGATCAGGATTACATCATGCTTTTTGGGGTCACTTGACCCCACTTAAGTTCACAATTATGAAATTTGCTCGTAAAAATTGAAATGGTTTTCTATTCATTGCTTATAGTGACATAATTAATTTAAAATTTTTAATATCAAATTGACCCTACTACATTTTTTTATTAAATTGGAAATTATATCTTGATTATTTATGCAAGTACTTAATTAGACTACCTTTGTGAGTTAAAATTTGAAACATGTCAACTTTTTCGACTATTTACAAGAAAAGTTTGGCTCACATGGTACTAATGTTGGGGAATTTGATCTTTTGGAAAAGGCAAATTTTTAAGGAAAATTTTAAATGCATAATTGATTTTTTGGATTATTTAATATTTAATTTTATCGAAATATAAGGTTCAATAGATTAAAAAGCTACTCTATTGTTTTTATTGGCAATTTGGTTTATACTATGACTTTAAATTTTGCTTTAACTTTGACTATTATGAACCCACTTAAAGTAAAGTTTGGATGCGCCACTGCCCACTGGAGGGCAAGAGTGAGAAGAGATGTTGAAGATTTAGACTTACAATTTGAGAGGGTAAAAATTGAAATGAATGAAGAAGAAGAATCCGTGCAGATGATCATTGAAAATAATTTGTTGGTTCATGTAGTCAATCTAGTCTTTAGGGATCAAAGTTTTGGTATTGTAGTGGATGTTTCATTGCAAGATTGAGCATCTACATGAAAATTCACCACATCCACCCCATGTGTGCTCCACGTGCTAAGAATCCATAAATTTCAACTTTTGGGCATAGTTATATCTACCGAAACATTTCATTAAACTTTGGTCTAGGCTCCTTGATGAATTCAAGACTTTTAGTTTAAATGCACAGCACACAACATCAATCAACAATAACTTCTAGTCAACACCACTTGTATATGTAATCTACAGCTAATTAATTTGAATGACGTATCAATTTTTTACTGTTATTGTTTTGATCTTCCCAAAAGCAATCTTTTTGCTTTTTTTAGATTAGGTTTAAAAAACCCTCCCGAAACCATTGCTTACTTCTTATGGAGAGTAACATAAAATGTTGGTCTAGGCTCCTTAATGAATTCAAGACTTTTAGTTTAGATGCCCAGCACAAGACATCAATCAACAATAAGGACTTCTAGTCAACACCACTAGTATATGGAATCTACAACTTATTAATTTGAATGATATATCAACTTTTAACTATTATTGTTTTGGTCTTCCCAAAAACCATCTCTTTGCTTCCCACAGATAAGGTTAAAAAAATCATCCAAAACTCTCGCTTACTTCTTTTGGAGATTACCATTAAATTTACTTCTAGTGTTATTGTTTAGCCAGGACACTTTCTAAGTAAATTGTATCGTGCTTCACACTCTAAGAGAGCCAAAAATTTTTATTTGATTATACAATGCCAAACTTTTATAATTGACGCGTTCTGAGTTAACATGGTAATCTTATGGAGTACACTTTTATGCACCAAAAGTTGCGGTGCATGATTTAGACAATCAGCACGAGGGCCTCAAATTTTGCACCATTGTATGATGATTCAGGAATCATCAATTTTAACTAAATTTATGAGTGCTTTATTGTACTTATCAATGCTGGAATGAAGTGAGCTGATTAGGTTCTGATTAGAAAGGAACTGAGAAAACAACCCAAAAGTTTCTTGTTAGGGCACAGAAACAACTGAAAGCCCTGCCAAAGAATGACAAATGTACTTTTGATGCAATACAACTACAGCAGTATTTTAACTATTTTTTATTTATAGTATAAGGTAGGCTAAGGGAAGGGGATGACAAGAGAGGGGCAAAATTGAACTCAAACCTTATAGGGGAAAGTGGTATGTGTTCCAATTGAGGCGAGACTCAATTCTCTACAACTATAGCATTGTTCTTCTCCATTCTCTACAACTAAGCACAATTCTTCTCCTTATATATTATCTACCCACCTTTCATATCAAAAAAAATTCAAGAACATTTCACTAACCATCACAACTTCCCGTTATGAAGAAATCCGCGCAAGATACTGCAACATGGGTGACCACATCTCGATGCATATAACTCTTCTCATACCTGTTCAATACAAAGATCCCACCTTTAAACCAATGTTATCACCCATATTCAGTTTTCCCCATCAAAACACCTAATCAAACCGTTCAAAACTCGGGTAAAATAACCAATTTAGTGATTTACACATCAATACACTGGGAATAAATTGCCCAATTTTCGGTTATGGCCGTCAAAACAACCAATAAAACCATTAAAACTCAGGTAAAATAACTAGTTTACTGATTCACACACAAATATTCAATACAATGAAAATACTCCTACTGTAACAATTTACACTAGCACAACCATGTTTATTCCAACAAACATTAAATAACTCAATCATTATCGCAACAAAAAACACAAACTAGTGAAATTAAAATTTATACAGTGAAAGAGATCAAGAAAGGGTTACAGACATATTAGCGCAAGGGAGAGAATCGAGGTAAGCTTGTTCGAACTGAAGAGGACGTTTGGGCCGACGTTGCGGAGCTGGAGCAGGACCCACATCCGCTTCTACAAGTTCTTCAGGTTCTACTTGTTCTGCACCTTTTCCTCCATTGTCGGGATTTTCGAGATGAGAATCTTCAACTTCTGCTACTTTCCCATCTTCAGTCTCAGTTTGAGGCTGCCCCATAATCCAATTGAGGGAAAATTGAAAAGGGGAATTAGGGTTTTGAGAGATAGTTTGTGTTTAATTATTTCCAATGAATCTGGAGTGCTGAATAACAATGTAAATGGAGGAAGATGGAGGAGTTGTGAAATCTTACTCCATTTTGAAAGGAAAGAAGTAGAAAACGCAGGATTTGGGATTCTGGAGTTGTGTTTGGGCCGAAGTAAAGGGCCAAAATTATTACTTCTATAAGAACAACTGCAACGCTTTTACTTGAGACAGTAAAGACGATTCTTAAAAACACAGTCCAATTGTAAATATATATTGTTATAACTCTAAATATAGATTTGGGCTGGATTTTTGAAAGTCATCTTTATAAAAGACGGTCTCTCAAAAGAGCACCTGCAACTGCATTTGCATTTGGATGGGTTACTATCATAGTTAGGCAAATCGGTTCATATTAGCAAAATTGAATCTAATAAATTTTTTATAGCTTTGAAAATTTTTAATTTTCAAAATAAGTGAATCTGTTCTCGAGCCTAAACTCAGGTTTAGTTTATTGTTATTGACAGTGAACATGAAAAAAAATTACCACGACTTTATTCGTTGCAGCAAACAATAAGAATACAACGTTATAACTTTTAAAGGACGCAAGAATTACATGTTTGTTTGTTGCATTGTGTTTTTATCCTTCAAACGTTATGACTTTTTTATCAGTTTCTTTGTCCACTGTTAATTAACAGTGAACAAATACATAATGTCAACTTTGAAATGAAAACAATTATTTTGAGAATTAAATTTTTCGAAGCTTTTTTGGATTGACTTTTAAACTGTGGTTACTTTGAATGTTAATGGCCCGATGTTAGTAACAGTGAACGATTGTTCTTCCATATACCTTAGTCTAAGGTTTTGTTCATACATGGCCCATCGTTACTAACAACAGACAATTCTTTGGTTGACTTTTGTTGACCCGGCTTAAGTAATAGCCTCTTGTTATTAATAGCAAACACAACCAAACCGTAGCATTTGACTAAAAGACGCTTATTTTGGAAAATAAATTTTTTCGAAGTATTATTTTGAAAAATATTTTTCCCAAATAAGCTTATGTTAGACAATGTTTCACATGTAAGCTTATTTTTTTCAAGTTTTCGTCCTATCACCTGCGGTGTAGGTTGGCTAGTAAGAATATGAAGCCCAATTAAACATGGTCAATCAAGCCCTCTTAGACGCTATGGGGGAGTAAACAACAAAGTGAATACTTTATCAGCTGGTTGATAAACAGTCTTTTTGAGAGGCGTCTCTTAAATCCAGCCCATTATCATAATCATCATCTTATCCAATGTATCCGGCACATAAAACTATGAGCAGGGTTTGAGAAGGGAAGGACGGCAACAACTCATACCCATAAAGGAGAGCGCGGCCAATGAGTCCTTCAACTTGAGAAAGATCATGAGTAGTTCTCGCAAAGAATAAGACTGAGTGAAGCTGACGCTAACTCTACATGCATGCATGTATCTTATCACTCTAACGTAATCGTTAAATATTAAATAAAGATAAATAAATACATTACAAAATAAGATAAAATAAGGAAAATAAAAAGAAAATAAAATAGAATAAAAATAAATAAAGAATAAATGAAAAAGCTAGAGAATATGGCGCCTCCAACAACCCCTATCCCTGGTCAAGTCCTCAGAGAGATGTAACTCGCGAAAGTCGATTTTCATTTTCTCCTCCCAAGTCGATTTTTAAATCTAGCCCATCAAAGGCCGTCTCTCACAAGAATTTGTGATACTTAATTTCATGGGGCTTAAAATCTAATTGACTAATGTTTATAACAAAGTCTTAGGTTTCATGAGACGCGTCTCCTATAAGGATTAAATTACCTAACAAATACAAATTATCAGCATATGATTTTCTTATTTTGAACTCATTTTATCGAGAAACGGTCTTTTCAAAGTAGCTCAATATTTATATTTTATTGAATTTCTATAGAAAAAAAATACTATTTTTCAGAGTTACTTTCTACAAATCGCTTTTATTGAATTTTTTAAGAGAATAGAATTGTTTGAACTACATTTTATAAAGATTTTTGAAATAGAAACAATTATATTTTCCTTCGTTTTTTCAGAGTCATTTATCATTTTATGATAGTTTAAATATTGCGGATATTACATGAGAAAGAAATAGTCATATAGGTTCTTGTTTTATTTATCTCGTCGCATATTTTCATAATATCAAATTTTATAATTTTAAGTTGTGTATAACTCTTGATATAAAAATCTGTCAAAATATATAACTACGTAAAGGTGTTTGGGCTCAAGTAAAAAATCGAAGCTATATTGTTTAGATTTTGGCTCAGTACTACAAAATAAGGCTATGTCTTTAACATCTTTTTTTATTCACATTTTTTGAAACTTAAGATTCTTAAAATAAGTACAATTCGTCTTGTATGAGATTGTCTCACTATGAGACGAATCCATATATTAACTAATTTCTTTAATTGATTACTTTAAAATCGTAAGTGATCGTTTTAAGGTTATTAATAATAACTCTAAAACTAAAAAAAAAATTGCTATTAGCCGGTTCCTACCAAGAGGGAGCAAAAGTTGCTATTAGCCGATAGAGAAAAGGTAACACAAAAAATTGATTAAAAAAATTCTTATCCTAGTTCATTAACACAAAGAATTGATTAAAATAAAATTTTTATGATAAATTATTTTTTGATGAAACGACCTCAAAATAAGAGTTTATAAGCTAAAACTTTTGATTATTGGGGTAGTTAACCCAAGTATAGAACATGTCTCACAATGAAATCGACTTATATAGGAATTCCTGCAGTAGAAAAAATTGCCTCAATAATCCCAATTCCCATATATTGCTCATCTGTTGTAATTTGTGAATAATTTAAACTTTTGATTATTATTATAAATAGTTCAACCTTTATATATTTTTTGCTTATAGAACCCCTTGCCACATTTTAATCGCCTATTATAGGTACCTACCAACAAAGAGGAGTAGGGTTAAACCAAATAGTTACCTGCGGTAGCCGATTAAAAGTGAAAAGGGATGTGGTAAGCAAAAAAACATACAAAAATTAAATTATTTAGAGATTATATATTCACATTAGATGAGCAATTATTCATTAGTCATAGCCCATTACTAGTCATTTTGTGAAAAATATACTCCTATTACTTCTAAGTTCTAACTCAATTCAAATTCATTTCAATTTATTAGTAATATAATACATTTTTCAATCTTTAAATCCAATTTAATTGAAATTAGTTTATAATAACCCCAAAAAAATATTTAATCACAAGATGAATTTTCTTTCGTGCAATTATAACAAAGAAGATGATTATAATTAATTAATAAATTAATACAAGTCAAATCTCGAAACTATATAATAACATGATTAAATTACTAACACTCTCCTAGATCTTAGCTTCACGTCCTTTCATGCAAATTATAGAAAAGCAAATCACATGGGCGGTCCATTTGATATAAGGACTAAAAACAAAACCATATTTGTTTTTGTTATTTCAATTACCAAACACTATTAAAAAGTTAGATAAAATATCAAACCCAAGCTTAACTGGCTATCACGCTACACCCGACCGGCCGGTTTTACCGGCCCAACTTGTGGTGAATAATGGGTACTCCCTCCCTAAGATATTACACTAGTTAAGTTTTGCGCATAGATTTAAAAACTATATGACCATATCCATATGTATGTAAATATGTAAAAAAAAAAAATTAAAATGTCTTGATGAGAATTTAAAAAAGTGATAAAAACGTTTCTATAAAGGAAAACGGCTAAAAAAAGTGATCACTTTAAATTCTAAATAATCAATATCAATTTAATATTATAAATGATCACTTTAATTAAACTATAAAAAGGTGATAACTAAAAAAATTAGAATTGATCTCTTTAAGGTTATAAATAATCGCTTTAAAATGGTAAATGTGTTAGAGTATATAACATATTCTGGGGCCTCAACCATCAGCTTAAGCTTTTGGTTGAGTTGGTTCCTTAACATGGTATCAGAAGCCAACATGACAAGAGGTCACGGGTTCGAATCTCAACTACCCCTCACTTCTAGCCCAAGGGGCTCTCGTGTGAGGGGGCATGTTAGAATATATAACATATTTTGGGGCCTCAACCATCAGCTTAAGCTTTTGGTTGAGTTGGTTTCTTAACAAAATGTATATTAAACTAACTCAATATATATAGTTTCATTATGAGACAGACCACCTCATTTTAAAATTTGTGAAAAGAAATTATAGCGATATTAAATTAACGAACTAAAAAATATTGCAATCTCTTAACGACAACGGATGAGAGTATTGGATAACAAGTTGAGTATTAGTAGTATTATTTTTCTTGTATTTGTTTATAATCACCTTGTCGGGGTTCCCATGTTTCCTTATCTTCCTACTTTTGTATTGACTTTGATGCTAAAATACACCAATTCCATATGGTTTTGTCACAAATAATTGTTAACCTCTTCTTTTGTATATTTTTGTTCATACTCTAGTGTTATAGCCAATACTAAAGGAGGACCTTGTTTCAATTCTCGACACGTTCTTTTGTTTTCTAATTTTTTATGGTCCATTTTATTTGTAATTGTTGTTTCCCCCATATTATCTACTTTTATTATTAAAAAATTAATATTTTGGTCATTAGGCTCATCTAAGTTTATATCGATTTTCCAAAATTATGCCTCATTAAAATTTATAATTACTGTTTTTTCTAATAATTATCCTTTAATTATTCCACATTTCCACTAAATAATGTAACCTCACTTAATAATATGAACAAAAATACCCACTTTTATCCTTTTTCTTGGTTAATTATGTGCAAACCTTGAGTAGCTTAGATTGTAACAAATTATTTTTCTTTTGCGTCTAATTTGGATTTTTTTTATTTTCTTTTCTTCTATTTTTCACGCTATCTAATGCATATTTTTTATTCTTAATATCTTTAATTATATATGATTATTAAGAATTTATAAAGATAAGATAATGAGAATATGCATTTAAACAAATCAAAAAAAATGCACTTAATTATATTTTACATTATTAATAAAGAAACACCCCCTCCTATTCATAGAGAATAGAACATTTGGGTTTTGCACCAAAACCAAGGAGGGGTGGGGGACCACTTAAAAGTGAGAGGAAAACTCTCTTTTTCCATAAAGGGTATTAATATTTATGTATTGTTATAGTATGAGTAAAAGGGTAAAAAGAATGACAAAAATCAAAATAGGACAGTTTCAGCGAATTAACCCAATAAAAAATGACTCTACATATTTAAAATCAGTTGATAAAAGCTAACTGTAGCAACTAAAAAAACGAGAAGGAAATATATAGGCTAAAAATAGATGAATAGAGTAGTTAAATGATAAGATATACTTCATGATAGATTATTGGTATATTTTAGGTAGAGATTTATAGAATAGGCCAATTAGGGTCCCCCTTAGCTTGTACATCAATAGCCGATATTGTGGAAAGTTTAATTTGTAAAAAAATGCATGTAAGAACATTTGACCCAAACTACAATGGAATTTTCCATGCACGTCCATTTTCATATTAACAATACCTTGCCCTACTCATATTCTTCACATCCTTACTTTTTTAGCATTGATTTAATCAATCCATCATACTATTTATAATTTTGTGGTATTTATCATACATTGCCCTACTTTGCTTAATTATATTCTTCCCCTGTAATAGAGACAATTGATACATATGTTTATGATAAACCTAGAAGTCAAGAAGGGAACATCACAAAACAATTTGGATGATAACAACAAGAGATGGAGTCAAATCTTATGTTTTGTATGTTAATATTTGTTTTTTTTACTTTGACATTATGTTTGATAGAGTTTTCAAATAATAATTGTAGGGAAAGGTAAAGGACACTCTCAGTATCCCGCACAAATCAGGGCCCGAGTGGGGGTTTTCTTTTTCCTGAACGATGCGGACAAATTATACTCGTTTCCCTAAAGAGGGAGTAAAAAAAGATGTACGCAGTCAAGAAACCCCCATATGATGGTGCACCCAATAAGAGTCAAACCTCAAACCCTCTGCTCCATATGCAGATGCTCTATCCTTTGAGCCACAAGCGCTTTTGGTAATAATTATAAGGATATATGTAGTTAATTATCAAGCTAATTTCTTTTTGTGATTGTATGTAATTTGATGTGATATATTGAGCATGTTACATACAAACCTAATTATATATTGGGTGTTTTATAACAAATAATCTTACAGATATGTAAAAGTGAAATACCCAATGAATTTTTTTTGAAGCGTGCGAATATATTATAATCGTTAAATTTATAAAGCTAGTTTCAAAAAATGTTTACAGATTTCATTTTATATTCCACTTGAAATAAGCGATGAGTGATTTTCAAACTAGTAATATTATCCGCCACGCTGAATTTTGCTACCATGTTAAAAGTTTAACATAATTAAAAGTTTAAGTTCATGGGCTAGTTAAGTTGGTTCATGACATTGTATAAACAGTAAGTCTCATGGAAGACGGTCTATTCTATAGACGGAATCCATGAAGCCCAGCCCAAAATATAACATATTATATTTGGGGTTATAATAAATTATTTGGGGTTATAATATCTTATTTGGGGTTATAATAACTTATATTTGGGGTTATAGAATAGTATATTCGAGGTTATAATACCTTACATTTAGGATTATAACATAATATAATTGATATTATAATAAAAAAACCAATTAAGGGAAATGGGCTGGCCCAATTTTGTGGTCTATCCTATAGACCGTCTCTTGTGAGATTTTGTGTTGTACAAAATAAATATTAAGAATTAAATTAGTTTATTGGACTGTATGAAAAAGTAAATGTTGGAAATAAATTGGGACGGAGGAAGTATATAACAAAAGACTTGGGAGGCAATTGCTAATGTACTAATTAATGCTATTAATGAAAAATTACCATTTCATTAAAAATATAATTTACCAATATTAATCACTAATTAATCACTAATAATACTCCACAGGTGTATTAGGGCAACTTTCATCCGACACATCTCCACATCCAGCACTACTAATACTAAATACGGGTGGAACATAAGGCGGTTTCGTACATCTTAATAACGCCCAATTCACACTATTAAAAAATGGGTGTTGTTTTATAGGTGTAGCTCCCATTACCGAACCTAATCTCCGGGTCGGATCCTTAGCTAGAAGTTGGGATATCAAGTCCTTAGCCGAACCTGGAATCGAGGGCTCTTTGGGAAATTCCAATGCCCGAGCCACAATATTTGCTAATGTCATCTCATTATCCATTCCTTTAAACGGTGTCGTACCATAAAAAAGCTCGAATATAAAAATGCCAAGTGTCCACCAATCTACTGCGCTTCCATGTCCTTCGCCGGACACAATCTCTGGTGCTAGGTACTCGTGTGTCCCGACGAAGGACATGGACCGGACGTCTACAGGCTCGGCAACAAATTCTGGCTCGAACCTACGACCAGGCTTCTTTTTTATTTTCCATTTTTTCTTTCGGTTTGGGTTGAAGCAGGATACAGCAGGTACAATGCAGTTGGGTAGGATGCATGAAGATGAGTTTGTCGTAGGGTCGGGACCCAAACCTAGTAGGTTCGGGCGATGCTCTTGTTGAGGATTTTGGTTTGAGGGTGTAATTATTATTTGTGGGGTAGGGGTAGATTGGTCATCACATTTTAAAGAGAGATCAAAATCTGTTAGCATAATGTGACCGTCGGATCTAACTAGGACATTTTCAGGCTTTAGATCACGGTATACTATTCCCATCATGTGGATGTATTCTAGAGCTGCTACTACTTCTGCTGCATAGAACCTGCACATTGTTAGATTTGATTAGCTCAACAAAGGTTCCAAATAAGTCCAATCTGAGATACTTGCAGCTAATACTGATATATTATACGAAAAAATATTACTATCAATTGTAAGTGTAATGAAACGGAAAAGGTATATATAAAAAAGTTAAATTCTTCAACTAAGGGGTAATAAGAATTTATTATAAATTTCTATCGTTATTTGGAATCTAATCGGAAGTACTACGTTATTCACTATTGAAAATATAGCATATGCAGAGGCTAAACTAGAAAGTTTAAATTTAAGGAGACTAAGAATATATAAAATTAAATAAATATTAAAAAATTGCTACAAAGAAAATTTAATCTATTAACCATAAAGACTATTAAAGGGTTTCTTACTATTGAATCACCACATTTGTATTATAATAAATAATTATAATTTTAATATATCATAAAAAAATTAAAATTAATAATTTAATCTTTTACTCAATTACTGTGAATAATTCTAATTTTGAATTATGTTTTAGTAATTCAATTTTTGTCTTTAGTTTGTTGTTAGCAAGTCTCCTTGTGGCTTCACCCATAAATGTTAGTAACTACTTTCTCCTTAATATTAAGGGAAAAAAACAATTGATGATTATTCCGATCTAGTCATAAACTCATCATAATAATTCTACTAAATAACAACACAAAAAGTAAAGTATAATAATAATTAATACTAATTGGAACACTTTAAGGAGTTAGTGTTTGTAATCTAGTCAAATAGTATACTATACCATAAACATAATCAAAAGAAAAGATAATTTGATAAAAGACTAGTGGGGGCAAAATTTCAGGTCTAGAGACAAGTGAGAATTGGGAAAGTGGGACAATGAAATAATTAACAATAAGTAGTATTAAAATAGAGTTAAGTACTAGTAGTTGACTATACTCCCTCAGTCATACTTGATTTGCATCAGAAAGAAAGATGATAGTTTTAAGAATGTGGTAATAGATGAAGAAGAGAGAATGAATTGTTTGGATGAAATTAAAAGAGATTTAAAATGTATGGATGAGATTAAAAGAAATTGGTGGACCATCAACTAAGAATAGAAATGATGCAAATTAAGAGGGACTGACCAAAATAAAAACAGCTAGTCTCCTGAGAGACCGTCTTTCTGAGATACGTCTTTCAGGCGCAATTCATTAAAGCTTATTGCCTACATTTACTCTACATTTTCCCTAATAGGCCAACCCAATTTATGAAATAAAAAATGTTACAAATTAAATGGGACGGAAGGAGTAAGGGGAAGGATTAATAGGAAAGGTCCATATGCTTAATTATGCTAACCATATGGTACAATAATTGGAATATGGGAAACTTCAGCTACTAAAATAGGGTAAAAATGCTAGTTGGAAAATGATTGCCCTTAATTTTTGTCCTTAGACAAACATTAGCTACCTCACATCTTGGGTTGAGCCCCACCAAATGTACTAATTCTTATCTAACACAAATCAATGTTAGTTAGGTAATGAGTACTAAAATCTCTAGGGAGGTGAATTAAGACTTTGATTGAAAATTTCTCTCCATCATATTTCTATTTTCCGTTGGACATAATTAAAATAAAATTGACTCGAAGTTTAAGTTAGCTGAAGTGTCACATTGTGTTAAACTTCTTAAGTTCGAAGTGTATACTCTTGTATCATACTAAATGTACTAATTCAAATGTTTTTTTTAATCTTATTCTACTATAAACTAAAAACAAACTATTCTATTATAGCAAAATCATATAATACGTAATTACGCTAGTCTGTTCGAATCCGACATTAAAATTATGTAAAAATCAATATGAACGCAAGACCCAATTTTATACTGACCAGAAACGCTTTACCCGAAATCAACCTGAACTAAATCATAAAAGCACGAAATTCACGAGCCCAATAACTTCAATCTTAACTTGATTGAAGGCAAAGTTGGTGTTAGAAAAGCCTCTCTACCTTAAAGTCGACTTAACTTAAGATCAAACGTAACTATAAACAAAAACTATATAAGTTTATTTTTATTTTTAAAAATAAAATTAACAATAAAGAGTTTATCCTTAAAACGTGGCGGAATTTAGGAAAAAAAGCAAGAAAACAAACACTAAAACACACCTTTAATTTTTAAATTTTTTCACAAAATGTCAACCAATTTAAATATATAAAATCAAAATTGACAAAGACAAGGAAAGTGTAGCTTAGGTAAGTTAAAAGAGTAGCTTAATACCAAAATAAGTTATAAAAATAAATAAAATTAAGATAAGTAAATCCGCAAAAGGCAGAAAAAAAGGTGAAGAATCCATGAAAAAACAGAAAGAAATCCCACTAAACCCGGCAAAGTTCGGGCCAGATCATGGGGGTTGGGTTGGGTTGGGTTGGTTGGCTTTAACACAAGGGCCAAATTGTTTGTTAAATACTAAAAAGGATAGTCTATGATAAAGACAATATAGCTCCCTTTTCTCCTTAAATCCTTACTCCTCCTTCCCATTTTCTCTCAATTGGGCCCCATTTTACGGCTTCCCTAACATATTCCCACCAACATTTACCATTAGATATTAAACAAATATTTAAAAATAATGCATTTTTTCTAAAAAAAATTTTAAATTAGTGAAACATTAGGGTTCATATATTGAGTGTAAGCAATATTTTAAGAAATGTTTAATTTCCAAAAAAAAAAAAAGAAATGTTTAAAGCCAAATCTATAACTCAAAATTTGAATTTCCAATATTACTAAGTATCACCTTTAAACGGAGTATAGAAAAGATGAGACTTAATTCGTATCTAAAATTAACAATTTTGTTTTAAAATTTATAGAATATTTTAAAAATTATGTTTAAATTTATATCTATTCGCTACAACATAGTTTTTAATAGGACATATTTAGCAACATTTAATCTAAAAATGTTACTATTTCAAATTTCTAATATTATATATATATAGTGAATTTAGTGATATTTATTAGATCATTTAGCAGCATAATAAAAAAATCATATTAAAGCTTTTCGCAATATAGAATCTAGTAACATTTTTCATAAAATATTACTATAGACTATAGTAACAATTACATATGCTAGTGCCACTAAGTGCCAAATATAGTGTTACTAAATCATTTTATAGTGGAACTTAAAATAAAAACCAAAAATTATTACACTAAAATTATAAATTAGTGGCATTTTTTATGTCACTAAATCCTACGTCGCGAAAAGTCAAATATATTGTAGTGATTACCCTTAATTTTTTTTAACAAAAACAATAAATATTTTTTACTGCTTATGATCTCCAGTTATATTGCATTAATTTTATGATTTATTTTAAAAATATTAAATTTTTCTTAATTTTCATAAATATTTCAAATAGGAACATTAATAGAGATAGAGGGAGTAGTTGTATGTAGTTACTTTCCTAGTTTGATAGGAAGTATAAATGGTGGAGGGAAACAATATTATATGATTAAACTAATAAGAGTAAAAGATGAAAAGATGAGAGATGGTAACTAAACAATGTGACTTAATTATCTCCCGTGTAAGTTCTGATTCCCATGGCCCATATCTACTTGCAATACAACTAACCAACAAAGTCTCATTAAAACCCAAGTGCAATTTGAAAAAGAAATCACATCAATTCTCGATGTGTGAAATTCCTCATCTACTCCTTCAAATTTTTCTATTTTTGAATGAAAATTTACCAAAAATAATTCAATCTATTTGTGATATAATTTCAATTTTAAGAGGTATTTTTCTAGAGTAAATTCGGTGACTGAATGACTTGTTATAGTAAGTTTTATTTTTTTTCAAATAAAAGATAAATTATCAAATATAACATCAAATACCACTTCTCCAAATAATTTAACAAGCATTACCGTTAAAATTATCAAGGAATTTTCATGCACTAATTTTTTTTGAAACTATTCGCACCATTTTATACCGAAAATAAAGAGTTGTAATATTCAATATTCAGGAGATACGAGATTTATCAATCTTGTGAAATTCATTTCTAAATGCTGAATTAACCTAAATACTATGTTTGAACAAATCTTAAATTTTAAATGTGTAATTGGATCAATTTCATATAATTCCAATGACAATTTAAAATTTGTTGAATGTTGAAATTAAATAATTTCAAAGACATAAGTGTCATTTACAATTTTTAAATTTAAATGATAAATTAATTTATTAATTTTCAAATAAATTTTGCGTTGTTGAACATTACCTTATTAAATTTTAATTTCAATTTAATTCCAATCCCTTCACAGCCCGTTTGGTAGGTGGTAATAAACAATGGTAACGGAAATGAAAAACTAGTGTAACTTTGGTTGAAAAAAATCTCTTGACTACCATGATGGCTATGCTTGACAACCTTCAATCATCTCATTTTCTTTATAAAATTCATTCCAATGCATTACCAATGAAAGAGATGGTATTAGGAGGTAATGAAAATTTGTGAACAAAAAAACTTTTCTGTGATCAAAGTTTCATTACCATGGAAATGACATGAAAGATTTCATGAAATTTTATACTATAAATCATTTTCATTACCACTATTTAATACCACTTACCAAACAAACCGTTAGAATTATTTTACAAGTTCACTCACACATAGAAAATCAAAAGACTACGCGTATAATTTCTTTGTTTTTGTCTAAAAAAATTAGTATACTCCATCCAATAACAAGATTGAGCCAGCTTTCATGCCAGAACTAGCAAGGCTGGACAATTAACCCTTTAGTAAGAGTACACATTGTACTAATTTTTTATAAAAAAAAAGACTTCAAAAAATCAAATTTTCCACGTGTCATCCATCAAGTGGTTTAGATTTCATAGACTCATACCCAATAGTCAAAATCTCACCCAAAATAAAAAACATGTCATGTTTAATATGGAGTCGAGCACGTAGGATAATTTCT
The DNA here is from genome assembly GCA_019776075.1 of Amaranthus palmeri. Taxonomy (NCBI): domain Eukaryota; kingdom Viridiplantae; phylum Streptophyta; class Magnoliopsida; order Caryophyllales; family Amaranthaceae; genus Amaranthus; species Amaranthus palmeri. The sequence goes on from JAAKBH010000301.1 coordinate 1,010,214, forward strand.
ATACCCCCATCTTTCACATGATCTCATCAAATAAAACTGTCTTAAATACTCATACTGAAGTGTCTGAAAAACTTCTATATTTACTTTAATTCACTCAATTACTAGTAGTAGTATGTGATTGGGAGTTGGGACCCATTTTCTGACCGACACGTATGCCCGTCAGGTGCTGGGACCCACCTTCTACTCTTCACACCCTTTACCCCTATTCATTAACTAATCCCTTTCATCAATGTGGACCCTTCTAATTTCAAATTACCAAACTCATGCAAATTTTTATTTTTACATTACTAACAATTTTATTTGATTTTGAATTTTTAGCCTTTAAGAATCAGCATGGCAGTTCTAGGGTGTGCGAGTTATGCAATCGCATAAAGCCGTAATAACTTAGTATTGAGCTAGAGTAGTTGGTTGGAGTTTTAATAGGATTATATTTTTTTCTCTCCTTTTTTAATACTTTTCAAAACAACTCTTTAACTTCCTAATATTATCTCTTACCTCATTTAATTTTTATTTATTTTTTAATTATCACCAACTTAATTTATAAAAATAATCATCATTTTATTTCTAAATTTTTTTGATCCTTTCAATCTTTTAATAATAGGCCAATAAGACATCACTCTATTGTTTTTTTTTTGTTCCTTTTAAAATTAGAGATGAAATTTAATATTAACTACTTAATTTAAGTTATTTTGTAAAATCAATATTAAAAAATAAAAGGCCCCATTTATTTTAAATTTGTGAAAATTAAACAGGGCCCCAAAATCTTTTGCTCCGCCCCTGAGAATAAGAGAGATCTTTAAGGCTGTGCGAGGTGATCGACTATAAATAGCCCTTGTCTCGTATATAAAAAGGTTAATAAAAAAAACATGTTAAGTTTATTAACAGTTTATTATATATATATATATGGCGTAAAATAAAAATTTTACAAAGGACCCCAAAGTTTTTAAGACAGTATTAGTAATTTGTATGGTAGGCCTTTTTCTCCTAATTTTCTTATTAATTTAACCATTAAAGAAAATTTATTTCTTTTTTAGAGAATTTTTTTGTGGATATTGCAAGCAAAAAGAATGTACAGAGCATTATCCTCCCTTTACAATAAAAATGGAGAATTACTTTACAAAAAGATATCTTTGATTATAAAGGCAATTTGCAAAATTTACTTAAAGCCAAAGGTGTAAAAATAGTAGTCCTACAACTTTATAATTATACTCCCTTCAAAAGATTCGAGGAAATAAAATGATGAGGAATTTGCTATAATTATGGATACCAATTAAAAGTTATGTACGTAATAGAATCTCTAATTTATATCTAAAATATCTTAATTACAAATTACAATACATGTATATTGATTGTGTACTAAAATTAAGACTACTTTACAACATTAGGAATCCTTTGGTCCCATATAATTTGAAGAAAAAATAAATTTATTGTTTTTAAAGAAAAAAGGTAGATAATAGTAATAAATAAAGAGAAAAAATGAATTGTGCGGTTGAATTTAAAAGAGAGTTAAAATGCATGGACGAGATTAAAAAGAAATGGTAAGCCATAGTCCAAAAATAAAAATGATATATAAATTAAATAGGACGGACCATAATAGAAAATACTGCAAATTAAATGAAACGGTAAAAATATTGTTTAGAATTACTAGATGTATATTTGGTTACCACACAAAAATCCAATGTACTTCCTCCGTTCCAAAATACTTCTACATTTTGTTTTTGACTACTATTAATCGTTTAAGTTTATTTTATATATTGCGATTAATATATAAGTAATAATATAGTCAAGTATATTCAAAAAAAATAATATAGTCAAGTGAAAATTTATTTGAATCGTTTAATCGCATATTTTCATAATATAAATTTTTTCTAATTTATAAATGTATATAATTCGAGATATAAAAAATATTACATTCAATTGCGTAAACAAAAGTTAACAGAGGGTAAAACCAAAACTACAGTTCCATGTTCTAAGTTCCAAACTTCCAATACACGAGGAGCAATAATGAGAAGAACGTGGGGGTAACATTTTTTTATTAAAAAGGTAAGTTGTGTAGAGGGTCTAGGAAGGGACCCGTGACCCGACCCGAGTGAATTTAAACCAGAGTCGAGACCGGAACATGAACATGGTTTAATATTAATTAAACATTAATTAAACATTAATTAATCAATTAATCATGTAATAATTAATTAGTATTAGCATTAAATAAAAATTAACAGCGGCTAACATACGCAGACAGAGACAATAACATAATTAACTGAAATGAACATACCTTACGGCAGACTCCTCAAACCGTTTAAAAGGCTGACGTTGACGGAGAACATGTAAATCACCGCCGTTACAAAACTCCGTCAATAAACAAGACCATTTAGGAGAATCAACACTTGCATAAAGAGTAGGTAAAAAAGGATGATCAATCATTTGAAGTATTTCCTTTTCTGCCCTTGCTCTGCCGTGTTTATTACGAGCGGCGATTTCACGGTTGTCCATAACTTTAGCGGCGAAGTAAACGCCTTCCGTGGATTTTAACTCGGATAAGTAAACGGACCCAATGTCACCCGACCCGAGACGGGAGAGAAAACGGAGGTCGGTGATGGAGATGGATGAGAGGGATTTGACGGCGGACCAATGAGGGTCAGAAGAGGGAGTGGATCGTGGTAAGGAGGTGGTGTGGTGGAAGGAGGAGGTGTTGGTGGTTGTCCATGTGGTTGTGGTGGTTTCCGATGAGGAGGATGTGCTTCGTAGTGCGGTTGTTGTTGTTGAGTTGAAACTCATGCTTTGTAGATCGTCTGTTAGTTCATCCAACGGTTGGGATTGCTGCCATTGTTGTTGTTTTTGTTCGGGTGTTGGGTTTTGGTCTTTTATGGTTTGTGGTGGTTGTTGTGGTGGTGGGTTGTTTTGTTCTTGGTGTTGCGGAGAGGTTTGGGGTGGTGGGTTTTGATCCATGGATATGGTGGGGGGAGTGGGGAAGAGAGAAAGGATGAGTGAGGAGGAAGAGAGAGATTGGGAGGAGGGAGGAAGATGTGGGAAATAATGAAGGGATTGGGCCGTGAAATGGGCTTTTTGAATGGGGAAAGGGGGAGGAGTGTGGGGTCCCGGTTTTGAGCTTTGAGGTTCGTGGGGGTTCTTTTGATAAACGCAAATTGTTGTGAAAGACGATTTTTCAAAGAGATATTTTAGATCATCATTATTATCAAGTTTGAAAACAGTGTCTGGATGAGGGAATGTGATCGCCCAGAAGGTAATATTAGAAGAAGTGGTCAATTTTACTTCTAGAAGGTGAGCGCCTTGCATAGAGAGGTATTTGGTTAGCATTGTTGTTTGGAGATCAAAAACTATCTGCTGAAGAACTGTCATTTTAACCCCAAGAGACACTTTGGATATATGAATTAAATAGCCCAAATAATACAAATTAGAGAGAAAATGAGGATTTGGGTTTTTTGTTTTGAGCTTGTCTCTTTGAGAGACGGACTCACAAGAAAGGTGAAGTTAAAATATAGTCATGTGAGATCTTATTTGATTCGTCTTAATGTAAAAAATATTAATATTAACTTTTTATAATTTTAGTTACAAATCATTATGGATATTAAGGGTTAACTGTCGGCAAGTGTGAAAAAGCAAATGTGACTACCAACTTGAATAAGAGGGAGTACTTGAGAAGAAGATATGGAAACGAAAAAATATAAAATCTGAAGTTTTTATCAACAACTAGTCTCCTACACATGCCATTAAATATTAATGTCCATTTATTGTATCCTTAATGCCTAATTACATTATCCTTAATGCATACGTACAATATAGTACTTAATGCCCACTAAATAAAGGTACTTAAAATGGCTACTTACAATATTATAAACGCGTACCGAGAAACTTAGCCCGCTAATTTACTTACCATATTTTTAATGTCTACTTATAATATACTTAATGTCCATCGAGTAAGTACTTAAGTACTCACAATATTCTAAATGCCTATTTACAATATTCTTAATGTCTACCAAAAAACTTATTTTATATATATTTTGATCCAGTACAATAAGAGATAATATCTCAAAGAAACTCTCACTCAAACAAATTTGTGTTTTATCAAATAGCTAATATCTTGAGAGACTGTCTCTTTGAGTTTTGAGAGACATATCTCAAACCTAGCCCATTAAAGATTAACACTATCTAGGGATGGTCACGGGTCCAGGACCCTGTTGGACCCGCCCCAGATCCGACTCTTTTAAGGGTCTGGGTCTTATTTTTTGAGACCTATCGGATCCGGGTCGGATCTGGATCTAAAAAATATTTGGCGGGTCCGGGTCCGGGTCCGGGTCCAATATCTGGACCCTGGACCCGCCCCTTGGACCCTTATAAATATAAAATTGTCTATTTTTATTTGTCTTTTACATATGAATTTTGCCCCCAATATTTTTTTCTTTTTATTATAATCATAATATGTATCAATAATATATATGTTACTTGCTAAATGCTAACCCAATTACCCTTATTTCATGGACGCGAACTAGTGTTTATAATATAATTTAAGCGTATATGGGTAACGCTATGCGAGTTTAGATGTTAAATTAGTATTAAATATTTGTAAAATACGATAATAACTCTTTTACAAATATACGAAAAATATAATGACTTACAAATATTTCAAATTTGACAAATTCAAGAGACTTTTTTTAGACCCACTAAGGACCCATTAAGGACCCTAGACCCATCAGATTCGGAGGGTCTGGGTCCGGGTCTGAAAATTTTGGACCCTTAGGGTCCGGATCCGGGTCTGGATCTCAAAAAATTAAAAGGGTCCGGGTCCGGGTTTGGTTGGACCCGCCCCATGACCATCCCTAACACTATCTACTTACCCTATCCTTAACATCTATTTAAATTATTCTTAATGTATATTTATCGTATATTTAATGTCTTCTTTAATATCTTAAATGTCTACTTATACCATTCTTAATGCCTACTTATAATATTTTTGAAAACATATAATGAACCGACCCAATTATAGATGATCTCTTACAAAAATTTGGGTTTAAATATAAAATATAATTGGGAAATTCCACGTGGTAACCCTAAGGTTTTGGGTTTTTCACGTGGTAACCAAAACTTTTAAAAAATCCACTCGGTAACCCTGAGGTTTCGTAAATGTTCCATCATGACCTTTTTGCACATAAAAACGTTAACAAACGTTAATTTTGAAGCTTTATGGTTGTTGTATGCATATTTATACGACTCATCATTACAAATGACATCAGTTTGAACCTTTTTTCCCAAAATTTAAACCTCAAATCTATCATTTTTCATCCAAATCATATTTTGTTCCTCCAAATCCAAAGATTGTAGAGTTTGGGTTTATATTTCGGGGAAAATGGTTGAAACTGATGGCATTTAAAATGGTGAGTCGCATATATAGGTGTACAATAGCTTTAAAGCTTCAAAATTAATATTTCCTAACGTTATGCTAACGTTTTATGTGCAAAAAAGTCATGTCGGAATGATTTTGTAAACCTCAGGGTTACCATGTGGATTTTTTTAAAGTTTTGGTTACCACGTGGAAAACCCAAAACCTCAGGGTTACCACGTGGAATTTTCCAATATAATTTAAGAGTGATAAGTGAATAGTGACAAAAATAAATGGTATTACTAGCTTGAATATGAGGGAGTATAATTTACGAATTTTAATATCAAACTTAAATATGATTTCTCATCGATTTATATTAAAGATTATATTGATGTGAGAACTTGATAGATTCGTCCCAATATACATTTTTTAAATATCAATTTTTAGAATTTTTAAAAATCACATTTATAATTATTTGACTTTTAAGTTTTTATTGAGATCTGCATACAAAGCAAATAGAAAAAATAAATGAAAACAGAGAAGTAAGTATAATACTTTGAGAGTTACGTTTGTCATTTTTTATTTGAAATAACCTTAAAATTAGAAGCTTGTATCTTACTTCATATTAATTGAATTATTTAATCAATATATAAGAAATACTTCACGATAAGAATTTGTATATTATTTTGTACTCTAACGTTTCTTTTTATAGAAATGATTGATAATGCTTTTTATATAGAAATGATTGATACTTACTCCTAATTTTAGGGTGATTTGTTTGCTATTACTTACAATAATAGATAGTGTGTTTGCCTTTCTAAAAAACCTACTTTAGGAAGACTAATGACTTTTTTTTCTCTAATTTGATTGAATAATGATGAACTAATTAGGTTTAATTTAGTCTCGTCTAGTCTAAACTAATCTCTTTTAATTGAGTTATTGTATTATTATTATTATTATTATTATTATTGTTATTATTATTATTTTTGGTTTGTCAGAGCACTGTGCGATCATCCCTAGTACAGATGTACCAGGAAACGATCCTCTACTGCACCGAATGACCTAGATCAACGGTAGCTGTTAATCAGGCTCTGATCACACGGTCATGGTTCATCAACCAGACTTGGTTTCCTGTCTCCTTAGAACCCAAAGTTACAGAGGTACGAGCCTATAGAACAGATCATGTTCAAGTAAGGTCGTTAATTATTATTATTATTATTATTATTAGCAAGTAAAATTTCTATAAAAGTTAGATAGAAGCCAAGCAATATAAACTAAACGGATCAACAAGCGTCGTAGAACATCTATAGCAACAAAAAGAGTCATGCTACAAGGACCATACTTTATAGCCACCATAGCAGGCAATATACTCGTCACTCGTCCTCATGAAAGTCGAGCAATCAACAACCAAAGGATAACAAACAATATCCTATAAACAATAATTTAGATTATTGAATGTTAATTGATAGCTACGTTCAATAGGGGTTGAACCCCAAACTTTCTGCTCCACATACAAATGCTCTATCTATTGAGACACCAGCGCTTTTGGTAACATATATAATAATTTTAATAAAGTCCTACTTACATGGTGAACCAAGTGACCTATAAACGGTCAAGGAACCAACTCAACCAAAAGCTTAAGCTGATGGTTGAGGCCTCGGAATATTTTATATACTCTAACACGTCTCCTCACATGAGAGCCCTTTGGGCTAGAAGTGTGGATGCAACAGAGGCTTTTCTCATACCTGGTGCTAAATATTCCACTTAAATAAGGGGTGATTAAGATTCGAACCCGTAACCTCTTGTCACGTTGGCTTCTGATACCATGTCAAGGAACCAACTCAACCAAAAGTTTAAGCTGATGGTTGAGGCCCCAGAATATTTTATATACTCTAACACGCCTCCTCACACAAGAGCCCTTTGGACTAGAAGTGTGGATGCAAGTTGCAACACAGGCTCTTCTCATACCTGGTGCTAAATATTCCACTTAAATGAGCGGTAGTTGAGATTCATTTTTACATCCTAGAATATTTAATATACTCTAACATAAACAATAATTTAGATTATTGAGTGTTAATTGCTAATAATGCATTCAACCAAAAAAACATAAGAGTAGGATTATGGATAATAATAAATAGTAAGGTAAATCTCAAAAGAAGTTGGCAACCACCAAGCTGATAGCACTGTTTCCCTTTGATAATACACTCGAAGTTCTGACCTTATATCTTTTGGTCTCCCTGTTCCCTTTTGTTTAGTTTTGTATACCATTTTATACACCCACTTTGCCCCACTTTTATACTATCTACTCTTATTATGGCTATGATTATCTATAAAGATGTGTTTTATTGCTATAAGATATTCAATTATATTGGTCAAATTCATCCAATTATTTATTTTTTGGAACGCTAAAAATATTTAATCAAATATTGTTGGAAATACTTCACATGTGAGACAAAATCCCACATCGATAAAATAGTGGGTTATTGACTTGCATATATAGTGGGTGAACTAATCTTCCTACATCCATATGGTTTTGGGAAACAATGAACCTCACCGAGTGTATGTGCAAGTCAACGCTCTTGACCCGTGGGTTTGTGGGCCCGAGCCCACGAGTGTTCCATGTCCCTACGAGTGGGCCACAATGAGATTATGTGACAAATTTTCACGGCCTAATAAAATTGTTGTGAGAGACGGTCTTTTCTATAGACACATTAGATATATGGGTTAAATAGCCTAATTAATACAAATTAGAATGAACATAAAAACATGAGCCTTTTATTTTGAAGTCTTCTCTTTGAAAGACGAGTTAAATGCGTCAATTTCATTCAATTATTTAATTTTAGTACGTACATTATCTTTTTTTATCTTTATTTAAAAATTAAATGAGTAGATTAAGTTGATAGGAGTTTTTCTATGTGACAACACTTAACAAAATTGAAATATTAGTACGCATATTATCTTTTTTCAAAGATTTTTAAAACACTAAACTCTCTCATCTACGCATTTAAAGTTTATTTGACATTTTTTGATTTTGTTACGAATCCATCTTTGACCAACTTCGTATTAACTTGATGCTAATTGCAAAACCCAAATATGAGATAATTTGTAATTGGTTTAACTTTGGTTAAATATAAAATTGACTTAATATGACTTGAGTGTAATTTAGCACAATTTAAAAGATCGATAAAAATAAATTTACAGCCCTTACTACTAGTCATGTTATAATATACAGGAAATGATGATCGTATTCGTATGTCATGAGAATTTGAAGAACCTTGGCTACCACAATTCACAAACAACAACTTTAAAGCAGTATCTTGTATGAGACGATCTCATAAGGAGACATGTTTATATATAAGTATACAACATTTAAAAATGAATATTAATTGAATTTAACTATTTGTGAAAGGTAAACACAAATTCTTACTTGAGAGTTGAGACCGTCTTTTGTAAAGACGGCTCTTAAAAGCCCAATCCGATTCTAATACATATTGTAACAACTCTAAATATAGATTTGAGCTGAACTTTTAAGAAACGTCTTTACAAAAGACGGTCTCTCAAGAGAGAACCTAGGTTGTAAATACTACCAATAGTCTCATTTTTATGGAAACAGGGTGAACAACACCAGCACCCAACACCCAACGGAAACGATATTGGGCCTAATGGCTATTAGTCCATAAGATAAAACGGATAACGTTATTTTGGGCCTAAAGGTAATGAGAAATAAATAGGAAATTGGGCTAACAGTTGGAAAAAATAGGAAACTTCAGAAATAAAAACCAAAAAAGTCCGTCTTGTTGTATGAGACTGTCTCATGATTAGATAAGCTCAAAACAAAAAGCTCATAAGTTAAAAGTTTTTATATTGGACTATAAAACTCAAGTATGAGACATGTCACACGGTGAGACCATCTTATACATGATTTGTGAAAAACCCAATACATCCCTTAAGTAAATCTTATAATAGTTATTTTAAGACTTAAAATGTCAATTTCAATATTTAAACTGTCAATTTTAAGTATTAATCTAAACAAAGGTCCAACTAGTAATTTTTTTTAACAATTTTTTTATGCGTATGAATTGTCACTTTTTTTTACTTTTTAAATCCTTTATGAATGGGATGAGTTTAAGTTTAACGCATTAGTGAAAGTTGGATTTAAGTTTAGTGCGCTAGTCAAAGTTGAGCTCTAAGTATATGGGTTAAATTTGATTTGAAAATGTTAGGTCCTAACTTTATTATTGGGTCTAAAATAAGTGTTTATGGACTATTAAGCTATTTGAATTTAGAATTAGTTTGATTTTATAGGTTAGGTTTGGGTTAGGCCTAAATCTATTTTCATTGGACAAAAACATAACACTATCCCAACACATTTTGATAGAAAGAGCTGTTTCCGCGAAATCGGGTCAAAGTCTCTCTGACCAGAAGGTGAAATCTTCGGTTGTTTATAAGTTTCCGAGTATTTGGTTGCTGGCAGAATACCTGCAAAACAAACAGAGTTACTTGCCCGGGGGGTGTGTCCCGGAAAGCCCCTCCGACGCTCAAGTCAGTAAATGAATTCTAATTTTTGTGATTTGAAGCTAAAAATGGTAGATAAAATAGGGAGAGAGAGCATACCTTTTAAGGTTTAATTTTGGGGTATTTATAATGGTTGAATGAGTGGATGAAATAGTCACAGGGGCTTTTTGGTAATCTCACCTTATGGTGGGTTAGGCTGAGCATAAATTAGTAGTTTGGGCCTCTTGGCTTGGTCCAAGAAGATTGGGAGTAGTAAACCCAATAACCAGAGTCATACCCTAAAAGTAAGATTAGTCTGAAACTAAAAATGATTGTGGATGAGTTTAGAAAATTTAAAACACATAAGTAATTTTTTTAAAAAAATTTTAAAAAGTTTTTGGTAAATTTAATTCAAAATAGTAAGCATCTCCATGTCCGAACATAAGATCAGGTATGTTCACTGCTATTAACAGAGAACAAAAGAGTTGGTCAAAAAAGTCAAAATTGTTTATTTGCAGTTATTAACTGCAAATAAAAGGAGACGATGTTATAACGTTAGATGAAAAAATGGCTTCCCTTTTTTTGTCTCATCTAACTTTATGGCATTATCTCTTTTTGTTGGCATTTAATAAGTGCAAACAAACAATTTTGCCCAATTTTTTATTCGTTGTTAGTAACTGCAAACTAGCATGACCTTTGGCTTAGACATAAAGTCGCTTATTTTTTAAATGAAATTTGCCCGAAACTCATTTTTTGTTTCTTTTGTTAAAAATACTTATTTGTTTTATATTTTCTTGAGTTTATGGGTCAAATTTTTGTTGCATCTTGGTACACTAAAAGCAGTAGCTAAGAAATGGTTATACTTTCTTTGTTCCAAATTAATTGTAATGTTTGCTTTTTCACGCGGTTCAATGCACTAATTCAATTCTTAATATCTCTAATTATGTATTATAAAAATTATAAAAAATTTAATATTAATTTTTGCATCGAGACGAATCAAACAAGATCTTAAATCTTAATTGACTATATTTTAACTTATAACTTAAAAATTAATCACCAATTAAGGAAGATAAAGCGAATAGTACATCTATTATGAATATTGCAAGTAAATCGGAACGGAGGAAGTATTTTATCAACCAACACTAGATACCGACCCATTGGATCTAATGGCTGATTTATCGAGTTGGGTTTGAATGGGTCTAAGCCCATGTGTTGAATTTCTGTTGAGCCTAGATTTGGTTTCAATAAGAAAATTAGTAAGTCTCATGGGAGACGGTCTATTCTATAGACGGAATCCATGAAGCCCAGCCCAAAATATAACATAGTATATTTGGAATTATAATAAATTATTTGGGGTTATAATAACTTATATTTGGGGTTATAGAATAGTATATTCGAGGTTATAATACCTTACATTTAGGATTATAACATAATATAATTGATATGATAATAAAAAAAATCAATTAAGGGAAATGGGCTGGCCCAATTTTGTGGTCTATCCTATAGACCGTCTCTTGTGAGATTTTGTGTAAGAAAATATAGGCCTAGATCCAATTGTTTTTCACATGACTAAGATCCGATCCTAAACCATTAACCCATTAATCGATACATTATTATACCTTTAAAAAAGAATTAAGTCTCAAACAAGTCTAACTATAAATTTGCTCTTCGTTTGTATTAGAATGTCTCACGGCAAGGCAACTTTAAAACAAGTCTATAAGCTAAAAATTTTTATTATTGGGCATTTTAACGTAAGTATGAAACATGTCTCATTATGAGACCATCTTATCAAAAATTCGTGAATTGTTAATTGTTATCTTATCAACAATATTTAATATGAAAATAAAAATATTTAATATTAGAATAGACCCTAAAATAGACCCTATTAGTAAAAGTTCTAAAATTTTATTTTTAAGTTTTTAAATAAAAAATTTAAATAAAATATTTAAATTTAATTTAAAAAATTAAAAAATTTAATTAATATATTTTTTCTTTAAAAAAAATTGGAAGTAGAGAAAGGGGATGAGAGATTAGAAATAGAGTAAAGACTGGGAGTAAAAACTTAATCCACCTTTAAGTTAATATGGACCAATATTCAAAAAAAAAAATTTCCATCTATAGGCATTTAAGTACGCTAATTGGTGTGGTGAATGGAGATACAAATTATACTATTTTTGGGATATTTATCCATACATACATTAAAGGTCTATCATCTATGTGTTATTTTCACCTGAGGTGCAGTGTCCTCCTATATAATACTTCCTCCGTTTTATAATACTTGCAAGTAAGTGTGACATCTTGTGTGGGAAAATATAACAATGAGTAGCAAGTATCATGTAACGGAGGAAATATGGTGCAATCTTTCTCTTTTCGAATAAAGCTTATAATGTGTGCCACCGGACAAAAAAAAAAAAACTCATGTGTATGATTTGATAATCAATTTATATTTTTTCGATTTAAAAATTTTAGAATAGTTCTTTTGAAAAATAATTTAAAAACTACTCATCATGCTTGAAACAACTTTACCATGAGACAAATATTTTTCTATTTAATCACTTTAAAACATAATCAAAAAAAATATATAAATCAATTTAATAAAAATAATTTCACTATAAGAATATCTTATTTAAGAATTTACTCCCTCCGTTTTATTTAATTTGCAGCATTTTTTATTTTGGTTCGTCCTACTTAATTTGCATCATTTATATTTTTGAACTATGGCCCACCACTTCCTTTTAATCGCATCCATATATTCTAACTCTCTTTAAATCTCAACCACACAATTCATTCTTACTCTCCATCTATTACCATTATCTATCTTTTTTTTTGAAAAAACAATGAGGGTGTTTGGCAAATAGCTGATAGCTGATAGCTGATTATAGTGGCTGATTTGACCAGCTGATTTTATTAACTGGTTTGACCAGCTGATTTTGAACCGCTGCTATAAGCAGCTTGTTCAAAAACAGCTTATTCATATCAATAGTTGTTTCAACCAGCTGATTCACCAAACACTATCTTTAGCTGGTTTCACCACCCAACCCTCTATTAATATCCAAATAAGCTAAAATTGTTCAATAAGCTAATTTGCCAAACGCTCCCAATAACTTTCTCTTTGCTTCAAATTATACCGGGGAGTAGTATGTTTTTAAAATATGAAGATCTAACATGGTACGAACATTTTTTAGGAGTGTCCCTACATAGTACACATTCGTTGAAAACATAACAAAAGTAAGAAAAAAAATGTTAGTGATGAGTCTCATACAGGTATAGGCTACAGGTAGCGCTTCTTTGCCTCTTCCTTTCACAAGTATCTTGGGCTTTTCTTTTGTCTCCCTTCTTTTGCTTTAATCCTAAGTTCTACCCTTTAACACAATTCAACCATAAAATCACTCAAAAAAAAAAAGAAAAAAAAAAGAAAAAGAAAAAAAAAATCAGTATCAACTATTTCTCGTGATTCCTCCATTATAGACTACCTGTTTTTCTTTCCTCCTATAGTTTCATCACCATTCACCACCCTATTTTTCACTTACTTTCTTATTCATCTCTTTTGTATTATCTAAAACCCTAATTTTCCTGCTTTTTAAACACCCATCTGAAAAATTTTGTTTTTTGTTGGTTTTTGTTGTATGGGTCTATATTACAACCGATTTGGACATCTGGGTAAGTTTTTTTTTGTTCATTTGTTGTTTTGTTTTCTTTTTATTATGATGATTTTGTTGGGTTTTTTGGGGGTGTAAGAAAGGCAATTTCTTTCTCTGTTCTTGTAGTTGAGGATTTATGATGTGATTTGACCTCCTAATTTATTGGATTTGTACTCTTTTAGGTTTAAATTGATTCATTTTGCGTTTTTTTAATGGGAAATTTGTTGAATTTATATATGTTGAATAGTATGCGTGAAAGTGACTCTTTCTGACTCTTTTTGTTTTTGCTAATTATGTTGTGTTGCTTATAGTTTTGTTTAATTAGGGGATTGAGAGAGTGATTGAAAATAACTTGTGATTTATTGTTGGTAAAAGAAAGCTTGTGGTTGTCAACAAGACTATAGCTTTGCACAAAAAATGATCTTCATGTTAAATATGTTGGTAGGTTGATGTTGAAGTTTTGAGCTTAGGGTAGATCAGATTGTGTTTTGTACTCAGGCCATGAGTGGACTTCTATGTGGCTGGTTACTTTTGGGTTTCTGGGGTTAAATTTTGATTTTTCAGTAGCTAGGAAGCAGTGTAACATAATTCGCCTGTTAATTCACTATTTGAGTTCATTATTCGCTCAAAATGACCCTAAATTGGCTCAAAATTGACCATAATTCATTTTTTTAATTCGCAATTCGCAAAGATTAGTGAATCATGTGACAGTGGTAGCAAGAGTAGGTGTGTGAAGAGCAGGCTTGTTTGCGTTATTGGGAGTTTTATTTGACACCTATCGTTTTCTTGTTGAATAGCAGTTTTATGATGATATGAGCCTGAAACCTTGAAATGTTTGCCGGTTGGAATTCCTTGCCAAAAGATAAGTAGCATTTGTTATACTAGTAGCCCTTTTGAGAAAAACTGCTTGTCGTAGCAATTTTGAATTTCAATATGATAGAATTGCTTCGTGGGTGACAATCAGTAGGTGTCTTGCTCATTTGTCTCCGTGGTTCTTCGTCTGAGATGGGTTAGTTTTGAGTTTATCGGCTTTAGTTCCTTACAAGTTTTGCGGACTTGGATGATCGCGTCAAAGATGGATACTTTGGCTACCAATTGCGAAATTGTGGAGGTTAAGGAAGAATTCAATATGAATGAGAAAGTGAGAAAGCATTATATGTCTAGACAAGGGCGCGTTTATTCCATTGAAGATGACATCAATCAGTTATTTGACTCGGTGAATATTAAGACTTCTATTAAAGGGAAAGCTCTACAAAGGAATCCTATGAAGCGACCCATGAGGGTGAAGTCTCCACAGGCATCGGGTATTGGAATATCGGAAACAGCAAATCTGAAACAGGCTTTGAGGGGATTGTGCATCTCACAAGCATCAGAAATGGCTGCTCAGAAAAAACGGACCCTGAAACCAAGAGGGTCAACAGGAACTTCAGATGGAGGATCAATAAACCGGTTGCACAAGACAGTATTCCAGACTAAAGGACCCGGTCTTCTTTCTAGTGAAGGGAAAAGAAATCTTGAGATATCGTTTCCTAGTAAAATTGTGGCCAACCTCTCTGAGACTGTACTAGAATCTGTCGAAGTTTCTGCTCCAATTTCATCAAATCAAACCTGCAACCCATCTACCTCATTTGATCAGCGAGAAGGAGCAAAGACGAATATGGTTATGCCTTTGGCACCAGAGTCCACCAGTGAAAATTCTAGTACAAACCAGGGTAATAAAGGTCACAAGAATTTGATGGATTCTTTACTGGGTACTCGTACCATCAAAGATGTTTTAGGGGTCGATGATTTAGGTTCTGTCAACAGAGATAAGGATCTGAGTCAGACTGATGTCTTGAATACAGATTCATGCCAAAAGAGTGGTGGTATTGATGAGAAATTAAAGAATACAAAAGGCAGTAGTCCGCGTCTTATAAAATCGGTCTTTTGGAATAAAAATCTCGTCAAGAGGAAAGTAAAGGCAGAGTCAGATAGTACGGATTTGTGTCACGAGCCTAGGACTTGTGAGCTGGTTGGAAAGGCTAGCAAAGTTTCTTTGAAGTATGAGAATGCAGGAAATGGGAAGATAACTTCGGGTTCTAAAAATGAAATTGGCGCGGTTGAGCTCAGTTCAAGAGGTCTAGATGCAAGACTAAGTCAACTGATTGTCGCAAAGTTTGATGGTCCGTGCAGTGAAATTCCTAAAGTTGACGGGAAGTCTAGATCTAGGGACAAGGGGGAGTTCTCTCAAAGCTCAAAAAGTAGTATTGGTGAATTTAGCAGCAGCACAAGTGAAGAGAGCAGTGCAAGTGGGTCTAGCCGTTGCTGTAATAGGCCGCATATGTCGAAAGACACACGGTGGCAGGCTGTGCGCTGCGCTCAAAAGCAGTACGGATTCTTGAGTTTGCGACATTTTAAGCTTTTGAGGAGGCTCGGTTCTGGGGACATTGGAACTGTTTACCTTGCGGAGCTATTGGGTTCTAAGTGCCTATTTGCTTTGAAAGTTATGGATAATGAATTTTTGACTCGGAGGAAAAAACTAATACGCGCTCAAACAGAAAAAGAGATCTTGCAAATGCTGGATCACCCTTTTCTGCCTACATTGTATGCCCATTTTACGACGGATAAGCTTTCATGCTTGGTTATGGAGTATTGTCCTGGCGGGGATTTACACACTATCAGGCAGAAGCAACCAAATAGATGTTTCTCCGAGCATGCAGCTAGGTATAATTTCTTCTTTGTTCACCTAGCTTTTAGTATCATGGTGCTGTAACTGTGAAATATCATTGCCTTCAGAAGGCTAAAACGATCATACTTGGCCTATGATTCATACTTTTACTGCATTTCATAATTTTCGGAGACTGTTCGGTGAATTCTGTGATTACTTTCTTTACAGATCCTTCACCCTCGTACACTATCGTGTTTTATGTTGTTTTGGATAGTAGTCATTTGTGCTTCATGCTTTCCATTTTGTTTTGGCTATATCATGCTTTGGAGGTCTTATTTTTTTTTTTCCTTTTTTTGGCAATAGTTTACTTTTTTCCCCTCGTGCATCGTTTATTGGTTACTCTTGTGTAAAAAATATACATGTATTCGCGGTAATTGAACATATAAATCAAATAAGTATAATAATATACTTTTAGGGCCCCTCTAATAATGGGGCTCTGTGTGGTAGACCGCTTTGCACATGCTAATTGACGGCCATGCAGTTATGCATCTATTTTATACTTCGTAATTACTTAATTTTGTTTTATGCCAACCATGGTCAGGTTTTATGTCGCTGAAGTACTCTTGGCTCTGGAGTACCTTCACATGCTAGGAATCGTGTATCGAGACTTGAAGCCTGAAAACATCCTAGTTCGAGAAGATGGACACATTATGCTATCTGATTTCGACTTGTCGTTTAGATGTGTTGTCAACCCAACTCTATTCAAATCGTCTTCGCCAATTATTGAACCTGAAAAGAAGGTATCTTCTGGAATATGTTCTGAATCTAGCTGCATGGATCCCTTTTGTCTCCAGCCATCCTGGCAGATCTCGTGCTTTACTCCGAGGCTCTTAACTTCAGCTTCAAGAACCCAAAAGCTTAAATCTGAACAAGCTGTTCAGGTTACTCCATTGCCACAACTTGTAGCGGAACCAACTGAAGCTCGTTCCAATTCCTTTGTCGGAACTCATGAATACTTGGCCCCCGAAATCGTCAAAGGGGAGGGTCATGGGAGTGCTGTTGATTGGTGGACATATGGGATATTCCTCTATGAGCTTTTATACGGTAAGACACCCTTTAAAGGATCAAGCAACGAAGAGACGTTAGCCAATTTGGTATCACAGCCACTCAAATTTCCCGAAACCCCTTTAGTTAGCTTTCATGCTAAGGATTTGATTCGAGGGTTGTTGATCAAACAACCGCAAAATCGTCTAGGATTTGTGAGAGGTGCTGCTGAGATAAAGCAGCACCCTTTTTTCGAGGGCTTAAACTGGGCATTAATACGGTGTGCAGTACCGCCAGAACGGCCCAAGTTTCGTGATGTCGGTAAAGGTCTCTTTTCAAGTAAGAAAAAGACCAAGAAGTCTCTGGGAGTTCAGTCTAGTGAGCTCACTGGTGAGTTTGAGCTATTTTAAGCATGAGCTGAAAATGTTTTGAAAAATTTTCCTTGTTTACCATAGTGAGGTAGTTAGGTATCTCATACAACATGTAACACATGCATAGCCCTTGGTGTAAATGTAAGAAATTAGCTTTATTATATACTTCTAATCTATGAAAAAAAGAAGGAATTTCTTCCTTGTCCGTAGAGGCGTTCAAAATAGATCTGATAATTCGATATTCACCCGACCTTATAATCGAATCCGATTTGACCCGACTTATAAATGAATTACAATTATGTAAAATTAATGTGGACACAAAATCCGAATCTGTATCTTCCCAAAACACTCTACTTGAAATCAACCAGATGATCTGAATGAACACCTCTAATTGTGTCTTTTATACACTTTTTACAATTTTTATTAAGAAAATTGATAAAATTTAGGAAAAATTACCTAGAATAATCCAAACTATTCACGATTTTCCTACAATAATCCCAACTATTGATTAACCATGAATAATCTCAACTTTGAGGGGCATTTTCCTAGAGTAAACCCGGTGACCGGATGACTTGCTATAGTAAGTTTTATTTTTTTTAAAAAAAAGATAAATTTAAAAACAATGTCAAAAAAATGTTAAAAAAAAATGTTCATAAAAAATTTATGATTTTTTTTTATTATTTAGAATTTTTTATGTAAATTTTAAAAAATATTTTCTAATTTTAAATTAATATTTAATTTATTTTTTTGGTGAATTACCTACTATAGCAGGTCATCGGGTTACCCAAGCTTACTCTAGGAAAATACCCCTCAAAGTTGGGATTATTCATGGTTAATCAATAGGTGAGATTATTATAGGAAAATCATGAATAGTTTATATTATTCTAGGTAATTTTTCCTAAAATTTATGATTTATGGTAGGGTAGTATACTAGTATATTATGCATGAAGCTTGACAAGCATGTTTTTTCATCATAAGTTTAGTGGCTAAATAAGGATTTTGGTGGGAAATTAAGGTACTAAATCATTTCTCACAAGTAATAATGGTAATAAAAGTATAATTACTAATTAGGATAAGCATGAAGATCTTATGATGCCGTTGGGTTGCGCGTAAAAGCAGTCACAAAAAAGCAAAAAAAAGTAAAACACATAGTCAAAAATGGCAAGCTTTATTAGGCTTTATAAGAATAATAATGGCAACACCTAACAGAGAAAAGAGACAATAAGTGTGTAGATGATGGAAAAAAATTACCCTCGTTAATTTTTCTATAATAATATTAATTTTTAATTAAAAATAATAATGTAAATTTTGAAGAATGTTTTTTTAGAGTGTTCCTAACATGTTAAAAACCAAATTATAGATATTATACAATAAAAATTAATAAATTAGTTAATAAATAAAAGTTAATATTGTTCTAGGAAAATAGTCTCTAAATTAGTACTAGATTCATGTTAAATTAAAAATTAATATTAGTATAGAAAAATTAACAAAAAATTATAGTAATTTTTTTATGAAAATAACTTTTCCTCATAAACAAGTTTTCATAAATAAGTTTTTCTCAATCAAGTGCTTATAGTATATGAAATTTAGCTCGAAATTCAAATGTTAAAGTTCAAAATTTACAAGTGACAAGTCATAAAAGATGGCAATGAACTACAAAAACTATATAAAGCAAGATATAGGTCAAATGTCATTTTCCTTTGCTCACAACTTGGGAGTTGCAAAAAAGAAATTTTTGGATACAAAAAACACAAATTCTTATGAGAGACGGTATTTTTAGAGACTATTTTTAATTGGACCGGTCTATTATATATTTTGTAAAATAGTTTAAGTTAGCTTTAAGAATGATGTAAGTAGATATTTAAGATATTAAAAGTAGGCATTAAGGATACAGAGAGTAAGCATTAAAGATGATATAAATAGACATTTAAAATACAGTAAATAAACATTAATCCTTAATGAATTATGCTTAAGATACGTCTCTCAAAAAATTAACTGTAAATAAAATTAGCATTCAACCATATCAAATACTCCCTCCGTTCCTTTTTGATCTTCCACTTTGTGTTTTTCACAAATAGAAGTATTAAGAAAGAAGGAATCTTTGGTACTAGTGGGTATTATTTTAATTATATAGTAGTGGGAAATAATGATTGTATTGGAATTATGAGAGAAAAAATAATTAAATAGTAGTGTGAAGTAATGATTGTATTGGAAGTATGAGAGAGAAAATAATTAAATAGTAGTATGAAGTAAGAAAAGTGGGGTTTTAAGGGGTAAAAGTGAGATAAAAACTTTCCAAAAATAGAAAGTATTCTAAAGTGGGAGAACTTTTAAAACTACATGTTATAGTAAGGTGGAAGAACATAAAGGAACGGAAAGAGTAATTAAAAAGAAAACTTTGTCTATGTTGACGTTCCACTATTTTTTCTTGGTCTTCCACAGTGTACTAATAATAACTAATTTTGTTCTAAACCTCTAGATCTACTTGAGGTTTTATGAAAAAAAAAACTTTTAAAATCCATTGTAAATATGAGTTCAAAAACTTGAATATTGAATTGTTGATTTGAACTAATAATTAAAGTTCAATTTGATTTAGAGATATGTACATTCTAGATCTCAAAAAAAAACTAAAAATGTTACATACTATTTTTATCCATGTTTTGTCCCCCAAATAGTACACGACTCCACGTACATGTTCTTGTTATATGCTATTATTATGTACAATTATTTGTTTATGTAAAGTTACCTATAATGTTTGTTATTTTTATTTAAGGATGATTTAAAAATAAAATTTTTGTTAATTTAATTGCTACTAACAAAGATAAAATTGAGTATATCCGACTCTAAATTTACTATAATTACGATCCACCTAATAGCAATGGGTAATTAATAAGTTTAAACATTTAAAAAAAATTGAAAGTATTAATTTTTCTTAAATAAAGTTAAATACACGTTTAATACTCAAATTTGTGTCCCATATACTTCACAAATAACGTGTTAATAGGAAAAAGGTGTAATTTTGTTTAATTTTCCATTACCATTTTCAACCAAATACCCATTTCGAAGTGATAATGAATGAAAATGAGAATGAATTTTAGGACAAAAAAAAAAACCGATAAACAAGCATAATCATAATTCAAAAACCTTTTCAAGTGGTTTTCTAGCTAAAATTATACAAAGGTTTCAAAATTATTTTCATTATTTAATACCAATAACCGAAGGATCGTTTCTTGCACATAAAATATGTTGCCTCCAACAACAAACTGAACTTATTAATATTAGAAAATAATTTAAGCTATTAACCAAGTTGTTAAAGTATTGATTGTTAACCCACACATGAATTGTCCACATCAAGATAAAGAGAAAAAAAGTAATATCACTTTACAAACTTGAGTAACCTCTGCAATCAATTAGTTTTAGTTGTCCGACTATTCGTTGAAGTTCTAGAAGACCGTTCTCGAGCTGGGGGACTCTTTGATTGCACTCTCCTTTATGGGTATGAGCATGCCATCGTTCCTCCCTCCCTGGGCCCTGATCATAGTTTTCTATGAGCGGAAAACACTGGGTATGATGATGACAACGACGACTATCCGTTGAAGTTTGAGTAACCTTTTTGTTTGGGTTATCCATGTCCATTTCTTAAATTCTAGCGGTTAAAGAACACATGTTACCCGGGTCCATATTTCATTGTACTACTAGCACAAAGAAGATTGTTCTGATTTAATGATTAAGATGGACTGATGGAGCAACAATCTTCCTTGACATAATCTCCAAGGCCATCACTTAGAAGGAACAAAACTAACAACTAATGACTGCCTGATATTAACAATACACTAATAACAGATCAGTATCTTGTCTCTCTGGAACCTTTTAAAACAAGTTATGCTAAATTATACGTACATACAACAAAGGCGAAAATTTGTCGATGTCACGAGCTACACTCACCCCAACCCAATGTTCTTTTCGACAAAAACGAACTAAATTCATTCCCATCCGATCCCAAGAAGTAACATTATACAAATTCCTAAAGAATAAGGTGCACTACTGATTTCTTATCATAAAACAAGTGATTAAGAGGTGTACCTTGCAACTCAGACGATATAAGTCTTTTTGAGTCCTTTTCTAGAGCGTTTCCTACTCTGTGGGTTGGCACTAAGAAACGAGAAGGCATTAACAAGCTCCGAGTCCTCTTCGTTGATCAAGATTTTAGCCATTTTTGGTTTGGCGAGCAAGAGTTTGGCCACCAAGTAACCTGCGATAGACCATGTCTGAAATAAGCGAGATTGTTTGCCAATGAACCTTGCTCCTTTCGTGTCGTAGTATTCAGGCCATCTGTCTTTTGATATACGCTGCTCTGCGATTTTGACAGCTTTTTCTGCAATCTCTGGTCTGTTCATCTTTATGCAAGCCACTGTGAGCTGAAAAAAACAATGTACAACTTGTTAAGAACACCAATACAACTTCAAGCAATACATGAAGATACCGAAAAATGGTTATGTTTTCCTTGTTATTTTTAGTTAGCCTAGCTCGGGAAACGACCATTTTGACCGGCGTTTTGGTTGGATTTTTGTTGTTACTTAATTGGCCAAACAAAAAAACATGTTTGGTGAATACTTTTTAAGCTAATTAAAAGCCGACTTTAAAACCAAAATATAACGCTTTCAAAAACTTTTTTGCTTGATGGCACACTTATTCTCTAATAAACAACCTACAATCAATATCTAATTTCACCAAACATCTCTGTAAACACGACTTATTGTGCTAACTTAAAAGCCAACAAGAATAGCCAATCCTCATGGGAGGTTTTGAGCATGTTCAACATGTTTGACCGCATAGAGTCCCGTAAAAATAGGGGCCTTATTATTAAAGAGCTTAGTATATGTTAAAGTTAGGTGTTTAAAGATACAAAATTAGGAAAATATTATAATTTTGAAAATTGCACAAGGCCTTAATAGAATCTGTCAATTTTTGCTCCGCCCTTGCCAATCTTTCCAACTTGTCAAACAAGATAACTAAAATAACCAACAAAAATTTGCCAAACATGTTTATCCGTTTCTTTAAAGAACTCTAAAAAGTGGTTATGTACTCACCTGCCAGAGCAAAGTAGGCCATGAACCTGCATTGTGATAAGACCAGGGGCTGCAAGAGAAATAACATGGACGAGGAAAGTAAGACGAAAGGCGTCCAATTATGGGACTAATAAATGGAATGATTTCATTGAAACAAGCACATTACGTATTCTTTGGATCACCGCCTGTGACAATGCGCCACTCTTGGTCTTCAAGGGCAGGGTAACAAATTTTGAAAGGCATATCTGCAACTAGATCAGCCCATTTCGCTTCAACAAGGTCTAATATGGCATGTGATTGGTCTGATGTTGCAAGACTGCTTACGATAGACCAGAAGTTTCCGAGAGAGAAGAATCTGAAATCCATGTGGGCAGGTTGCAGGTTTCCTATCAGATAGCCACCTTTCTCGGGCATCCACTCTACTAACCAAGGTGGGATTTGGTCGGGGTAGATATTGAACTTGTTTACTGCATCAAATGAATATTCTTCTGTCTTGTAACGGTAAATTTCGTTGAGTTTTTTCATTTCAATCCAATAGTACTCTCTGATGTGGAATGATAGTGCAAGTAAGCGACTGTTAAGTGCTCTTATGAGGTCAGTTGATCCATCTTCAGGGGTCACCATTTCACGCGCACACAGCAATGCTGAATAAAACAACGCCTGCCAGATATTTAGATCATTGAAGATTGAGAAGCTGAGGGCTAAAAGAACGAAAATGGAAGCAGGAATGGAAAACAGCAACTGTTAAAGAAAGGAAATTGAGATCCCAATATTGTAGAGTTGCATATAGGGGTGTTCAAAACAGACACGATGTTTGATATTCACCTGATCTTGTAACCGAATTCGATTGATCCAACTTAAATATGGACTTATAATTATAAAAAACCAATATGGACACAAGACCCAATTTTGAACCGGCCCGAAACACGTTATCTGAAATCAACCTGTTGACCCGAATGAATTTCATAGTTTCTTTCCTGAACAGAACTACTTTATTATGAACATCAGCATTGGTTCATTAATCCAAAAGGCAGATTAATGAATAAAATCAAACCTGAATTTCGAGGGGGTGACCGTGAATGCCCATACGACGATCAATCATGCAAGACCCATCAGTCACAAGTAGAGTTGGAAACATGTCAAAACCATCAGCTAGACATAACTTGAGAATCATCTTCATTCCAGTCTGTACATCAACCCTTTCTTGCACTGAAAGATCTCCAGAGCATTTTCCATAAGCTCTCAACAATATAATCCACCAAAGTCCTGAATGAAAGTCACAACATGAAGCATACAATTAAGATCTACTCCTAGTTCATAACTAGTCTGTAAAAAGAAAAAGCCTAGACACCAACCAGAGTCGACAGGAGCAACGCGACCTATAGCTGCCTCACCAAAATCAGGATCAAGTACATCCTCAGTGGCAGAATCATCGCCATCTAGGGGAATCGTTCGCACTTTAAAGCTGGCAGGCATCAATCCTTGACCTGGGCTATGACAATCCATGGTTTTCTCCCAACTCTATCGACGACAAAGATATTTCAATTAATCAACATCAGCAACCAAGCAGAAAGAAGTCATAACAAAGATGAACTCCTTAGAAGTTAGAACTCTTCAAATAACAGATCATTGGTATATACCAACTCAATTTTCTCCTCTGATAAGAAATGAGGGATGAAAAAGATTGCGTATTACCTGCAACTGAAGAGTGTGTAGGATGAAGTTCCGCACAATATCATACTCGCCCTTCAAAAGGAACGCTATAGCAGAAGGTATAAAGTCACGAATGAAGACTTGGTCGTAATTTAAAATACTTGTGGAAGTTGGATCATTCGCAGCAATAGTTCCAACCGGATTAGCACAATAATAAACAATCGCTTCATTAAGTAGCTCCCACGCTTCATCCTCAATCGAATCAGCTTTAATCCTCAATGCTTTCTCGCTTTTTGCTGCTGCGGCAGCTATTTTTTCACTAGATATAACTTCAGCTAAACTAGGATTCAACTTGTCACTATTGTCATGAAACAAGGGTCCATTCGAATCATCTCTACTCAAACAATCAAGCCTTTTAACTATAGTTCTCCTCGGAGGGATAGATTTCAACCTCGAACAGAAATCGATTTCCAAGTGATTTCTCTTCCCCCTTGAACCCTTTGACCTTATAGGACATCCCAAGGAAATTGAAGAACTCAAATGGGGTTTACAAAGATCAAATTGAAAAGAAGGATGCAGAAGTGAATCTGAAGTAGCCATTCCTGATCTATGCTCAGTTCACCAACTTAAAATTTCTAAAAGGACACTAACAATTATGGTACCTACAAAGGAAAAAAAATCCCACAATCAACAACAATTACCCACATGATGAGCTCAACAAGAGATTTCAAATTAAAAGGAGCTACTTAAAAACAAATAAAAACAAGAAAAAACTACCTTTAACATAACATTTTAAGGAACATTATACAGAAATCATACCACTATGTATCTCCCATCATATAAGTTATAACAATCAATGACAGAATCCAGCACCCACAAATGATACCAAAAGAATGAGGTCGGCTAGAATTTAGGCCCGACCCAAATGTCAATTAGGGTAAATTTGCCTTATGATGTAATTTATTTCCCATAATATAAGAAAAAACAAAAAGAGTTTAGCAATTTACCCAAATGTTAATTTGGGGAAAGCTTGGGATATAACAACATAAAGCTCAGAATTTCTGCATCACATCAAACCAACAAGCAAATTGCAAATATCCATTGTCATAACGCATATCATCAACAGGGGAAAGGATTCAAGGAAGAATGTTTGTTAATGAAAAAATCACAATCAATCAAAAATATCGAACAATTCTAATTTCTATCTTCCAATTGAAAAGGAAAAACTAGAAATGGTAGAATGGATGATAGAAAAAGCCAACTGACCTGAATCATGTAGTGATCAAAAGAAAGGGTTTACGACTATAATCCCAGATATCTTGCTCAGTTCTGTAGGGTGCTTTATTTTTTAATGGAAATGGAAAATGGATAAAAATAATAATGATTCATTGATTTGATATATTTAGCTAAAAAGAAAAAAAAAAAAATAGTAAAAGTTTTGGAGTGTGTTTGTAGTTATGGCGGTTATGCTGCCCTGTGGTTCGTTGCTTGGTTTGCACTTTGCACGATACGAGGAGAGAGAGCCTACTAGAAGGTTGCCACTTGCCACGACGTCGTCTCGCACTCAATTTTTTATAAGTATTTATTCAGTTGTTCTTTTCATTTTTATCATAATTTTTAAAGTATAATTAAAAATCAACATAAATTCGCATTCTAAATATTTAGTAAAAATATATAATAAAAATTATACAATAAAATGAATTTGACATTTGATAATAAATTAATGGATATATTTTCTTTTTTAATATATTTTTCTAACATCTTATTTAAATTTCTCTAATATTAGAAAATGAAAGAAGTTTTATGAAAGATATCATAGCAATAAAATATATTTTTTCCAAAAAATTGTATTTGAAAGATATACTTTGATAATTTTGTATGCTTTAAAATCATTAGTATAATATCACAGTGATAAAGTTTGATAATAATTCGACGTGTTCGAGAGTTCAAGTCGGGGCAAACTTGGAGTATGCATAATCCGACTATGAGTGAGGTAAACTGAAAAAGTCCAACTATTATCTGGAGCAAAATCGGAGCATTTATAATCCGATCCAAGTCCGACCCATTGTCATCCCTACTATGCATTATTATCGTGGAACGTGGTAAGCACAAGAACTTTCTTGCAGGACAACACTAATTAGGAATCGGTATTGACGTAGCCATATTCTGAAATTGTCATCAGCAAACAGAAATGTATAAATTAGAAATTTCTACAAGTTCAAACAGTCGACGATTTTAATAAGAAAATTCATATTTACGCGAGAGCAAAAACTGTGCTGCTATGCACTTCCACAGTTGCACCACTCACAAGGAGTGTAGTCGACAGGCTCCAACAGTTAGTACATGTACATTCGTACATATCAAGAGTTATTGACATTAGTAGTCATTAGCCAAAAAACCTATTCCGTGGCGCTAACAAGCAAAACTTTAGCACCAACCCTAGTAATTAACTGCACCCTAAATGTTAGTTCTAGATCACAATGAGTTGGTCTATCTTATAGGACGCTTTCATATAGCAGTCTGCACATGAGCTAGGATGTCCTTCTTACTCTTTGCCACATAATGCCGCCTCATATCATAACTAAGTTTGTCAAAATCCTCCGCAATTCCAAGGTAGCCATATAATGCGTCTTCAATCTTGTCTTGAGAAACTCCCTCGCTGCACTCTGCACCGGCATCAATCTCTTTAAGTTCAGCCCTTCCATGTTTCTTCTCAGCAAAAACATTATTCAGTCTCTCTGCTTCTTGCATACCCGAAAAGGTTGCATTGAACTTCACCAGAAAAATATTTGAAATTCCAGATTTTCCATGGCATATTCTGGTATTGCCTTCACTTAAACCCATATCTGCAACAAAGCAAATCCAGGAAACCACACCCAAAGAAAAAGATGATCAAGCAACATAGATTAAAGTTTAAATATGTATGACGGACCGTTCAACTTTGTCAGTGTAAATACTTTCTGTCACTAAAGAAATGAACGACCAGTTGGGTATCCTAGTCAGGCAATGTAAAAGTTCAATCATCATGTTTGGAAACAGAGCATGAGTTAATATCAAAGAGAAGTCCGAGTTTAGAATCCACATATAAGGCACATTTGTATGGAATATAGACGCTTAAGATAAGATGAGCAGCAAAAGTGGGTGGAAGCTAAGAAACGAAAAATGGGGAGAAGAGATTAAAAGCATCATTACCTCTCAAAATGTTCTCAAGTTGTCCAAGAGAGATCTTCCCCTGCTCATTGTTATAGAATGCTTTTGGAGATCCATTATGAACTATTAAAACAGGTGGCCAAAGAATTATATCTTCCTTCAAAGAACAAGCCTCAACATCAGGCAATGATTTGCAAATCCAGCGGCCATTAGATTGAGCTGATGGATCCCAACCCATCAAGACGCATAAAGCTCTATGGAACCCCAGATGTGGTGCTCTAAGCCCAACCTTCAGAGATGTAAATGCATGCATAGCAACATCTTTTGTTTGGATAAACTCTTTATAGCTGTTACAAGGCATAGAAAACCATAAACCAACTTGTAAAAAACAGCTCATAGCATTCAGGAATAGGACGGTGCAGTGTATCACCAAGATGTATGTTCAAATGGACAAATACACACACTTTCTGTCTTTCTCCAGAAATAGGCAATTGGAGACAAGGGAGTGGCCGGGGGATAGGGATCATTATTAGAAAGACAATCCTAAAATGGAAGGAAAACTACTGCTGATAATGCTACTATTAATGCTCAGTTTGAAAAATAAATATGACAACTATTACATGACAACTAATAGTAATGGGAAAAAATTGTGAAAAGATAACATAACCTCCTGGAGGTTGCACTTGAGATTGTACATTTTGGTTATTGTAATATAACTTAAATTTTCAGAAAAAAAAAAATAGTGTGAAGTCCAAACTATGAATGCAGAGCGAAGAAACCAAGTTCGTGCTAAGAGTTAAAAGGGCAGCAGGGAGGGGGGGTTGTGGATGGAGAACTTATTCCATAAGCTTCCTGATACACATTGGCAAAAATATAGAGCATAAAAAAATAGTCGTGAAGTTTTCAAGATAAAATGCTACTTCAAAATCTGAGGCAAACAGGATTCAAGAATTAAGAGTTTCGATTGAATGTTGAAGGCAAACCTGGAACATATGATGCACTTCAATGTACCACCGCTTCCAAGCTCCTTAAACTTTTTCTGTCGACCAGGATTCCCATTCAAGTAAAGGATGCATTTTAAAAACCAATTGTCCACTTGACACTTAAGTTCAAGAGAGTTTTCAGGTGGGTCTTTCTCTGCAGGCTTCACCTTGAGTATTTGCTGATCTAGATCAGCTACATGGAAAAAACCTGCTTCTTTGGTACTCTCAGGGTTTTTAGTGGTTAGCTTCAGCTGCGACTCCAAGTTGAGGCCAAGTTGTGAAGCTTGAGGATCCGATGGGGAGACATCCCTATGGTGTGCTGGCTTAAGCCTCTTTTTAACGTGGGTGGGCTTGGCTTTGCCGCTAGCTCGTGGGGCAGATGTTGAGTGACCAACATTCAAATTTCTGACACGGTTACCATTTCCATTCAGAAATTTAGAGGATTGAGGTTTAAGAATACGAGGAACAAAACAATTGCGCTTCAGCCTGTTTTTCAAAGCATTACTTTCAGATTCACAAGGTTTGCTTAATCGACTTTGAAGTTCCTTGGATAAACCACCAAATGACAGTCTATGGTCAGATTTAGACATTCCTGCATTTTTCTTTGATTGAATATGGTGGCTTGATCTCTTATTTGGATGAACAAATTCATTATCAGGCTCAGCATTGTCATAGCTCAGAGCACCTCTACCACCCAAGGTCGAAGTTCTGTGCTTTGACCAATTCGTATTGTCAACAAATCCTCGCTTCCTTTTATGATGCTTAGACAGTTGGTCACGCAAATCAACATCTCCTGATTCGGATCTATGTTGTTGATTTTCATCCACATAAAGAGCTCTATCATCCGACAGTGGATGATTCCATGTTTGGTCTTCATGTGATACAACATATCCCAATTCATCAGATTGGTAAAGATACTCTTTATCATGAGTATCTATCGTTCCATATTCAAGATACCTGTTCAATGTTCCCAAATGAACCCCACCATAATCTATCTCATGGGCAGTCCTGTTGAAGTCATTCATATCCATATTAGGTGCCTCTTGCAGGGTGTGATTAAAGCTATGTAATTCATTCTCTTCGAAAGCACATTCGCGAGAGTTACTAATGAAACCATATGTTGTTAAGGAAGGATCAACAACTCCAGTTTCAGATGCATCACCACGGCCACTGTAATACGCCACATCCTCATATTTGTCATAAATGTCTTCAGACAAAGCCATTCTATTAAGCTTTCCAGAATTTGGATTTGCTGGATAGATGTACTCAGCATAATTTTGATCATATTTTGTCTTTCGGCTTGTAAAATCCTCACTAGGGATATGACGAGCATTCGTTCTAGCTTTAGAGTATAGCATTCCATGAGCACCACAGCAACTTGACGGTGATATACAATCATCAGTTGCAAGGCAATCAAGTTGATGATGGAAAACCTTCTGGTGAGGACCTTCACATTCAGTATAGGAAGTTCTTCGGAATGAATTGTTTCGATCATTTGATTGTGAATGTGGAGTCAAACAAGGAGAGGTATCATCATTCCTAGATCTAAGGCAATATCCTTTCTCGTGAGTATTTCTTGAACTTTGTCTATCCATATGCTGTGGGTATTCTCTTCTCCGGATTCTCCCACCATCATCAACAAAACAACCTCTCACACTCTTAGTATGCCTTTCATATGCAGCTTCGTCAATCAAATGACCGGTCCTCACGCATCTAGGATATTCACCATCTTCAAGTGGATGATTAGTCACTTTCCTCGCACATTCATCATATTCAGTTGAATAATGAGTTATATTCTTAGTGCATCCATTATAATTAGAATCTCTGTTTGAAAGTCCAGAGCTATTCCTAGTCCGTCTAAGATCTTCGGTTGAAAGATCAGTCACATTCCTCATAGGCCTACCATACTCACGATCTTCAGCAGAACGATCAGTCACATTCCTAACTGGCCCATGATACTCAGAATCATCGGCCAAACGACCAGTCACATTCTTGATAAGTCTATACTCAGAAGCTTCAGCCGGAGGACCAGTCACATTCCTTATACATATATACTCGGAATCTTCAGCCGAATGTTCAGTCAAGTTCCTAATAGGTCTAGGACACTCAGAGTCATCTGCTGAACCAGTCACATTTCTAGTAACTTCACGGCACCTAGCTCTTCCACCATTACAATCATAATCAGGTAGATTGCTGATGGTCTCACCATCAATGGGTTTTGATTTCTCCACCAATCCATCATATCTCCTACCATAAGGAGCACTGACACTATCTTGCAAACCCTTTTTCTCACAATTAACAACTTTACTCCCTGAACCTTTCAGTAAATGAGTCCACTGAAACCTCGAAGACGCATCATCATCCCTTAATGGATAACCCTGGAAACTTCTCAAATGTTCATCACCATTTCCACTCACCACAACCAAACCAATCCCTCTTTCATCAACAGCCAAATGTGGCGGACATCCGTGTTCTCTCTCAACAATTTTCTCTCCGTGTAGATCCGTTTCTCTTCTGCTATCACTAACCACCATGTCTCTTCCTTCCTTCATCGTTAAACCCCAAATTAAACCCTAAAAGTTTCAATCCTCAACCAACAAACGCTTCGTAACTACAATCGCAACTCAAAAACAACAAACAATATAGAAAATTCCTAAACCATTAATAGCAAAAAACCAACGTAAAATTCATGTTAAAAATTTTTTCGAAAAACGTTTTTTTTTTCAAGATCGAATCCTAACAAAACAATGCATTGAAACCCATAACAAAAACAAAAATTCGAAATACAAAAAAAAAAATAAAGGCGAAATTACAGTTGATTTTTGCGACAAACCCTAGGCACGATCTTCCCGAAAATTGCTGAAACTCAGCGACGAAAATTACGGAAAATTAAAGAAAAAAATTGTTGACGGAAGAGAGAAAAACAATTTAGCAAAGGATATGGAGAATTCCGCAGAAGAAATGTATTGATTGGAGGTTAACCAACATTTGCCGTTTTGGAGAAGTTTTTGTGCGATGAACATAAGAGAGAGAAAAAGGAAGATGGTTTGCAGTTTTATAATTTTCGCTTGTGTTATTATTCTTTTCGTATTTTACCTTTTTTTTTCTCAAAGATTGAAAAGGACTGGAAAAGGAATAGCCGTATTTCCGTAGAAAGGAATTGAATTTCGGTGGGTTGGATAAGATCCAACATTGAGGCTTGGGCTAGAAATATTTATGTTATGAGATTGGCCCTATATGAGGTCCATATATAAAATTACACCCTATAAAGTTCCAACAAATTTTGTACGAGATTATTTTATCATGAGACGAATTTATACAACACAAATTCTTATTTGAGACCGTCTTTACAAAAGACGTCTCAAGATTGGGTCAACTCAATTGTTTAAATTTTTTAAAAAATAACTAAATTTACAAATTCTTACTTGAGACTAAAGGTGTTCAATGGGCCGGGTCGGGTCAAAATTTAAATGGGGCGGGGTGGGGCAGGTCATGTCAAATGATAAACGGGCCGGGGCGGGTCAAGCCCATTTAAATTCGACCCACTTTGACCCCTTTTTAAAAAGTTCATAGAATAGCTTTTTTATTTTACTTTATGGCCCGTTGGGTCGATCCACTTATGTATATTTAAAAATTTTTTAAAAAAAGTGGTAAATTTTTTCCGCAATTAATACTTATAATTATCCGACCCGGTCCGGCCCGACTCTTTACACCAAGGCCCGTTATTGACCCGACCCGCTAATGACCCGTTAAAATATGACCCGACCCTAGACCCGTTGGGTCGACCCGCCCCATTGAACACCTCTACTTGAGACCGTCTTTTGTAAAGACGGCTCTCAAAAGCCCAGTCCAATTCTAAATATATATTATTACAACTCTAAACAAAAATTTGGGCTAGATTTTTAAGAGTCGTCTTTAAACATCTAATTAAATGAGGAATAAATGACCCAAGAAAGTCCAACAAGGGGAAAAGGCTAGATGGCGTTCGAAAGCATCCAAGTCCAAGATAATGTTTGTTTGATCCAAACTTTTTCAATTCACATGACATGATAGACTCAAGTTCATAAAAGTCCAACATCATTTTGAGTCCAAGATAAATAGTCAAGACAAGTTCAAGTCAAAGAAGTTCATGAATGATACAACTCACCTAATGACTCCTAAATTCTAAAATTGAAATAATTAAGCAATTTTAACAAAAAGTACTACAATCAAGAACACTTAGTAGAATATTTTATAATTAAGCAATTTTAAATGGAAAATTTATCTTTTAATATAATGAAGGGCCTCATTTTAAAAACATTGCAAAAATAAATAAGACTTCAAAACTCTTTGCTCCACCCCTGATTCACATATTGATATTCACCTCAATTGGAATGAACACCCACACCTCTTCTTCATACTGATACAACAAAGGGGGATTGTTCACCTCCTTTGCGTTTGTACTGTCTTGTTTTGATATCGATGCATTGAAAATTTTTCATATTTCCAAAAAAAAATAACACCCATGCAAATTCACATTTTCTTTTCCTCATATTCAAATCACTCAAGTTGCCATGCCATCCAAATGCCAAGCTAGCCATGAGCCAATGCAACCAAACTCAATTGCCAGCCCAAACATAATTGTGAAAAGGTCTCAAAAAGGCAGAGACAGTTACCTTTGATTCAAACTACTAACTACTCTCCATCATGGTAATCAGAATTTCTTAACAAACTTTTTCAATATAAAATAAAGTCATAACCATAATTAAAGCACAAGAAAGCAAATTATACAGGAGATAACCTTAAAGAAAAAGTAGTTTACTCAACAATATGCATAAAGAACATGATTATTAGAGACCTTAATTTAAATCAAAAGTACTACAATCAAGGACACCTGTCACTTGATTTTACACATTTAGAACATTTAGCGCTATTTATGAGGAGAACACATATTACATAAAGAGGTGTTTATTTGGGTTATTGGGTCCATTTTGAGTAAGGTATTTTGGGTCGATTTAAAATCGGGTCTTGTATTTACATTGGTTTTAAATCAATTTTAAAGTCGGATTAAGTCGGGTTTGATTACTAGATTTTTTGAATATCGATTTTGCTTTGAATACCTCTTACCATCCTCGTGCAATATAATCTCGTACAAAATGTTAGAGTATATAACATATCCTGGGATCTTAACCATCAGCTTAACCTTTTGGTTGAGTTGGTTCTTTGACATGTGTCAGAAGCCAACGTGACAAGAGGTCATAGGTTCGAATCTCAACCACCCTCATTTAATGTAGAATATTTAGTATCAGGTATGATGAGGGCTTATGTTGCATCCACACTTTTAGCCCAACGACTCTCGTGTGAGGGGCATGTTAAAGTATATAATATATCGGGACCTCTGCCATCAGATCATTTAAAGTCTTTAGTATAAATATAGGATTCCAAAGTTTATACTGTAGATTAGAACAAATTAGCTGTCATATTGGGACTAATCAAAAAGATCATTGACCTACTTTTCTATGATCTCTTGCATATCTTTATTTCAACCAATCAATGTCAGAACTTTTCTGATAAATAGATTAAGTTTTGTTTGATAAATTGGATTATTAGATATCTGATTATTTTTCAATAATATTATTATTTAACAATTTTGTAGAATACTTACTATGTTGTTCTTGAAAAGTATGACAAGAGTAGGGCTCATATTGTATAGAATCTATTTTAAATTATCAGAGTCCTCTAAGCTAAATAATGTTGAACTTAAATAACTTGAAACTTCAAAATTACACTACAATATAATTTGCTTATAGTGAAATATATTTAGATGATGGAAAAAGTGACACTAAAGCTTTTAACGACATAGGATATAGTGACATTTCTCACAAAAGTCACTATAAACTATAGTGACAATTACATATATCACTAAAGACCAAATTAAGTATCGTTAAATCACTTTATGGTGGAATTTAAAATAAAAACCAATAATTATTACATTAAAAATATGAATCAGTGATATTTTTTTAATGCCACTAAATCTAATGTCGTAAAAAGCTAAATTTGTTGTAGTGTTAACAGATTTCATCCTTTCTTTTTCTAAATCTATAAAAAATTTTCAGTGGGGAAAATTGAAGAGAAATTGTTGAAAAATAAGTAAGAAAGGATACTAGAATTAATAGTTTTAGATTATATCTTTTCATTATTAATCGAGAAATACTCCATCCGTTCTCTAATGAAGTTCCCACAAGGAATGTTCACGGTAATTAAGAAAATAGAATTTTTAGATAGTGGATATAATATTTACTTTTTCCGTTCCAATATACTTGCTATATTTTTGACTTTTTACGCAATCCAACGCGTTATAATTTTTATTTAAACTATACACATTTAATTATTAAAAAGTTAATATTATCAAAGCATGCGGTTGAATCTCAACCATCCCGATTAAATTTTAGTGGAATATTTCGCATCAGGTATGAAGAAGACCTGTGTTGCACCCACACTTCTAATCAGTGGACTCTCGTCTGAGGGAGCATATTAAAGTGTATAACATATCCTATATTTCAGCAATCGATTCAAGTTTTTGGTTTTGACAAAATTCTTTTAATATAATTTTTCATAAAAATTCATTTAAATGGTAATTTTTGCAAGTTTTCTATTTTAAAAATAGTTTCCTTAAAAGTATAAAAATAGATGCACAACTCATGATGATGAAGGTGATGGAGGATGGAGAGTATAATGATAACTGTAAAAGGCAAGACAACTTCTCTCCTACCCTGTCTTGGTCCCTAAGACTTCCTCTCTATACTTTATGTTTGTTTAACATTTTATTTTATACTAACATGAATGTAGGTGACCCTTTACTGTCCAATTCTGAACCAATCTTCCACATGAAGTACCTCTCTTTCAAGAAAACACAAAGATTTACCATTACTCTTTCTCATGCTTTCCCTCAATTTTTTTAGAATAATACACAAAAGAATGGGCATGTCACAAGATTCACCGTGAGACCGTCTTATTTGGAAATTTACGCACAAGATTTGATGAGGACTAAATATTATGTTCACTTTAAAGGATAATTAAATTTACCATCTGGACCGACTCTTTACAAGAGTAGTATGAGCAACAGCTCAGAGCCCCGTTATTTTTAAAGGCCTAATTTTTATATATCTATTAAAAAAGAGGCTAGAATATTACTTCCTCCGATTCATTTTAGATGTCTCATTTCCTTATTTGACAAATTCATATCAATTGTCTTATTTTTTTTCTATCTTTTTTATACCTATATAGACCCACTTTTACTACTCTCAATATCCAACTATCACCTTTATAATTAATTTAATCAATTAAAATACCCAACTACCACCTTTTTAATGGACCCCACACCACCCTTAATAACCGTAAAAACCCAAATGGAACATCTAAAATGATTCGGAGGGAGTATTACATACTTCCTCCGTTCTTTTTTACTTGCTACATTGTTAACTTCGGTACTATTCATTAAGCAAATTGACTTTTATATTGTCGGTAATCTAAAAGTTAAAACATAGTCATATGAGATCTTGTTTGAATCGTCTCGATTCAAAGTTTATTAATTTTGAGTTTTTATAATTTTTCGATATGTATAATTAGAGATATTAATAATGCAATTCGTACATTGGGGAGTGTGAAAAAGCAAATGGTGCAACTAATATGGAACGGAGGAAGTAGATGAAAAAAATTAATATAATAAATGACAATATTATTCCATAATTAATTTCAATTGTGAACTTGTTAATGACTAGTTATTTGTTTTTAGGTTTTAGGTTGGTAAATATAATTTGGAATTTTTTCACCGATAAAATATTGTGTCTAATTAACTAAGTAATGATATTTTTAATTTATTGTATTTTCTAGGTTAATCGATAAAATTAGTGTTTATCAATTATCACTTTAAAAAAGCATTATATTCGTATTTTAGAACTTATTGTTTCATTTTCGCTCAAGGCCCCAAAAAGTCCAAAACAGCCTTGTCTACCATATTTTGGAAATTAATTTTAACATGTCAAATGTAATCATGTAATAGTACTGTTTGGTTTTTTTTTTTCTCGTTTACTTTTTGTATAATTTCAAAGCAAACTTTAAGCTACAGTATCTCTAAATATGCATCATAAAAAATATATGATAAAACAGTATATATATTAAGATGAATCTAATAAGAACTTATATATAAAATAATTATAAATCTACATCTAACTATATTTTTTTCAATAAATTAGAATTGGATCAGCTCATATAAAGTCGTCTCACGATAAGACGATCTTAATAAAGAATTTGTCCAACCATTAATATTTCAAAAACTATTTTATATAATTCTCAAGAGGCTTTTTTTCTTACTGTAATTATATTTCTAATGTTTAGATCCTAAATGATAGCCCTTCTCACCCACTCTTAAGGCCGACCCTGCATACAAAGCCTTCATGTTGCAAAACTCAACAATATTTGAATATAACTACATAATCAACATTTGACATAAATGATACTCCCTCTGTACCAATTTAGTTGTCACATTTCCTTATTTGGCAAATCCATATCAATTGTCACATCTTTTATGTTAATCTTTCTTTTACCTAAATACTCCAGGTTCACATAAGTAAAGACCAAAATATCCTCACTTTTACTACTTACAATACCCCAACTACCACTTTTACAATTAATTTAATCAATTAAAATACTCTAACTATCACCTTTTAAATGGATTCCACACCACCCTTAATAACCATACCCAAGCAAATGAGACAACTAATAAATTGGTTTGGAGGGAGTAAATCATTGTGAAAAATTCTCTTACATATATATATATTGTACAATATTTGAAAGTTCAGAATATATATATGTACACTTTAAACAAGAAAATTCTATCAATTAGAAGATAAAATATATATGAATATAATAATAATGTACTAAAACACATTTTCTGTTAGAAAAACAGATAAATGCATATCAAAATTTATGTGAAGAATTAGCTGTTAGATGAATTTGCCAATTTACCAACTTAAGAAAATAGCATTCTTACCAAAGAAAGGTCCATCCTAATAATATACCATCCATTATTATAACCTAATTTCAAAGCCTAAATTTGAGTAACATAATAATGGATAATAACTTTAACACATTTATTCATTTCTAAACAATCCAAGAATGATCATCTTTTCTCAAAGAAGAACACAAAAGAAAAGCATTAGGTCCTTCAGTTTACAAACTGTCTGCAGCCTGTAGAAATAAAGGGTATGTATGTATGACATCAACAATTTCTTTTTTTCACTTTCTTAATTTTTAAATTATATTTTTTGTGTGAGTATAATTTTTAAGAAAGTCCTAAAGGTGAAAATATCTGTCGTTACAAGTAAGGCCAAGTCACTTGGGGCCCACTTTTTAAGCTTTTTTTTTTACCTAGGTAAGATATATATTTGTCAGGGATTTAGAGTTAAAAAGGATATTAATATTTGTAAAATTCTGGTTGTTAAAGTAGACACTAGAAGACTTTGCATAAAATGATTAGTTTTTTATCACTTAAGAAGTAAATAACACGTTTAAATCTATTACGATAATTGTAATATATACTTCATATAGGATTCGTCTTTGTTATTTAGCCAAATACCTGTTAAAGTTTAAAATCAATCCTCTATAGAATAGAGAAAGTTTATTTCTTTCAGTTTGCCTAAGCCTAAAATACTAAGCATATGAGGTTCTGAGCATCTTCAACATATTCGGGCCTCAATATTAAATTAATTAGTATATATGTTAGGTGTTTAAAGATACAAAATTGTTAGAAAACTATCATAATTTTTAAAATTGCACAAGACCTTCATAGAATTTGTCAATTCTTACTTCGTCCCTAAATAGGAACGATACTGATTCGACCCTTAAGGTTTATTCGATTATGAATTGTTAGTTTTGACTTCATTAACTTTTATTTTCTAGCTTCGTCCTAAATCCATACTCCCTCCAATTCACCCAAGTTGTCTCATTTCCTTTTATAGGCAATTTACTCAAATTGTCCCATTTCTATTTTTGGCGATGATTTTTGTTACCTAAATACCCCTACTTTTACTACTCCCAATACTCAACTACTACATTTATAATTAATTTAATCAATTAAAATACCCAACTACCCCCACTTTTACTACTCCCAATATCCAACTACCACCTTTACAATTAATTTAATCAATTAAAATACCCCACCATCACACTTTTAAAAACCGTGCCCAACCCAAATAGAACAACTTGGATGAGTTAGAGGTAGTATAATATTCAACATTAAGCTTTACTCTATGCAATACTTTTAAAAATGAATAAATGTAGTACTCCCTTCATATAGTATATTTTTAGTCCATTTCATGACTTGATTTCATTGCCTTAAGTTAAAAGCCATATTGTGTAACAGGTAAAGAAAGTAGCTGAGCTAATATACATTAATTGTGGAGCTGTTTTGTTAGTCTGTAAAGATAAAAAAGACACATATAAATATTTAGAGGAGAGGTACGTAATTAGGTATATTAATATTATTAGTAGCATTAATAATATAATGACAACACCAAAACAAATTTGGGAGCAACAACAAGCTGCACAAGTTATGAAAATGAAGAATTCAGGAGCAATGAGCTTCATTGGAAGCCCAACCATGGATGACAAAGATGAAGAAATGTCTAAGTCCGTCTTATCCGCCTTTCGAGCTAAGGAAGAGGAGATCGAGAAGAAGAAGATGGAGGTTAAACAACGCGTTCAACTTCACCTAGGCCGTGTTGAAGAGGAGACTAAGCGCCTTGCTGAAATTCGCGAGGTAAAATATTTATAGTTCTTTAGTTTTAGAATATAATAATATGAATTATTTGTGAATTACAACATTGAAGTTTAACTTTTTTGCAAATTACAGTTTTAATGTTTGTTTTTTTCGAATTACAGCCACTTAAGTATCAAAATTTGCAGGTTTAAGCCAGAACACAGATTTTTTGACTATTAAAATGGTCGGAATTTTAGGTTAAATTTTCGAAAATCTATATTTTTGGCCCGAACCTGTGAATATTGATACTTTGGTGGTTGTAATTCGTAAAAAAATAATATTGAGGCTATATTTCGCAAAAGTTCTAAACTTTTAGACTGTAAATTGCAAATTATTCTAATAATAATAATAGTACTCTTACATATTAAAAGTGATTTGATTCACGTACTTATTTTTGTTGAGATGTAGAAGATGGTGTTATCAATAATATCAATGTGTTTTTTAGTTTTTACAAGGATTATAAGGTAGTTGTACCAATGTATTTAATATACGTTACATATTACATTGTACATTATCCTAATTGAGATTTTGAATGAGATGGACGTAATTGTACCCTTGTTAGTGGTCACACTAATAAAGAGATTATGTTCCAATTAAAACCTAGTAGCAATTAGCAAACATCACATGATATAATAAGTCATTTTGACTTTGTCTATTATAATCTAAAACCAAAAAATTATCAATCATTTGTGACTTCAACGTAATAAATATAATTGTATATATTCGACATATTGTTGAATTTTATATAGGTGAGAGTTACTTCGTGACATGTATTGGTATAATAACATAATTGATAATGTTAGGAACTTGAGGCTTTAGAAGACCCAAAAAGGAAGGAAGTAGCATTTGTTCGAAAGAGGATTGATACAATCAACAAAGAGCTCAGGCCACTTGGAATTACATGCCAGAAGAAGGTAAAATAATCTCATTCTTCACATTTACTTTAGATTTTGGTTATAAGAAAACCAACATATATAAATTTTAATTAAAAGTTTGAGAGTTCGAATTTTAGCCTCTGGTTATTATTTGAGAATTTTACGTTACTCAAATAATTGAAGCTAAGATTTTTTCTTTTCATCCTTATTATATGAATTTGATTCTCACTAGTCACTACATACAATAAAATTATTTCTTTCTTTTTCTTGTTGTAAGGATTCTTTAATTTATTTCCGAATAAAAAAAAATGTGTTAGGTTACTTATCACCAACTTTAATTTTTGGGTGTATAATTGAGGCTCAAATTTGACAAATAAATTGCTATTATATTGAGAATAATAACCCACTTGTTTTTTTTATAAGATAATTTGATGTTTAACAGGAACGCGAGTACAAAGAGGCCCTTGATGCCTTTAATGACAAAAACAAGGAAAAAGCTCAACTTGTTGCCAAATTAATGGAGGTAAACAAACTCTACAACCTACCATTTTTATCAATACATAATTAATTTTAGGTTGTCTTTGGGAACTAGCATTTCATTTCAAATTAATGATTTCAATTATGAAATCATGAATGTAGAATTTGAGAATGACAAGGTTTGGGATGTCATTCTCAAATCCTCATCTTTAAACCATTTTGATAACAATTGTGGATTTAACTCAAATTCAAATTTGAAATTCTAGTACTTGCCAAACAATAATTTTGAAAATCCA
The DNA here is from genome assembly GCA_019776075.1 of Amaranthus palmeri. Taxonomy (NCBI): domain Eukaryota; kingdom Viridiplantae; phylum Streptophyta; class Magnoliopsida; order Caryophyllales; family Amaranthaceae; genus Amaranthus; species Amaranthus palmeri. The sequence goes on from JAAKBH010000301.1 coordinate 1,051,047, forward strand.
TACTTTCAAATGAAATCCTTATTCCCAAACATAGCATTAGGGAATTTCAAGACGGTGATTCTGAATTTTTGGCTTTTACATAAATATTTTTCTTAATTGACGTGGTGACCTTGAACTTTCAACTTAATGTTAAGTTTTTTTGTTAAATTAAGTATTTAATTAGACTGAATTTTGAAATACGTGGTCAATTAAGGTGATCCAATGTTTGTTTTTTGGAAAATTATAATATCTTACGTTAGGTAAAAATAGTTATTAATTTAACAAAATCATCCTTTCCTTTTATCTACGACGTGGATGAATTGGAAGGTCAAGGTTACGATGTGGACTAAAAAAAGATTTGTATAGCACATGAAAAAGCCGAAAGTTCAGGGTTACACCATGAAAATTTCCATTATTATTATTAAAAAAGATTATTAAAAAATGCGAGTAATCATATATAAATAAGTGTATTATTCTTTAAATATATTTTCATTATTTATATTTGTTAGAAATATTAAATTTAGTTACTTTACTTGTATAAAAATGGCAGCTGGTGAGTGAAAGTGAGCAGTTGAGGTTGAAGAAGCTGGAGGAGCTAAGCAAGCACATTGAATCTCTTAAATGATTTATGAACAAAATTCTAATTCAATATCATTAACTGATAATTGATCAAAGAGAGGGGAAGGACTTTAGTTTTTTTTTTTTTTTTTTTTTTTTGGTGTTCCACCAAATTAATTCTATAATTTTATGTACTTTTTGTGGTGTGATATTTTTTTTTTAACCTGTTTTTCAGCAGGATATTGAGTTGATGATGATAATGATTTTTTTTTAACATAGTATTAATTTGTATTTGCTTGAGGCTTGAGGATTGTGAAGGTTGTAAATTTGTAATTGATATGACATATTACAAAACTATATTCTAATTATAGCTAGGTATGGTGTGTTCAAATGTGAATAATATGTTACATGTACATTATTATCATTTTATGTCGAATTTTCATTTTATAAAGGTACAATATTTTATAAAGTTGAGAGTAGAGTATACTTTCTCCGTTTCATTATATAAATCTAAAACGATGAATAGAGAAATTAATTCATTAGACTCATATTTTCAATTATAAATCATTAAAATTAATATTTATTTGTACCTTTATGATCTTTTAGTTATATATGTACTCCCTTCTATTCATAAAGAATGAGACATTTCTTTATCGGGCTAATTCACTAAAAGTGTCTTGTTTTGGTTTTTGTCATTATTTTTACCCTTTTACCCTTACTACACAACACAATAACGCATGAATATCAATACTCTTTATGGAAAAAGGAGTTTTCCACTCACTTTTAAGTGGTCCCCCACCCCTGCTTAGTTTTGGTGCAAAACCAAAATAGGTGCTATCTAGAGAGACCGTCTTTTGTAAAGTTGACTCTCAAAAGTCAAGCCTAAATCTATATTTAGAGTTGTAACAATATATATTTAGATTGGATTGAGCTTTTAAGAGCTATATTTACAAAAAAGATCTCAAGTAAGAATTTGTAAAACCCAAATATTTCATTCTATATGACTAAGAGGGACTATTATATATCATGCATTTTCAAATAAGTGTTCTTGGCTAGAAGCCCAAGAGTGATGCAGAGTAAGCCTTTTGTGTACTTGGAGTTTTATATTCATTTGATATAAGGGGTGCATGTGTTAAGTTGAGCTGAATTTTTAGTGCCAACATATAATCGTAAAATTATGAGGTGCACATACTTTATAATATAAAAAGGTATCATCCCAGAATCATATGATTATGTGAGGAAGGGTTTCAAAGATTATGAAGTGTGTATATCATCTTTAATTCATCAATGTAGGATAAATCATTCAACACTATGCGAACCTCGTCATATTCGCATGTGGGAGTAATTAATTAAAATAGGAACACCACTTTTTTCAGACCCACCATTTTGGGGTGTTTAGTTGTTGGTTGTTTTTGTTGGCTTTCAAACTAGTTGAAAAGCCAGGTGTTTATGGAGATATTTGATAAATTTAGGTATTAGCTGTTGGTTGTTTATTAGAAAAAATTGGTTAATAAGCCAAAAACCAACAAAAAACTAACCGGAGTAGTTTTTTATTTTTTGCTTTAAAGGCATTTAGCAAACACTTTTTTGGGTGTTTGACGTACCAACCAACAAGCCGAAAGCCAACTAAAAAGCTATGCAAAAGGCCATGAACCAAATACCCTTTTAAATTTTTGATCGAATCATCGACTATGATACCTTGAAATTATTATTATCGATACCAACATATAATCAGGAAAATATGAGGTGCACATACTTCATAAGATAGATAGATACTATCCCAAAATCATATGATAATGAGAGGAATCGCTCCAAACTTATTTATTACTACGTTAATAACAAATAGATACATAATTAATTTCTTTTACTTGTTTGGTTGCCATTCGAAACAACTATCAATAGATGAGATTATTCATGGTTAATCAATACTTGGAATTATTGCAGAAAAATCAGATAAAAATTGGATTATTCTGGGCAAATTTTCCTATTTATTATTACGTTAGTAACAAATAGATACATAATTAATTAAGGAAAAATTACCCAGAATAATACGACCTTTCACCTATTTTCCAAGAATAATACGAACTTTCAATTAACCACCAATAATACGAACTTTGACATGTATTTTCCAGTGGTATACCTTACCTGTTTACAACCGGTTCTACAGGTCAAATTACGACCGTTGCTTCTCACAACATGTTGAGGAAGACCAAAAAAGGTTGTGCAGACATGTTCCTCAGCATGTTGTGAGAAGCAACAGTCATAATTTGACCTGTAGAATCGGTTGTAAACAGGTAAAGTATACCACTGGAAAATACATGTCAAAGTTCGTATTATTGGTGGTTAATTGAAAGTTCGTATTATTCGTGGGAAATAGGTGAAAGGTCGTATTATTCTGGGTAATTTTTCCATTAATTAATTGTCTTTATATCCTCTATTTAATTCAATTCAAAATAACTACTAAATTAATTCTGTAAAACCTATACACTTCCTAATTCCTAACAGCCTAACCCGAATTCAACACATATACTCTGCCCATGAGAATGAGATTGAGACCATGATTAATCCCCATTATTATCCTTCAAATAGCAGTAATTTGGTTGATGACAAACAAGAAATGGAGGATGGTGCAGTAGCTATTTCCCCTACCAAAAAGATCCAAAACCCTAACAATGGTGAAAAAGAAATTAAACCCAAAATAGTAGTGATAATGGGGCCAACTGGGTCAGGAAAATCAAAATTAGCAATTGATTTAGCAACCCACTTTCCAATTGAGATTATCAATGCTGATTCAATGCAAGTCTACCATGGCTTGGATGTTCTCACTAATAAAGTTACAATCTTTGAGCAAAAAGGTAATCCATTCCTTCTTTTACTCTATGCTTTTACTTTTTATTTCTCTTTTCATAAATGGAATTTGCTATTTGTTGCAGGAGTACCACACCATCTTCTAGGAACAATCAGCCCTAATGTTGAATTCAGTTGTAAAGATTTTCGAGATGCTGCTATACCTGTATGTTTTAGTTTCTTTCTCTCATTATATATTTGTATTTCTTAATTCTTTCTATGATCTTATCAAAGTTAGCCTAATTTTTGCTATGAAGTTCTTTATTATACTTCCTCTGTTCCGTTTTTGTTGCACTATAGGGGTTTGGCACATCAGTTTGGTAAAAGCAGGGATAATGTATGATTGATGGTGATATGTTGGATAGAAATAAAAAAAAGTTATTATAAGTAGATAGTGGCCGTGACTTGTGGGTATATTAAATAATTAATGGGATTGATGGTGATGTGGGGTAGGAATAAAGTGAGATAAAATAAGTAGATTATTTTTGCCAAAAATAGTAGTGTCATGACATGACTGTTCCTCCCAAGCACAGTTTTGTGTGGAACATTATAGCTTATGTACTCTTGAGGAGGAAAGCACATCTGTAGAATGTAACCGTGTATCCCAACACTAAGTTAGTGAAGCTTTTCTTGGTAGCATTGTCTAACGAACTTACATTTTGAACCCAGAAAGAGAAAGCTTTGTTGCTTTGTTCGGAGGGTTCAATGCTTCAATCTCTTATAAAGTTGTGATATATCTCTTAAATTTTTATCCACCAATTACAACTTTTGAGGGGGAGGCAATGGAATTTGACAATTCAATTATGCCTCCCTAAATTTGATTATGCGTTGGAACATTTGTTATGTATCAGTCATATTAGGCAAATACGATTCATGGCAGTTTGCAATTAAATTTATTGTCATTGGCAATCTCCTTATTAGAAAAAATCCGTATATAAATCTTTATAGCTGCATATTTCCTCGTCTCAGGATTTTGATGGTTTGAGCTTTCTATTTATTTTTCTCTAGATTTTGTTTTTTGCGTTGGTGTTTTAGTTCAGTCGAATGTATATTGCCGTCTGCTGTAGTAACATAACCATTTTGGGATTTCAGCTTATCGAAGGAATATTATCTCGAAATCATTTACCCGTAATAGTTGGTGGAACTAATTTCTATCTACAGGTATGATGTTGCTTCTTTTGCTCCAAGTTCTGGCTATACTGCTGTATTTCTATTGGTAATATTGTCTGCTTTTTTATATGTCCTAGAATTATAGTTGTTTGCCATTTGAGTGGAATAGTGGATTGGATACTGTGAAGTGATTTTAAAACAATTTATTTTGCTTTTAATTTTGTAGGCACTTGTCAGTCCTTTTCTGTTTGATGATGTGGTTGAAGAGCTGGGTGAACTTCATTTAAGAGAGAACTCAGGTTATCATATGTTGGAAGAATAGGAATACTCCAATGATTATTTTGTTTGTTTGAAAGATGATATCGCCAATCTTCATATTGCATATTCACATTCCACAACCGAAATGAATAAAGTTAGTTTTTTATTTCAGTAGATATTGCTAATCGGAAAGAACGTCAAGAGTATGAGCAAGGGAGTAGTGACTATAGCCATGATGATCTTAGAGCTGTGGATCCAGTGGCAGCAAGCAGAATACATCCAAATGACCATAGGAAAGTAAGCTCTTCACGTCCATATACTTTTTTCTACATTTCAATTTACTGTAGGTTCAACTTGACTGCATATCATTTTTTGCTTCTTTCAAATGTTCATATTTAGGCTGTCTTTTTTTAATAGTTTCTTTCAGTTTTTTTTAAGAGGGGGTACTGTTGGGGATGTGGTTGAACCATAATGAGTATCAAAATGCAACCATTTTAAATAATTTTTCGGTAATAGTTAAGAATTGGACCGGTGCAAAGTTCTTTCCATGGGGGGAAGGGGAGTATTGAACCAGAAAGCTTGCTCATTATTGCAGAATTCAGTATCTATTTCCTTTTTGTATATGCAAGTTGCAAAAAAATTGGCTAAATATAAACCAAAACCATAATTTGGTTGTATTCCCAATTTGCAAGGGGATTAGTCTGTTAGGTAACAGTAAACCGAGCTTGCTCTCAGTCTTGTTCATGATTGGATTGAACAAAGATAAGAATGTGGTATTATTTCTCGTAAAGGAAACTTAAAGGGAACAAATGATGAAAAAACACAATAAAATTAACCCAAGTAATGATGTAGGATATTTGAACAATGTATGTAATGATTATAAGGCTCTTAAGATCTCATTTGAACTCACAAGAGGCCAACTTCAAGTTTCTCAGACTCCCCATTGTTTTTTTTTTAATTTTTTTATTTTTATTTTTTAAATTGAAAACACACAAGTTCATATTCGTTCTGGTAACCATTTGAATTTGATATAGCATCCCTTTTACAAGACCAAGTAACCTAGATCCGTGAAAAGATAGAATCCCATTGGCAATCCTCAAGTTTCTGGGAAGAACAGGCAGTAACCTAGATCCGTGAAAAGATAAACTAATATAACATCCCATTTTAAATTGAAAGCACATGGTTCTGGTTACCTTTTGGAGTAAAGCATCCCATCTGCTGCTTGATGCTCCCTGTTGCTACTTTGTTTTTTCACATTTAATATGGATGTGGATATGAACTGTACTTGTGCTTTACTCCAAAGAATACCATTTCCGTTTAGCCCCCTCATTCAGTTGGTAAAATGAATATCTTGTTGATATCGTGATACATCAAAAGTCAAAACATGGGGTTTTCTGGTCTGCTATACCTATACCTCTGTCTAATTGCTACTGTTCTGTGACCACTACTTTAGCGTCCAAGATACCATTCAAGCACGGTGACCATTCCACGAACGGATATCTTCCCCAATAACTAGTCTTCTAAAATGAGCACAAATCACTAAGAACGACCATCATAAAAGAGTATAAATCATATTAATAAGTGCAAATATTTACACTTATCACACGATCGTTAAATTATTTTTGCACTATGCACTAAATTGACTAACTAGTAACGTTTTCAAAAATTTTAGCACTTGCCTGACTTTTGTATGCCTAAACCTTTTCGTCATCACTTAGCATTTACTTTTGCTGGATGTTCTTATGAAATTTTGCAGATTAGACATTACTTAGAGAAGTTCTCTCTTTCTGGTGTCCCCCCTAGCCAACTATTTCAGGGAAAAGCGACAGAGGTTCGTGTTCTCCACATATGTAGACTCTGCATGTAGGATTAGTTTTTGTTGCATATGATTACAAATTTTTAATTTGACCAGGTATAATCATCATTTCTCGCTGGCAACCTTTTCTAGTTGCATCAAGTGATTTAATGAGCAAATAGGGCCTTCAATGAAAGCTGTTAATGATTTTTTATATGTTATGTTAAAGTCTGTTTCATGGCTTTATCTCAGCATGCTTTATTGCTATCTAATTTTGTTCCACTTTTTTGTGGCAGACAGAAATGGGGTCGGCTTGGTGGTGATTCAAGATACAACTGCTGTTTTGTCTGTGTTGATGCTGCTCTTCCTGTACTAAACCAATTTGTAGATCAGAGAGTAGAGAAAATGATGGAGGGTGGTTTGCTTGATGAAGTCTATGACATTTACAGACTGAATGCAGATTATACACGAGGTCTGCGACAGGCTATTGGAGTAAGGGAGTTTGAAGACTTCCTTAATGCTTTCATTTCTGAAGTGAATAATTCTTCCCAGGAACCTGTTTCATTGACGAATGTTGATTCTACTTTCAAACAAAATTTGAAGGAGGTTTTGAGTTCCTCAAACACGCTAACTAGGCGTCTTCTGGATGAAGCCATTTCCAAACTAAAAATGAACACCCGAAGACTCGTACGTCAGCAGGTAAACATTCAGTTTTCTTGTAGGAAACTAGATATAGCAATGGTATAATGGATAATGCATTGTTATTAGAAATTTTCTTGTAGAAAAAGAGTGGTTATACTTATATATCTCATTTTAGTAAAATAGTGATTGATTCTATCTTGATAATGTCTAAGCGGGTTTGGCCAGATTGTTTTATTGTCTATAGGAATTCCTATTGAGATTTGCTATCTTCATTTACCTCTGTCCCAGAGAAATGCTTTTCTCTACCTTTTGGGGCCTAATAGCTGCACTGATACACTTCTTTCTTTCGTTACACGTTTGCCGCTAACAGCATTTATTATTTACCTCTGTCCCAAAGAAATGTTAATCAATAAAGAGAATGTTTGAGAATATGTTTTACCTGATTAATCTGTTACTCTGTTCCTTTGGGATGATAAGTTGTCATTTGAGGAACTTCATTCTGGGATGGAGTTATATTTTATGTAATTCTCGTTCTGTTTCTGTCACAAAGCATCACACTCACTGATGGAGCTAATTCCTGTTCATTTTTTGATATTGTCCAGAAGAAGAGGATTAATCGACTGCAGACTTCATTTGGATGGAACATACATTTTGTGGATTCAACCGAGTCTTTACTTGGTAACTCTTTTGCATTTAGACATTTTTTTGATGTAGTGGTATTCCATCTGTAGATTTGGTTTGGATGTATATCTGCACTTGAATCTTTTGTTTAAAAAAAGTAAACCTTGACTTTTAGGAAGTTCAGAGGATACGTGGATCGCCCAAGTGGTTGAGCCAGCTGCAAAAGCAATAAGTTCTTTCCTTGATTGTGATGTGACCCCAGTTTCAGATGACGTCGACAACGCTGTTGTACAAAAACTCGATGAGAGAAATCTATGGACTCAATACAATTGCGAGGTCAATATACTTTCATTTAATATCTTTCACTTCTATGATAAATGAAGCCCCAAAATTCTCGAGTCACATTTCCTTTTTTTTGAAGCTGGGATACTTGAATCGCGAATTATAGTTGGTTTTGGGCTAATGGACAAATTTGAGTGAATCGCGAATTTAAAAAGCAAGACAACTAGCGAGTTATGTTACACTAGTGGGGATGAATTTAAAGAGCAAGGAGATTGAAAGAATTATAGGAGAAATATGTGAGATCAACGGGTAGAAAAGTAAGGGTAAGATGGAGAAAAGTATATCACATAGTAATAAACATGTTATAAATGAAACTAATGCGTAGTTGTTTTTAAGTTGCAATTAGATATTTCAAGAAAAAATGTTATTAATTGAGTAGCCGACAAATTTTTACATTTTGGGTTAAATTATGTGCACTTCTTAGTTATATGAAGTTGCAGATTATGTTTACTACCAATGGTCGATAAGAAACAAACCTCTTTATTATTAACAAGTGTATAACAAGGGTAAGATTTCGTACATCCGACTTCCCCAAACCCTCCCTGAATGGGAGCCACTTGATGGTATTGAGGCAGTGGAAGTTGTTCTTGGGTTAAATAAGTGATATATTGTAGATAGTTGTGATTTGTGAACATTGCCGGTTTGTGTTTTTCAATTTCTGCATTTCCGATTCTTCTTTAACACAAATCGGGAACGTAGAATAAAAGATTTTAACATGTTTTTGTTTTCCATTGTTTATAAATTCATTCAGGCTTGTGGCAAGGTTCTTCGCGGTGCACATGAGTGGAAACAACATATACAAGGGCGCGCACATAGGAAAAGAATCGGGAAACTAAAGAAGCGTTGCATAGATTGATCTTAGCAATATACAAGGTTCTTTCTTAACTAATGTTTTAAAGCTCCCAGAACATGATCACTTAGATTCAGATGCATCACAAACCCTAGACGTTGCACAGAATAATCTTAGCTGGAAATTTTGGTTATGATATAGTTTTCTGTTAAAAGAATGTTAACCATTCGGAATTCCTTGTGCTCTTTGTGTAACAACTCCGTGTTCATGCTCTTTATGACCGAACATTAATCATAATTTACCCGTAGAAGTATTAGCGTATATATCAAAAAATATTTCTACTATTCGATTTCTTTTGAAGACGAAAAATCTTCTAACTAAATTAGGTTTCGAAGATAAATCGGTCCATACTAATTTTTGTGATTTGAATTACTTTTATGATTTATGAAATTATACTAGTAAAAAAGTTAATTATTAGTGTAATAAAAAGGTCCTAGTTTATAAAAATGTTGGTTAGGGTGGCTGTTTTGCGAATAATAATCCATCAATTCCTTCAGAATTGAAGCTCTTTTCGTTTTAGTTGATTTCTTTTACTTTGTCGCATTTTTTTATGGAAATGTCTTCCGTCCCTTTTTTTATTCACAAACATATTTTTCTCTGATTAATAATATCTACAGAATATAAATGTTTCTAATAGAGGTGTTCAAATGATCGAATACTAGTTGGGCTGAACACAATCAAAAAGGAGTTGGGTCAGGCCGAGTACAGGATATAAAATGGTAATGTGGATTGAAGCATAGGTACAAAGTGGTGTTGAACAATAATGCAACTATCATAATAATGTTCTTTTGATTGGCTTTTGGCTTATTGGCTTTCTGGTTGAAACTAGTTGAAGACATTAGATTTATGTACAAGAGTGGTTAGCTTCCTTGTAGTTATCGAGTTTTCCTCAATGGTGTCATAATTGCTTTGCTTTTATTTGGTCCTGTTACGTTTTTCATTGAGTTTTGGCTTGTTGGCCCATTTCTTTTCCTCTGGAAAAAGCCAATAACGAACACTTGATTGCTAGACATCACCATAGGCAGCCGACTTATCTAGCTTACTAAGCCAACAAAGCAACTAATATTTTCAGCTAGTCAAACTAGTCAAATAATAAGGCTAACAGACGGCTACCATTTGCCAAAGACCCTCTAGTAAAACAATAAACGATATTTGGTGGCGCCTGAATGGTTTGCTGGGGACTTGGTTCGTATGTTGTCGTATTTAACCCACCACGCCCTTGATGTTCTTGAATCTCGTGGCCCAATCTACATCTGATTTATCATCTTTGCTATACTGTAGACTAAGTGAAGCTCTTCATTTCTTCTATATAGCCTAGTAGTTGAGCCAAGTTTCTATGTCTTGGCCTGCTCATACTAGAAATCTCTGCCATAAATTCCTTCATTTGAAGAAGGCAGTTCCCCTTTGTATACCTTCCCAAATCTACCAAGACCAAATCCAAGAACCTTTCCAAAACGAGTAACTGTTAAATTAAGTTGGACTTATTGTGAATGTCAGCATATTAATGAGATAACACGTGGTGCACACACTTCATAAGCCAAGGAGATATATACCATCCCGAAATTATGTGGCAATTGGAATAAGGACTCCAATAACTTATAAAGTGTGCATAAGGAGATATATACCATCCCAGAACCATGTGGCAATGGGAATAGGGACTCCAATAAATTATAAAGTGTGCACACCATCTTCAGTTTTTTGATGTGAGATAAACCATGCCGATACCAACACCAAGCAACTCTATGGTTAGAAGAAAGGCCATTGGAGGAATCATTGAGGAGTCCAAGGCAATCCAATGGCGGAAATGATTTGGTATCTTATAAATCATGGCGAAAACAAAAGTGGCGGAGAATCATAGATGTTTCGGTATCAAGATTACACGGCTCGTGTATAAGGCATGGGCAGCTTGGCTAGCTCTATAGGTTGTAAGATTAGTCATTTGTAGAAAACCATTTGGAAGTATAGTTGCAAGTCTATCGATATTGATGGACGCTCGAAATCCATTGTAGATAAATCGAGTTTCGTGAGATCGGTCAGCCAAGGAAAGTGCAACCAATAAGAATAGAATTGTAGTGCTTATTTTTGTCAAGTTTGGAAGAAGTAAGGGATGTAACATTTGATTTGTTGATTGAAGGTGTTTATGACTATGAGTGTTTAGTGTGATTTGAGGCTATTTGTTTAAGAGTTTAAGGAGGAATGGTCAATTTGTTACCATGTAGTGCTGGTAGGATTAATGACTAACCCAGAAAACCAACTTAAGTTATCTAGTGCTCCTAGTGGCCTCATCACATGATTACTTCCACCCAACTAAACTTATGTGTAGATTATTGTAACATGTGCAAATTCGAATAGCAAGGCACTTGTTGAAGGTCATAATCAAGATCATTTTTTTTATTTGAGGGAGGCTAGAGAGGCAAGGGGGAGAGAAACTTAATCTTTTTGGTAACTGGTGAGAATTTAATCTTTGTCACAAGGGTTTCTCTTTCATCATTGTGATAGGTGAGAATTAATAGCGGGCAATAGTCGATTAAAAGTCCATTCTCCTTCTTCCTAACAGCGGCGGAATACTGAGCTGACTTTTTATGACTCAGTTTAGTAATGGGTCGCTATTAGCCTATTATTTAGTGCGAACATTACTAAGGCACATGTTTAAATAAAAACTGCTTACTTTAAGAAATATTTTCAAAAGTTGCATATTATTTGACTTTTTAAAAAAATATTTTTACTTATTTAATTCAAATTTTCTATGTTCGTATGTCAACCTATAGAAACTCATGTACCAGTGAGTTATCATCCATATTTTCGAATAGGGTCCACTTCAAACAACTTTAAGTAACATTGTCGATCCCATATATCATTCAAAATGAAAACGATGCTGTATTCGAGTTCAATCGACGTGTTTAATTAAAACTCCAATATTACCAAGATCGAGTATATGAAGTCTTGTGATGAAAAAATTAAACTTTCGATGGAAACAATGTTTGTACTTGTAGGATATGAATACAATAAAAATGACACAGTCATTTACGAGCTTCACCAATTTTGGCTACTTCCTCAAAGGCGTGTGCATCTCACTTATATAATCACAAAGGAGTTAAAAGAACTCTCAAATTGGAGAATTACTAAAGAGAAGAGATTAGGCTATGTGTTTAGGCTTGGGGTATTCAGTGTATGCGTTTGATGAGCATATGAGATCTCTATTTATAGAGATGATTACATTAATCAGTATTGCATACATAATACAAGGGATTAACTCCATAATAAAGAGCTCCAAAGAACACCAAGAGTCAAATCGAATCCAATGCTCGATCAAGGTAATACTTCATTACTTGGACGCTTCGTACAAGAATCTTCACCCTTTAGTCTTCTCATTAACTATCATTCATCATGACATAATTCTTGTATTTAATTGTCTTCATCAATATATCCATTACGTTAAGCATTGAACACCATCTTAAACACCATCGTTAACACAAAAATTAAACCACCAACTTAACTACACATTACGTGACTGACTTAAACACCCCAAAGATTCCACTTCTATATGCACTTATACTAAGGCAAAGTACACTTAAATCACCAATAAGGCAATAACTTTAACATAAAATATTCAAAAGATTGAAAACATCTAGCAATAAAACAATTGAAAGTTACTAAACCAACATAAGGAAAACATACCTAAATAAACAATTCTATGTTGAATCATTGAAAAGCTAAGTAAGTTCCATAAAAAAATGTGCAAATTGACAAAGACAAGTGAACTTAAAAGACATGGTATTGGTTGTAGTGTCCCTATTGCCACCGCAACTGTAAGGACTGTGAGGTATGAGGCGTGAGTCACGACTTTTACAATGTCCCATTTCTTGCTTTTCCTTCCCAAGTCTCCCATTCAAGTATGTACTTGTGTTTCTTATTGACAAACACTTTTTTCCCTTTAGACCTCACTTGTCGGTAACAGTATTTTTGAGAGATCATCTCTAATTGGGGTCGGCCCATTAAAAAAATGTAGAGTAAATTACTCGGTGGACAGTAAAGATATTGTAAGTAGACATTTTAGATATTGTAAATATTACATGCTTACTTGGTGGGCATTAAGGATATTGTAAGTAGGCATTAAGAATATGGTAAGTAGGCATTATGGATATTGTAAGAAGGCAGTAAGGATGTAGTAAGTAGGCATCAATGATATTGTAAGTAGACATTAAGGATGATGTAAGTAGGCATTAAGGATAGTATAAGTAGGCATTTAAGGATAATATAAGTAGGCATTAAGGATATTGTAAATAGGCATTAAGGATGATGTAAGTAAACATTAAAGATACAGTAAATAGACATTAAGCTATAATAGATTAGGCCTAAGGGACATGTCTTAAAGAGACGGTATCTCAGGGATATGTCTTAAAGAGACGGTATCTCAGGGACATGTCTTAAAGAGACGGTATCTCAGGGACATGTCTTAAAGAGACGATATCTCAGGACAACTAATAAATATATAGTACTCCGTATTACGTAAGATAATATTAAGGCCCCCAAATTTTTTGAGGCCCTGTGCGATGGAACATGCTAAACATGCTCAGAACCTCTCCTGATCCTAAGCCTTCAACAATTAACTTAAGTTATTTAATTGAGTTAGTTCATTAAAAGATAATTTACTCTCCATGAGGAGAAGTAAGACACAAAGGTAATAAAATATCATTTGGAGTATATTTTGATATATATTTGGTGAAAAGTAGGAATACTATATATTATCTAAGTACTAAGATTACATACGTTTATAGTGTGGAGGGTGCATTATTGAAATATAAAAAAAGGTTTTGGAGTCACAAGATCATGCCTATTGGAAGGAGGTTCGTATTGACGGACCTTTCTTCTAGATGCAAACCAACATGTTGCAAGTGTATTTTCAAGAAGAAAATTAGTCCTAATAGGATAATTGATAAATTTAAGGCTTGTTTGTGGCACAAGGCTTTACTATAAAGCCGGCCCTAAGGATGATTAAGAGGGATCGTCGTCCTAGTCCTTATGTTAAAAAAGTAAAATTAATGGTTGTAGAAGAATCCATATAGGTTATAAGTTGTGAAGGAAAAAGAGTCTTAATGTGTTCTTTCGCCTAGATTTCCAAAATATCTAGGACCAGCTTTAACTACAATACATATACATCAGTTTTTTCTACTTAAGGTGGAGTCACGTAATAGCGTTAGGATAATGTAATGTTGTTGTTCTTATTGTACATGTCATATACCAAGAATTATCCGGAGGATTGAGAGTGAGTGTGAGATCTCAATTATTGTTGATTGGGCTTGAATGGTTGGTTGTATTGTATCCAATATATACAGAAATATACAATACTAGTTAATGAAAACTAAAATATTTTACTTAATAATTATTTTTCTAAACTATAAAGAAAATAAGAAAATGAATAATATTCTAACAAGACATTACAAATTAAATTTGATACACCGACTGAATATTCTGACAATGATTAATCAGTCAAGAATTTTCGACCACTCGACTAATTTATGACTAAAATCGTATTAGTCGGAAATTCTGACTGTTTTTCCTAAATATTCAGATATTTTCCGACTAAATTTTCTAATAACACATTGGTAGTCACAATTTTTGGAAAATTTAAAATGGAAGAGGGAGGGAAATTAACCCCCTTCATTTTCGATTATTTTCCTACTAATTTTCGACCAACAATTGCTTGGAAAATTAAATATTTTTGACTTTCTTCCAGTTGATTTCAATTATTTTTTGGTCTAATTAAAACTTTTTTCCTCTAAATTTTTCAATAACAAAAGTTTATTGTTTAATTTTTAATCATTCAAATAAGTGGGAGGCATTAAAATTTTTTGTTTTATTTTAACATGCCTGATAAATTTGACTACACTAAATACTAATACGGCTAAAATTAAAATAATACGATTAATAATATACTAATATACGACAATTACAATACAATACAATTATGACTAATTAATATATAATACACCTAATAATAGTAACTCAATAATAAACACTAATACAAATAATAAGGTATTAACAATATACTAATATTGTACTAATAATATATTTAATATTACACTATACTAGTAATTAATGTTGTACTCATACTAAACTAATATGAGTAAAAATAGTAACTCACTAATAAACATTTATACAAATAATAAGGTATTAACAATATACTGATATTACACTAATACAACTAATAATATACAAATATTTCACTGATACCACTAATTTCGGATTAATACGACTAACAACATACTAATAGTACAACTAATATTAAACTAATCAATAGGACCAATAACAAGCTAATATTACCCTAGTACAACTAATATTGCAACAATAAGAAACTAATACGACTAATACTATACTAATACGATTAAAAAAACACTAATATTACATGAATACGACTAATAATTTACTAATATTATACACTAATACTTATACGACTAATAATATTCAAAAATTACACTAATATGACTAATACTAAACTAATACGAATAATAATATATATTAATATACTACACTAATAGACTAATACTAAACTAATATGACTAATAATAAAAAAAAATACTACATTAATATACGACTAATATTGCACTACGACTAATAATAAACTAATAATAGACTAATATGACTAATAAAACACTAAACATTACTATTTACTACGACTAATAATGTACTAAAATATACTAATATATTCTAATTCGACTAGTAATATATATACTATTGTTACACTAATATAATATAACCAATAATTTACTATTACTATAATAGTATGACTAATACTAAACTAAACGACTAGTAATGAACTAATGCTACACTAATACGATTAATATATATTGTACTAATACAAAACTAATAATATGTCTAATAATAAACTAATATTTTACTAATTCTCAAAAAAAAACCTAATATTTTACTAATACAACACTAAAATAATATAGTATACTACTACGACTAATAATATACTAATTATAAACTAATACGACTAATAATACACTAATATTTCAATAATACGATTAATAATATACTAATATCATACTAATAATACTGATAAAATACAAATATTATACTAATACAACTAATATTATATTGTACTAATACGATTAATAATATACTAATGTTACATTAATATGACTAATATTTTAATAATACAAGTATACAACACTAATACGACTACTAACATTTTAATAATATACTAATATTACATTGATATATGACTATCTCTTGTTATACCTAGTGTTAGCAACTAACATATCGTAATAGACTCTTCTTTTACATTCTTAAATCTATGATCAAAACCTCCATAAATTCTTTTTAGCAAGTATGATAATTAAGGTGTTTGACAAACGACTGATAACTAAAAACTGGTACTTGATTGAAGTGATAGCCTTAACCAAGTGATTTTAATTTTTGATTTTGAATTGCCGTTGTAAACCACTTGTTCAAAAACATATTTAACAAATTGTTTCACCTAACTAATTTACCAAACATTAGAATTAGATATATGTTTTGACAACACAGCCTTCTATTTGGCCAAAATAAACCAAAATTATCCAATAAATTATTTTGTCAAACACCTTCGATAACTTTTGGCTATTAAAAATTGCATATATTAAAATAAAAAAAAAAATTAAATGTTCCCACCCCTAAACGTAATCTCATAGGTGTAGTTCACTAGCATCCATAGTTACAAAGGCCAAAAGTGCAACCTTTTCTAAAAATATTTTTTTAAAAAAGTAAACAAAAATTTAAATTAATAATTCAATTTATGAGACGTCGTTGTTTTTGGTGGGCCATGGTGTCGAGCAACGGCGTTAAGTAACTATTTAGGCTTGGCGAAAAATACATGTAAAACTTGCAACAGAACAAGTCAAAATCCAAGTCTAAACCGTCCTTGAAATACCGCCGTTATAAAGTCTAGACTATTATTATGTCACGTTCATAATTGTTTATGTGTCCCACAATCACATCTTTTTCACGTGTTCATTAACACTATCAATTTCCTAACGTGACAACCCAATTGCGGCCAAACTTTCTTACATATATTCCTCCTCGTAGACACTTGTATCTTCATTACCCTTTCATTTTTCTCAGAAGTATTACCTATAATGAACACGCAATTTTATTCCCAACAATCAGTCAACTCGTCTTATTTGAGTGATTGTGAGTCTGAAAATACTGTATCGTCTTTAGACTCACCTAATAAATCTTTAGCTTCACCATTGAATAGTAATGAGGTGATAACTGCAAATCTTCCGCAAAAGCGAAGGGCAGGGCGAAAAAAATTTAAAGAAACACGACACCCTGTTTTTCGAGGGGTTCGTGAGAGGGATAGTGGAAAATGGGTGTGTGAAGTTCGTGAACCTAACAAGAAGAGTCGAATATGGCTAGGGACTTACCCTACAGCGGAGTTAGCAGCTAGGGCACACGACGTTGCAGCTCTTGCTCTAAGGGGAGACACCGCGACTCTTAACTTCCCTGATTCGGCATGGCTTGTCCCTCGAGCCAAGTCTACATCGGCTCAGGACATTAGGCTTGCAGCTCTGCAAGCCACTAGGTCTGATCTTCAGTCTTTCTCGCCTTCTGAAAGTGATAATAAGAGTGTAGAGAAGGGAGAAAGTTCCCCATGCTTTAATGAAGTGAACAATTTGGAGAATTGTTTAGAAGAGGATTCTAAAGAGTCACTATTTTTTGATGAAGAAGCCATATTTAACATGCCTACGTTTATTGATAGTATGGCTGCGGGTATGCTTCTTACACCACCTTCCTTAAAAAGAGGGCATAATTGGAATCATGAAGTGGATAATGGAGATAATTGTTACATTGATTTGGATTTGTGGTAATAATATTTATTGATTATATAAATAAATATAATAATGGAGTTATTAATCCTAAAATATGTCTAGTGAAAATATTTATTTTCGGATAATTCTAAAGCTAAGTGTTCTCAATTTTTTTCTTTGATCTAGGGAAACATTTAAGTTAGCCAAAAAAAAAATCAAAGTAATCCTATTTATTAATTTAATTGGGTGTTTTTGGTATATAATCACTTCGTTCTCTATTGATAATCCCATAAGAAATATGTTAAATTTTTAAGGAGAGATAAACTTGTACATGATATTTCATCGGCATTTACAAGTTTAAAAACATATACCAATATGAATTCTTGTTAGACTTGTCTAGACATATAGAATTTTACTAAATACTTTAATAATTTTTTTTATGAAATGCGTTTAAAGATTTAAATATTGTGCAATAAGAAAATAAAAACAGAGAAAGTATTAGGTTAAGATATAAATCAACATAAACGTATAAATTCTAATATATGTTATAAAAGTATATATATATATATATATATATATATATATATATATATATATATATATATATATATATATATATATATATATATATATATATATATATATATATATATATATATATATATATATATATATATATATATTCGATTTTTGTTTCATTTTTAAAAGTACCAACTTTGTTTCTTTCGAAAAGCTCAAGGTTGGGAGAATGGAAGAAATGGGGATTGGATTAATGTTAAGTACATTGGAGCCTTATTGAAGAGAACTATTGTAATATTGAGGATTTTTGAAAGTTTTAAACTAAGGGTGATAATATAAATTTATCGCTTAACAAATTATCTAACAACGTTTGATTGCCTGTAGAGTTATAGAAAATTGAATGTGTAAATTTAGAATCATGACGTTGATTAAAACAAATTAATATATGTCTGTTATATTATAAAAAATCAAAAACTTAAGATCACTAAATAAAATTTTCTTTAATTTATATTTAAATTTTAATAGTAGCATTCACGTGAATTGTATGAACATACATATGGTAGACCAAATTAAAAATTCGTGGTCCTTCATCATGCATGTCTAAACATCGAACTGACCTCCCACCATCACAAAATACCTTGAGCTAGCTAGGCTATACGTGATACACGAGGTGTTCTAAATAAAGTTCATGATGGCCATGCCCCATAGGTGGGTAATAAAGGGTTTCTATAGGACACACATACATTAAATGTTTATTTACATGTTTTTGTGTTAGACTTCATAATAAAGGTAAAGGTAAATGACCTTACCGGTATCCCGCACTAGGCAGGATCTGAGTGAGGGTTTTCTTTTTCTTGAAGGATGTGGATCATACCTGTACCCCCGAGGGGGTAAAGTGAGATGCGCGCAGTCAAGAAACCTCACAATTGATACTTGCACCCAGTAGGGGTCGAACCCCAAATCTTCTGCTCCACATGCAGATGCTCTACCCATGGAGCTACAAACGCTTTTGGTATGATGATAATGATGTTCCATTTATGTACATGCTTGGTATAAAAAACTATTACTAATAGTACATTAAATATCTCTAACACATATAGTGTTATGCAAAAATGTGGATTTAATTTCAAGTACAAAAATTGAAATTTATATTTTAGATTCAAATTCTCTGTGTTCTAGCTTCTTGTTATCACTCTAGCTTCTGATATTATGTTAAAGAACTGGTTCAATCAAAAGCTAAACTATAATGGTTGAAACCAATGAATTTGTTACATAAACTTTAACATCTAGTTTGGCAACAATAAAGAATTCTAAATTCATAAATCCAATTATTATGAAAGTACAATTATAGGAAAGAATAATATTTCCTCCGTTCCATAATACTTACTACATTTCACTTTTTTACGCAATCCAATGCACAATTTTGATCATTAATATTTTAAACTACACTTATCTAAAAATTATAAAAATGTAATATTATGAAAGTATGCGATTAGACGATTCAAACAAGATCTCACTTGACTATATTTTTACTTACACATTAGTCGCAATACGTAAAATAAGCTTGAACGATGAATAGTGCACAAAATCGAAATGTAGCGAGTATTTTGGAACGGAGGAAGTATGACTTTACAATTGTGGTGGCGGTGTAAAAATGAGGAATTGTACAAAGCAATTTGATCAAATCTAAATTTGAATTATTGGTAATACCATCTTCATCAATATGCAAAATTTTAATTCAATTTTGGAATTCTAAATAAATAATTTCGAGACGTACAAGGAAATTAAAGATGAAAAATTAGCACAAAATATTTTCTTTACAATAATAATGTAAATATGCGCGACTAACGTTAATCTTGTTAAAAGCAATCTATATAAATATTTTTTACAACTTGTTTCGTTGGTTATGTTCATAATAATCGATTCAGCATTCGGCACAAAGATAGAGTTGTAAAAGAAAAATAGCGGACAAATCATATTCGTACCCCTCAAGATAGAGGATAGGAGGTGTCAAGGAACCAACTCAACCAAAAGCTTAAGTTGATGGTTGAAGCCCACAAATATGTTATATACTCTAACACGCTCCCTCACACGAGAGCCCTTTGGGCTAGAAGTATGGATGCAACACAGGCCCTCTTCATACCTAGTGCTAAATATTCCACTTAAATGAGGGGTGGTTGAGATTCGAACCTGTGACCTCTTGTCACATTGGCATCTGATACCATGTCAAGGAACCAACTCAACCAAAAGCTTAAGCTGATGGTTGAGGCCAAGAATATGTTATATACTCTAACATAAGGAAAGCGCACAAATAATTAAACTCCCAAGTCCCAAGTAAAGAGAGCAGAGAGATGAGTCACGAAAAAACTCATGAGAAAGGCTCCTTGCAAATACAAAACAAGTTGGACTAGGATTGAGAGTTAATAGAAAAAATAGGTAAAGTAAATAGTAAACAAAAATAAAAAAGAGAGTAAAATAATTGGAAATATAAATGAAAATAAAATGTAGTTTAGTTAGATAATTATTTGACAAGATTTATAATCATTCTTATTCCACTTGCATTGATTAGTCTTTTAGTTTTTGTTTTATCTTTAAATTGCAGAGAAACTAATAATAATTTTTATTGAAAACTACCTCAAATCATAATTTTTTTTTGACGTTATAAATTACTGTTTTCTTACTTTAGAAGATTTGACTTACTTTACAAGATTTGGGCCAATTTAATTAACAACAAAGTTACGTAAGCTTTTTTTTTTTCAAATTCACAACTTAATTTAAACAAAAAATTATTTAAGATATAGTATATACTATATGGCAAATAAGTAGGATCCTTAAGGTAATTTCGAACATAAAATAATGTTAGGATGAGTTATCCCTCATCGACAAAAGAAAGATGGTGTGCACACTTTATAAACTATTCGAGACCTTCTTCTCATTGTCATATGGTTTTGGGATGTTATATATCTCATTGGCTTATGAAATGTGTGCATCTCGTGTCTCCCCATCTATGTGTTGGCATTGACAATAAATCCAGCCTAATTTAACAAATATAGAGTAATAAAAGGTAATTTTTGCTTCACAAAGTTATAATATAAGTTTTCTTCGCAATATTTATTCCCGTATGTGATATTGGAAAAATGTGTTTGAATAATATATGAAAACTTCATGAACATGAGAATTCGAAATCGATATAGCATGGTTCATCAAAGTTAAGACTAATAATATATGAACATTTCATTACAATAAGAATCAGAAATCGATATATGGTACATTATGCTATAGAATACCTGAATTTTATAATTAATGGGTAATATTTATCAAGTTTATTTGATCTCGTGGAGACTGAAATTGTATTCAATTTATTTTTTCAATCCTCAATTTGAGCCTATCAGACTATTAATATGCAACTACTAAATTAAGAGAAAAATCGTTAAATTATTTTTCAAGTACAACTGTGAATTGAAAATTGAATGTTTTCTTAATTATGAATAAATTTGATTTTTTTATTTATAATTTTATGTTTAGTTCTAGAACTAAACATAAAATTATAAATAAAAAAAAATCAAATTTATTTACTAATTAAAAAACATTCAATTTTCAATTCACAGTTGTACTTCAAAAATAATTTAAATGAATTACAGAAACGACAGTGATTTCTTGCGTTCAATGATTTATTTTATAGAATCCAAATCTTTGGACTGTTACGTTGTAGGTGTACGTAATTAAGACTTAGAGACGAAATCGTGGCAAATTTGCATTGCCTCAAAGTCGCTTATCCTTATCACATTCTGGTGGATTTATTGTAGGTGTACCGATGTACGTAATTTTTTAAGTAAAGGAGATACGAGGTACACACATTTTTAAGCCAAGGAGATATGTGTGTGTGCGCGTGTGTGCGTGTGTGTACATCATATGAAAACAATTAAAAGGGAGGAAACTGAAAACATATACACATATATTATATAAAAACTTAAATGTTATACATATTTCGGTGACAATTTTATAAATAATTAGACATAAGCTAAAAACGTGTACATATTCGGATAACATTTTATAAATAACATAATTTTTTTTTCTTTATATGTATAGCCTTTACAATAATATGTATAGGCATATAGCTTTTGCTATAATATGTGTCTTTGAGTCTGATTTTCAGTTTTTAAAACTTATACTCCCACCTATTTACCTTAAGTGACCTATTTTCTTATTGGGTCAAGTCATTTAAAATGTCTCATTTCTATTTTGGGTATGTTAATTTTACTAATTTATTCCTACTAAACTTAACTTTTTTACACCTAAGTACTAAGTACTAATCCCACTTTACACCTATAAATTAAAAATTCAAAAACTCTATATTTTTCTCTTATACATGCGATCTCATTTGACCACCTAAGAAATGGTGAAAAGTCAAATAGGACACTTAGGGAGAATAGGAGGAAGTATGATATTTAACATTTAACCATTGCATAAGAAAATTTCTCAAACTTGCAAAAATTTCTTATAACCCAACATTTTAGTTGCTCAAAACAAGAGAACAAAGACATCCTATAAGTTGAGAGAGAAAAAGTCTTAGTAAATAACAGTTATTTGTGAGGTTAATAAATCACCCTTATATTGTAAGATGTGATAGGGCGAGAGGTTTATTGTTTTAATTTATCTTTTTTTATTTTGTTTATTTTAATATTATTCTTTTATTTTTTGTACTGATTTTCAAATCACGGTTATTGATTAGGAATTTTTGATTAAGAAATTCCTTAGAAATTAAAGCAGAAATTAAATTTCACAATGTGGATAGATTTAACATGTCAACTAAAAGATGAAAATAAAGTTCCAATTAACTTTTTTGTAGATGAAGATATACACTTTTTCTTGATGAACTACCATTATTCTTTAACTTTTCCACTTGTAAAGGTACTTTGACTATGTTAGTGTAAGTGTCAAACTCTTAATAATAAATTAATAACGTAAATTTTAAACATATAGTCAAATATGCTTTATCTTGTATTTTGGAGAAGGATAATAAAAATGTATCAAAATGCGATGTTTTTAGTTTGAAACGACTAGTGAAGTGATCGTTGGGGAGAGTTCAAGGCTTCACTACGTGTATGCAACCATGCCTTGAAAGAGTCAATTAGACATAAGATGAGGTTGCTCGAACAAGGCAATGGAAAAACGAAGTAAGTAGCATTGAGACAGAGACAAACAGAAGACAACAGGTCAGGGTGAGTTCAACAATCAGAATTACAGTTTTGTTGGCATTGAAGGTGTATGTTACTTTTTGTTTAATTGTTGTATTATTGCTATGGTTATTGTCATACTTAATTGGTATATTAATTATGGATGTTAATGGTGAGTTAAGAGGGGGATTCTAGAATGTTAATTGTATGAGCTACTATATAAAGCATACACCATTCATAGAATCATATTCCACCACAACACACAAAAACATATTGTTGAGAGGGCAATTTCATTTGTAAGAACTTGAGAGTAATCTTCCTTTGAATTAGTATTGTGATCTCGAGAGATTGTTCTCAAGATTGAATTTTTATTATTGAATATAAATTATAAATAAACTTTTCTTAAGGGGAAGGTATCCCAAATGCCTCATAAAACATTTTGTCCATTCTACTACTATTTCTATTTGATATTCTCAACTTACAACTCAGAAACTAAGTCATAATTTTAACATATTTACACCAACATACCAACTCACAATTTTAACGTCATAAAACAGAAGAACACCAGCTCAAAAACGAAACATAAAAAAAGATAATAAATTTCTAAAACTACTCAAATAACAAGTGTAGCAAACTAATTATACGGACAAATATAAATTATAATTTAATAAGACACTGGTCACATAGAGATAAATGAATATATACATAGAAGTATTGAACACTTATATAAAAAGAAAAATTATCTAAAATAATTTAACTTTTCTAAAATAATTCTATTTATTTATGATTAATCATGGTTATTTATTCAGGAACGTACATTGTTACCCAAATGATGACCAACTTTTGCAGGTTAATTAAGAAAGGAAAAATAAATTTTTAAACAGTTTATATTTTTCAATTTTAAAATATAAAAATAATTTATTGACATTAAATGTTTAAATAAAAAATAAACTTACATGATCTTTTTTTATTTTTAAATATTTTTTATAATTTAATTTTTTATTTAATTTTTTATTTTTTTTTAATGCAAAATGACTTATAGTATAAGTAAGAAGTTACATCAGTGCATTTTTAACAAAAGCTTCTAATATTTAAGATTATTCATATTTTATCAAAAGTTAAAATTATTATAAAAAAATAAAAAAAATTAAATTATTCTAAATAAATTTTTTTGTAAACGCAATTATGACAAAGTAATTCATGCGTTACGCAACTCTTTTGTGGTACATTAAAATTAAAATATCAAACGCAAATAAACTTTTTGTTTGACGAATTCGTAGCGCAGTGGCGCTAAAGAAAGAAATTCAACACATTATTTTCTAAACATTTTGAAGTTTTTGTTAAACAAATTGTTGATTCACTTATAAATACATTCTGATAGCTTTGCTCGACTAAGCATAGTAGAGCATCTTCAACAAGTTTTTGCATTTTTTCATTAAGTCTCATAACTCCGGCCATGATGATAAAATCATACATCATGTCCTTTATTACTTCAAGAATTAATTCACACTTACACACCATCATCAGTCACAAACATTAAATTACCAACCTAATTCATTCATTAAACAATCTCATAGGATTCCATCTCATTACTTGCACATATGAAGCACACATCGTGCACTCAAGTCACATTATTCGCACACAACTTACTGTCCAAAATACTCCAAACACAGAAATATTCTCATAAACAAACTTAATGGTTCAAAAGAATACATAAATGTTAGAGTATATAATATATCTTGGGGCCTCAACCATCAGCTTAATAAGCTTTTGGTTGAGTTGGTTCCTTAACATGGTATCAGAAGCCAGTGAGACAAGAGGTCACGGGTACGAATCTCAACCACCCCTCATTTAAAGTGGAATATTTAGCACCGGGTATGAGGAGAGCATGTGTTGTATCCACACTTCTAGCCCAAAGGACTCTCGTGTGAGGGGTCGTGTTAGAGTATATAATATATCTTGGGGCTTCAACCATCAACTTAAGCTTTTGGTTGGGTTAGTTCCTTGACAATAAACTAGTGAAATTAAAACCCCAAATATTTATATTATTGGACTATTGAATTTCTAAATAAAATTATTATTTTGCGAACATACTATTAAAAATGTCTTTCGATTAAGATATAATAGTCAAAAATAAATAAATCATTATTATAATGATAAGACTAAAAATAATAACCGTTATAAAAAACATAAATAAGCAAGTGTCACGCTTATACCACCACATTAGAAACACACGAACGGTGCATTTTTATTTTGATTAAAATAAAGTTTTAATATATTCTATCTAATAAAAATGATATAATACTTTGATATAAATAATATTATAAATTGAAATTTATAACGATTACACATAAAAAAATCAGGACATTTCATGGTTAATTAAAGCAAGACACTCAAAATCACATGCGATACCGTCCATTATATAACCCCACCTTTACCTTTCTCGCAAAGTCTTGTATTCCGCACGTTGGTTTTTGCTACGGTTTCCCACGTGCTACCTACTTAAAAGTTAAAAGTACCTATGGCCTATGTGTTCCTAATATTTTGCGTAATTGCTTTTTGGGTGATGCTTTGGTGGTCATTCGGATCATCGGGTTAATTTCGGGTCAGATGTTTCGAATCGGTTTAAAATCGGATTTTATATTCACATTGATTTTTACATAATTGTAGATCCATTTTTAAGCCGGGTCAAATCGGGTTCGGTTATAAAGTCGGGTGTCTATCGGGTCTGTTTTGAACACCTCTATCCCTTCCATTATACTTGTTATATTTGACTTTTACGTAGTTCAATGTGTTATTTTGATTATTTATATATATTGAATTATATACACGTCTAATAATTATAAAAAATTAATATTATGAAAGTATGCATTTAGACGATTCAAATAAGATCCTAATTGACTATATTTTTTCTTACACATTAACCGCAATATATAAAATAAGCTTGAACGATGAATAGCGTCAATAACGCAAATTTAGTGAGTATTTCAGAACGAGGAAGTATTTATCAATTAGTCTTATTTTGCATCACTTTTTTATGATTAGTTTTATTAATTTTGCATCTTTTATTTTGCAATGATTCCTTTACTTTTCTTTTAATCTAATTTAAAAATTTATTCTATCTCTATCTTAACCATTTAATTCTATCATTCACTTGTTTTTTTATTATTCTTAACGAATTTGGTATTGGACTTTTACACAAAAGACCCACGTAAGAGGAGAGTTGGCTGCTCACAAACCCCATGAGATTTCATCTTGATGATAATAGAAGGAGTAGCCACGCATGCATCAAGCTTATATGCTAGTCAACTACCTCTCTTTAATTCTTTGATTTGGTATTACATATGGTTATTTTTTCAACAATTCTCCAACTCAATTTTCCTTTCCACTGAACTTCACTCATATTGCTTTAGGAGCAATATGACAGAGGTGGAGGGAGTATTATCTATAAAATATAACATAATTAAGTGAAATCTTGTTTGATTTGTCTCAATGCAAAGATCATCAATATCGATTTTTTTATAATTTTTACTCCCTCCGTTCTAGTGACTTAGAGGTCGCTTGGATTGAGAATAAATATATTTAAGGGGTAATAAAAGTCAAAGTAGGAATTTAAGGTTAGTTAGGTAGATGATTAATGGAATTTGATTATTGGAGAGGTGGTAGAATGAATTAGAAGATAATAAAAAAAAATAGAGAAAATAGCAATAAGTTCCCTTATTTTAGGGTATAAATTTACCCTAGGGGGAGGTGGAGGAATTTTTTACCTCCAAATGATTGAAATCAAACTCTTTTTTTATTCATCCTTTTTAATCCACTCCTACCTATCTCTATCACAATTATTTCAATAACTTCATTTGCATATCTAAGTACCTATGTTACATTAGTTTGACTTTTTTTACTATCTTAAATATTTACTCTCAATCCAAGCGACCCCTTAGTCTCATTTGATTTGGACATGTTTGTCAAGACAATTACTGAAGCCTTAATATCTCTAATAATTGAGCATAACTCAAATTATAAAAAAGTTAATATTAATAATCTTTGCGTTGAGACAAATCAAACAAAATCTCACTTGACTATGTTTTAACTTATAAATTCATAATAAAGTAAAATTAAGAGTGAACTTTAAATAATTAATGTAAAAAAATCAAATAAGACAAAATCACTAATTAATGAAAAAAGTATTTTTTATAGTTATTAACGATTAAATTATTAGTGTATTTGATGATGTGAAAAATTAATAAGAATCTAATATTATCACGTGCCCAATTCATTTCTGTATATGGTAATTGGTATTATATTCCAAGTTCTTCATTGACCTATATAAACGGTACCCCGTCTTATATAAATACATGAAATTAATATCCTCAATATTAATTAAGTTCCATAAATTCTCATATACATGATGACCAATATGAACACACTTGCTGTCCCATTCCAACTACCATGTCCATACTCACCTCCACTAATCCAAGGCGAGTCCGAGGATACATCTGTAACCTCGGACTCGCCCAACAATAATAACTTATTTACCCAAAAATCAACCTGTCTTTCGCAGAAGCGAAAGGCAGGTCGAAAAAAGTTTAAAGAAACTCGCCATCCTATTTTCCATGGAGTTCGCGAAAGAGACGGTGGAAAATGGGTATGTGAAGTACGAGAACCGAACAAGAAGAGTAGAATATGGCTTGGGACATACCCTAATGCAGAGCTTGCGGCTAGGGCACATGATGTAGCGGCTCTTGCTCTTAGGGGTGATGGCGCGGCTCTCAACTTCCCTGACTCGGCTCGGCTCGCGCCTCGAGCCAAGTCTAGCTCGGCTGAGGATATTAGGCTTGCTGCTTTGCAAGCCACAAGGTGTGATGTTGGTAAAAGAGAAGTGAAAGAAGAATGTTCTAGAAGATTTGATGGTGAGATTGTTAAGAATGGTGATGAGGAAGAAGATTTTAAGGAATTGTTTATGGATGAAGAAATTATGTTTAATATGCCTAGCTATTTTGATTGTATGGCTGTGGGTATGCTTCTTACACCTCCATCTTTAAAGAGAGGGATTGATTGGGATGAAGTTGATGATTATAATACATCTTATATGGATTTAAATTTGTGGTAATATATATATTTATTGCTAGTAAAAAAAATAGTATAAATTTATATGTTATATTTATATTTTTAATATTTTATTACAAGGTAGGCTGGAAAAATAATAGGATTAAATGAGATTTGAACTCAAAACCTTATCTGGTTAAAGTGTTGAAATAAAACTTAATTTTTATAAATATTCTGATATAGTGTTAGATATATGTGAAACTTAATTGTCATAATTTAATGTGTGATAACAGTGTAGGTTGTGTGTATAAGGAAGTTATATCAAGAAAAACTTGTTACTTACAAATTGCAATAATAACGTGTGGATTATGAGTTCTGATTAGTATGATTAGCTAAAAAAGTTTCTAGAATAAAATTGTTGAATTAAGAACTGAATCATTAAGATTGATGATCATATATGGTGAGTCACTTAAAAAGATACATAACATTTTATATAAGTAAAAGATTTGGTCTTAAATGAGAGATTGTTTGATAAAAAAAAATCAAATTATATGTGAACGAGGATGCGTTACAGGCTTACAGCATAAAAATCTAATAGGAGGACTAAAACGTTCGTCGCGAGATGGTCGCTAATGCTTGTTAGCAACGCTTAGTTTAGCGATAGTTTAGGAACGCTTTATGCGGTCGCAAAATTAAAATGCTTTTGTATAATTGTGACCGGCCTGTTTTGTTGTGTGTGTCTTAGACTTTTCAGTTAAATGGCTCCATTTATTAATTACTTGATACTTCCTCCGTTCTTATTTACTTGCTACATTTGCATGGGCACAAATATTAAGGAGTTACTGTGCAATAATGAGTAGTAGGTGGAAAGTTGCTTTTTTGGAATTTTTTAATATTATTTGTTGAAAAATGAAAAAGAAAAATAGGATTAATTAGATATAGAGTAGGATAAAAGTAGAAGTAGGTATAACTTTAAATGATTGGTTTTTTACTAAAAAGGAAATGTAGCAAGTAATATGAAATTTCCCAAAATGGAAAATGTAGCAAGTATTATGGAACGGAGGAAGTATATATTTTTTTATTTTTTAAGAATATGTTTCATACTAGGAACATTATTATTATCTTTGTAGTATCATAAATTTTAATGGTTTGCTTTTATAAAGGCATTTGAAAAGAAATTTCAAAAAGAAATAATTTGTATGTGATTTCACGTCGAAAAGTTAAAGAAAAGTTAAGTAATGTATATAAGTTTGATTGGTTCCTTCTTCTAAGATCAATTTCTTCTATGACCATTTGGTTTTAGGAGTGAGCTTCACCGGGTTTATGAGCAGTCAACTCAACTCCTATGCGGATCTTGTTGTATACAAGCTCATTAACAACAGATTTAGCATATATGTTCTTAGTTAGTGCGACGATTTCAAATCAACTAGGAACAAAATTCTTGATGTTCCATCAAAAAACTTGCAGGTTCGAAAAAAATTATGTTCATCGAATCTTCCAAAAAAACAACTTGCCAATTAGTTTTGATTAAAATGAAATCTCAGTTTGTATGTAGTTAACTCTCCCCTTGTGTGAG
The DNA here is from genome assembly GCA_019776075.1 of Amaranthus palmeri. Taxonomy (NCBI): domain Eukaryota; kingdom Viridiplantae; phylum Streptophyta; class Magnoliopsida; order Caryophyllales; family Amaranthaceae; genus Amaranthus; species Amaranthus palmeri. The sequence continues at coordinate 1,081,162 of JAAKBH010000301.1, forward strand.
ACTATTGTTTACAAACCCAGTAACAAACTTATTATAATACTGGAGCTGACAATTTCCAATCAACTAGAAACAAGGAAAAAAAAATCAATCTTCTATAAAAAAACAACTTGCCAATGAATTAAAAAATGGGTTCACTTATAAATAAGAGTGTTGAAAAATAAATCACATATGACTCCAATTGAAAAAATATAGAAATTAACTAACATATGAACTTAATGAATTTCTCCTCCTATTATCAATTAATTTTAGAATAGAACATTAACAGGATAATATACAGTCAACTTTCTTCTTATACGAATCTTATTATGCACAGGCCTGATAATATACTTGTCATTCAATACTAAAGCTTGTTTTAAACACAATCTACAATGAGACCCACCATACTAATGAAGTCTAACTTAAAAGAGAGTCCCACCAATAATTAAAATTTTATGGCATTTGTGTGTATAGAATGACTAATTTCATATGCAACTAATCCAAGATTGAAAAATGTGCATATGAAAAGAAGTATTCATAGTTTATGCTATAAATAAATGTCTTGTCTTGGCCCTTCTATAGTACGTAGAGTCCATAAAGCTACCAAAGAACAGTCCTTTTAATTAGTACTTCCTATTTTTGTTGACTGAAAAGGTCAATGAGACCACCACGGTCTTTAATTAAGAAGAAGCTAAGTCGTATAAAAGAACCACTTATTAGTGCACGTGCCTAGTGCCCCTAATTGTTGTTCATCAACATTGGTCCCAAATATGTTACATTGCACATTTCTCACATTCAGATTTTAGCGCCGTCCCCACAATTATTAAGGTTCTAGACGGATTAACCTTTCTTTTCAAACATTTGTTTTAGTCTTTCTATCATCCACATATTTTATTTATTGAATTTTTTATAATTTAAACCTCGAACTAATGAGACGTTTAATTATTATATAAGAAAAAATTATTAAAAATAAATTCAACTATTATCCATTTATTTAAAATAAATCTAACTATTAATTAATTTAAAGATATGTACTCAACTACTCCCTTTGATTAGTTGTCCAATTTCCTTATTTGGCAAAATTATATAAATTGTCCCATTTCCTTTTTTGTCTATTTTTTTTTTTACCTAAATATCCTCACTTTTATTACTCTCAATATCCATCTACCACCTTTATAAATATATAATTTAATCAATTATAATATCCAAGTCATCATCATCATCATCATCATCATCATACCCAGTGTTCCCGCACATAGATACTCTATGGCCAGGGTCTGGGGAAGGAAGGTCGACGGCGTCTCATACCCATAAGGAGAGGGCGGTCATAAGAGTCCTTCGGCTCTAGAGGAGTCTTCAAGGATAGGACCTGCAAAAATCCGAAAACCTGCATCTTACACCCAACAGGCTCAGATGGTTTGGGCATGTGCAGAGAAGCACCCATGACGCCCCAGTGAGAAGGGTCGAACGCATCATAGTGGAGGGCAAGAGAAGCCGGGGAAGACCTAAGAGGACGTGGGAGGAGCAGATTAACAGCGACCTGCTCGAACTACACCTCTCTAAGGACCTGACCAGGGATAGAGCCACATGGCGGCGCCTTATTCATGTCCTAGATTACTAGACTAGTTTGATACTGTTCTGTGACTTTTGTCATCGCTTTTCACTTCCATTTTTACCTATATCGCTTATAGGTTTTTTTTTTATTTTTTTATTTTTTTATTTTTTTATTTTTTAATCCCTATGCTTGGCTATCACCTTAATTTATAATGGACCTCACACCACCCTTAATTAATAACCGTAAAAACTCAAATGAAACATCTAAAATGATTCGGAGGGAGTATTATACTATGCATTTAATTTCTCAAAACAAAGATAAGAGTTTCCAAACCTATTGATTTTCCCTAAGTTTAACATTATTTTATTGTTCTTTTTCAAGTTTTTCTAATTTTACAACTTGCAATAGTAATTTTGTATTTTTGTTTTACTTGGGATAATTATCAAACATTTGGGGCCTATTTTTTTAATCTTGAATGGTCTTGGTCCCTTGTCTTTCTCTATTTTACAACACATAATTTTTTTCAATATATTCATTTTTCTTAATTTTCGATAATGTAAACTAATCATTGCACTGTTGAGGAATCAAACTAAATCTCATAAACCACCAAGTAATTAAATTAACAAGTAATTGGGTTTCCTAAAATCTCTAATCAAACTTTTACTTTTTCACCAAACCAACCACTAGAAACTAGTAATAACTACAAGCGGCGACAAATCCCAAAAAAAAAATTAATGTTAATAATTTAAAATAAAAAATTAAATAAAATGCCCTAGCTGGGTTTAAAACCCTGCTCAATAGATCATCATCATCATACTCAGTGTATCCGTATCCCCCCATAGAAAATATGCCCTGGTCGGGGTGTCGAGAGGGAAGGACGGCACCAACTCGTACCGATAAAGTGCTCTAGCTGGGTTTAAAACCCTGCTCAATAGAATATATGCCCTGGTCGGGGTCTCGAGAGGGAAGGACGGCAGCAACTCGTATCGATAAAGGAGAGAGCAGCCAAAGAGTACCTCGACTCGTGAAAGATCAGGAGCAGTTTCTGCAAATGCTAGGTCCGAGTGAAGCTGAAGCTGACTCCGCAGGTTTGCATCGTATCGCCCAGGCGTGACCCTAAAACATAAAAAGATATAAATAATGCAAATATAAATAAAATAAAGTAAAAATAACAATTAAAAGGAAACATTAATAGAGCGATTGTTGTATCAAAAGTCATGGTTAATTAAAAGAGTAAAAATATATCTAATTTCAGCACAAACAAACTTTAAACTATCGTCATTTCTTGCTTAGTTATCAAATCGGGCATATAATCTGTCATTGGAAAGTTTTTAAAGTGTAATTTTTAATGCAGAAAACATATTATTAATGTGATTTTCCTATCAAAAATTATGTAAACATAGATTCAAGGGCATTTTTGTAATATGTATGAAATTTCAACACAAAACATGCAACTAGGTTTATTTTCTAATTTTAAAATTTTTTTCTAATTATTATTAACATATTTAGTTCAATAATAATAATATTTGATTGTATAATTAAAAATAGATTTTATGGCATTTTTGTAATAACATTTAAAAAAGATGTCGACACAAAAAGGGTGGCGATTTCTAACGACTGATAAGCACAAATGAGCAAGAGTGTTGCTCGAACGAGCTGCCACTACTGTTGTTGTTGGTGCACTTGAACTAGACAGTCTCAATGCACCCTACTTCATTTAATGACTCAAACCTCAATTGTTCATATTTCATTGTACGCCCATTATAGTGCAAAAATAAGGTTGCATCATTATATAAAGGTCGTATTGCAAAGATTTTTGAGTTTATCGCAACCCAAGAAATATAGGCCGCTTTGACTACAGATTCTTTCGTATTGGTCGTACATTGCAATTGTTACTGCGATCGTGACCAAAACCTTATTTTTTTTTCACTATGACACCCATCATTATTCTTCAATGTGAATGTCATGGAGTGAATTACAATGTGATCGTGATCATGATCATATTCTACATTTGATAATTGGGTACTTGGCATAACAATTAAGCATATATGCAGGGCCAGCCCTTGATATATTAGGGCCTTAGACGAAATAATACATTGAGGCCTTGGACGAAATAATACATTGGGGCTCTTTTCCTTTGCAATTTATAACCTATATGGATCTTCTAATACAACCATTAATTTTGCGTGGTTGACAAGAGGCCCTGGGCGACGGCACCTCTTACCCACCCTTAGGACCGGCCCTGCATATATCATTGTTAAAATGGGATTCAAGTATGCATAAGGATTATGTATATGCATCAAAAAGAGCACTAAAAATAGAATTAAGTTAAAAATTTCATCAAATCGCATTAGTGTATCTACCTGTGTGTTTTGTTTGTTATTTTTGTTTTTTCACGTTTATTTTGTTCTACATGTGTATTGGGTCTATTATTTGTTGTTTTTATTTCTCATGGCAGGTACGTATCTTCATCTTCTTCGAACCGGGGGACTCTTCTTTTGTTCGTGCTCTCCTTTACGGGTATGAGTTGCCGTCGTCCTTCCCTCCCTAGACCCTGCCCATAGTCTTCTATGAGCAGGATATACTGGGTAGGATGATGATGATGATGCATTAGTGTATCTACCAAGACTTTAAAATCACTATTTTCATTGATTTTTATATGAATTATTTGAGATTTAGGTACTAATACAAATGATAATGTACTATAAAAAGTGAATATTGCAAATAATCAAAGAGGATGGAGTATTTATGTAAATCAACAAAAAACATTTATGTAAGGAAAAAATATGGTAGGATGTAATATTTTTATTTTCACATTTCTAAAATCATATTAGATTTATTGATTATGTAAAAAAAGTGTATATATATCAAGTATATATCATCATTATCGAGCTACACAAACTAAAATAATTATTCAAAACAAAAGAGCAAAATTTAGATAGGAATAAATAATATATCGACCTAAAAAGGAAGTAAAAAAATATGAAGGGAATTGAAATGAAAGGAATTATGATAACTATAATGTTAGTAGTGATGTGCACATATGTACCTCAATCTGAAGGCTTTAAAGTAGGTTGTTTTATTGAGTGCATGAAGGATTGTTTAATATCGAATGGCTTCATTATTTGCACTTCTACGTGTCATAAGAAATGTAAATCATCAATCCTTTCTGTTGATTCTTGTCAACGTACATGTGCTGCTTCATTATGCACACATCTTAACCAAAACTCTGGTAATTATGTTACTAATTTATTACTCTTATGGCTCTCTAAATTTATTACTCCCTCCTATTCAGCATAAGTGTCCCATTTGCTTTTTGCACTCTATCCAATGCACTTATTCGATCGTTAATATCTGTAATTGTGTATAATCAAAAATTATGAAAAGTTGATATGAATAATCCTTGCATTAAGACGAATCAAACAAGATCTCACTTGACTATGTTTTAACTTATAGATTAATAATAAAATACAAATTAAGAATAAGAGATGATGAATATAATAGTGTCCAAAAAGTAAATGGGACACTTATGGTGAATAGGAGGGAGTATATTGTTATTTGTTATACATCATCATCATACCCAGTGTATCCCGTTTATAGACAATCTATATGTTCAGGGTCTAGGAAATATTGTTATTTGTTATACATTTTATAATTTTTTTTGTGGAAAAATTACCTAGAATAATTCAATCTATTCGTGATTTACCTTCAATAATCTCACATATTGATTAACCATGAATAATGCTAACTTTGAGGGGTATTTTGCTAAAGTAAATCCGATAACCGGAAGACTTGCTATAACAAGTTTAATTTTTTTAAAAAAAATAAAATAAAATGTCAAAAAAATGTTTTAAATAAATTTTTTGTGATCTTTTTGAATTCAAATTTTTTATCTCTAACTTTAAATTAATTTTCAGTTTACTATTTTCGTGAATTACCTACTATAACATGTTATCGGATTATCAAAGTTTTACTCTAGGCAAATACCCCAAAAGTTGGGATCATTCATTATAATCAATAAGTGAGGATTATTATAGGAAAATCGACGTATTATTCTAGAGAATTTTTTTTTTTTTGTGGATGGGTTAAGATAAAGAGTTTAAATTGGAAAGTCTAGGAAAGTAACACATATGATCTCGCATAAAGAATTAGAGAGAGTTTGACTAACATATATACTTGACAATATCAATTGATTTTAGGATGGAATATCACTATGTTTATGTCCCGTCAACTCTCCTCTCTTGCGGGTCTTATTATGTACATGGTCCAATAATAGATTTATTATGGCAGAGCCAACGATCCGATCAACCGGAAACAAAAAAATCTTGGTTTTCCATAAAAAAAAATGTGCAAGACCGAAAAGAATGATGTTCCCGCTCATTTAAAAAATGGGTTCACGTGTGAGGGCAATATGGAAAATAACCCACACGCTGTCCCATACAAAAGAATTAGAGGGATCTACTAACACAAACACTTGATGGACAGCTATTTCTAATATCAATTAGTTTTAGGATGGAACATCATCGTGTTTGTCTGCAGTCAACTCTCCTTTAAAACAAAAATCATTAGGGGTGAGCAAAATCGGATATCCGATCCGAAACATGCAGTCGGATCGGATATCCAATATCCGAAAACTGGTATATCTGATATCCGATTCGATCCGACTCGGATATCCGATATCCGGTATCCGACAATATTCGAATCGGATATTCGAGATATCCGATATCCGATGCCTATGAGAAAAAATTGAAAATTTCCAGTCGGATATTCGAAATATCCGATATCCGAATTTAGTTAAAATAATTTATTTATAAAAATATAATTTTATTCCTATGAACAACGGATATCCGAAGCTACTTATAATATGCGGATATCCGATATCCGATATCCGACAATTGAAAAATGCCGGATATTCGGATATTCGAATCTACAAATATTGATATCCGAATTTGTATCCGATATCCGAATTTTCGAATCGGATATTTGATCCGAATCGTAACTTCGAATCGGATATCCTAAAAATCGAATCGAATATCAGATCGAATCATCGGATAATCGGATCATCAGATAGTTTTGCTCAGCCCTAAAAATCATGTGTGGATGAAATTCTATTTAAAAGGTGGTGGGAAAACTTTTTATTTTCTTATATTGATGTCTATATTGTTTTGTAGATGAGAAAGACAAGGAGCATTGTTTTAAGTCATGCAGGGAACAATGCAATAATTAGGTGATGAGTCTCCGCTAATAAATGGAAGGAAGAATTTCTACTTCTACAAATAATGCATGTTTCCTTAAAATCTTACCCATCAAATGGATATCATGTAGTACTTTAATCTTTTTGAAGAAATAATGATAAATGCTATGTTATGTTTGATTTGGTACTTCTATGAAATAAATAATTGGGCATTTTTAAAACACATATTTCTTGCATATAAGTCATGTAGTAGTTTAGACTGAAGATAGTTGGTCGTGTTTGTAACGTTTCTTGCATATATATGTTGTATCTTCATTCGGTCTTCTGAGAGACGTTTTTCAGGTCTAACTTTTTAAAGGTTAATGTCTACTTTTACTCTTAATTTTTCCTTATGAGTCGACTCAATTAGAGATGGTCTCTCAAAAATACCGTCTAATTTGTGTTGTATCGTGGGATGTACCTATACATTTTTTGAAGTAAATGCCTACAAGCAAGTATATGGGTCACTTTAGGTGCTTAGATACCCATGTTTTGGGCTCGATTTTAAAATAGATTGGTAGTGATTCAAGCCAACGTTGAACTCAAGGTCCCACTTATGTACGGGTTTTGAATTTCAACATCAACATAAATATTACTCCTTCCGAATCATTTTAGATGTCCAATTTTCTTATTTGGCAAAATCGTATTAATTGTCTCATTTCCTTTTTTGTATATTCTTTTTTTATCTAAATACCCCCACTTTTCCAATTTCCAATATCCAACTACTACCTTTACAATTAATTTAATCAATTAAAGTATCCAACTACCACATTTTTAATGGACCCCACACCACTCTTAATAACCGTGAAAATCCAAATGGGACATCTAAAATGATTCGGAGGGAGTACTATTTTACCTTTACCTATTAAGGATTTTCTAACCTTATTTCCATAATAAAAAATTAGCATTGATCACCCAAATTGAACGAATCGGATCCTAATTGTATTATTTGTTAGGAGTACAATTACAAATAATTAAATTCGATCCTCAAATGAGACCGTCTCATGGTGACACTATCGTTATTGGATTGGCCTAATATATATTTATTGTTTTAAAATAATAACTTACAAACTAAAGTGATCAGTTTTTATTGTTTATAGTCATTTATGACCTTAAAGTGATAAATTAAAAAATTAGACTATTTATATGGGCTGGATAAGACTTGCTGATTAAATTTGAGCTTAAGCCCAGTGCTCGGTGGCCCAATAGCTGGGTATCTGGTCCAAAATCTAAATGACTAGTCTAGCACTATGATGTTCCGCAGTGAGAGCCTTTGTGCTCATCTTTCTTTTCACATTTATATGAATTAGTTTTAACAAAAACTTGAATGAGACGGTCTCATATCATTATGAGACCGTTAATTTGGGCCGATCCAATTAGCGCGTGTAACAGCATCACATACTTTTCCTCGTTTTTTCTATTTTTTGGGCATTTATCAATTTAGATATTAAATACATCAATTTTGATGTTAAATGTATCAATTTTAACGTAAAGTAAAACTTAAACAGATCACTTAAAATCAAAAAAATTCAATTTGAATCTATAAGTAATCAATTTTAACGTTAAACTGATCAATTTCAACCTAAATATATTGTTCAGTTTTCACAATTTCAAAACGAAATTTTTAAAATGGTAATATCCTATCATTCTATGAATGAATTTCAAACAATAAATGAATGATTAATAAAACTATCAATAATAGTGCTAAAAAATTAACTTATTGGACTAGATTTACAAATATAAACTATCAATAATAGTGTTAAAACATTGAATGGTTTTAATTTTGATTGGGATTTGACTGAATGGGTTATTGACTTATTGTAATAAAAATAATGCACCATCTAAAATTTAGAAAGAGACTACTCTAGATTCAAAATTTTAGTACCAGTACATTAATAAATAGAGATGGACAAATTCAATGACCTAACAGTGCTAAGCTTGAGCTCAAACATTTTATTTTGAAATTTTTTTTTTCTTTTTTCTATATTTTTTTTGTATGGTTGTTCACAAATTCTAAAATGAGATGGATATGGTGAGAGAATTTCTATGACCTGATTAATAAATTTTTAGTGTGTCAAAGTGATTAGTTAATTACATCATCATCATCATACCCAATAGATTCCGCCCATTGAAACTATGTCCAGGATCTAGGAAGAGGATATACCCATAAAGGAGAGTACGGTCAAACACTATAACATAATTTGCTTTTAGTGGGATATATTTAGCGACATTTAATTTAAATCTCGCTATTTTAAATTTCTTATAGTGTATATAGAGGATTTAGTTACATTTATTAGACCTTTTGGTAGCATATTAAAAAATCACATTAAGATTTTTGCGACATAGGATCTAGTGACATTTCTCACAAATGCCACTATAGACTATAGTGACAATTACATATGCCACTAAAGACCAAATTAAGTGTCGCTAAATCACTTTATGGTGGAACTTAAAATAAAAACCAATAATTGTTACAATTAAAAATATGAATCAGTGGCATTTTTTTAATGTCATTAAATTCAATGTCGCAAAAGGCTTAATTTGTTGTAGTGAAAGAATCCTTTGACTCGAGAAATAATAAGATAAGATTCTAATTCTGCAACTGATAAGACAGTAGAGAAATTATCAATTAGAGAAATAGACTAATTATATCAACTCGTCTAATAGTGAGACGGTAGACTGACCCGTTGTCGTTTTAGAGTTTGCATACAAAAGTTAGAAGGAGGTTTATTAGATGGTTGTCAGAACTAGTGCTTGGAGTAGTTACTTCATAAATGTGATGAATCATAAAGAAGTGACAAAAATTATATATACTCCATCTTCTATTTCAGCATGTATTTTGTGGTTTCCTTGAAAAGGGGCCTACAATTAACACTATAATCTTTGGGAAATGCCTTCTGACATAACTAATGAAATTGTCCAGATCTAACTACTGCCCCCATTTTTGTATTTTTCATTTTTGAATTCACTCTTTTTACCATGCTTTTTTTTTGTGTAGTAAACAAATTTGGGTTCTATTTGGTGCACATTATTGGACTTGACTAATTTATGAAGGGAAGGTCTTATATAAATATATTTCATATACTACTATACTATTTTAGTATGATTTGACCCTTCTTAGAGAATTGGTATGATTTGTCCGTATTTTTTAGGAAAAAGAAAAAACTCTCACCCGGACTTTGCCTTGTGCGGTATACTGAGAGTAATTATATGATTGATCTAAACGCTACTTAAACTGGTACTTTATCGAACACCAGGGGCGGAGCAAAGATTGTTGAGGCCCTGTTTATATTTGCAATTTTGATCAAAATGGGGCCCTTTATAAGTAACTTAAAAAAATAGCTTCAACTTACAAAAATTCTTAATACAAAATAAATTGTTAAATTGCACTCTAAAATTAAAGTACAAAAATTTTCAAACAATTCACGTAAACAATGCTGCTCTTTTCACATGTTTTGAAGCAAAATCATCTACAACACTTTCAACATCAATTTCCTCCAAAATGTCGCTTTCAATGGCCATTAAAGCAAGTCTATTTAGCCTCTTCTGTGACATGGTGCTTCGCAAAAACGACTTCAATAATTTCAATTTCGAAAAACTTCTTTTTGTGGATGCAACAGTGATAGGAATAGTTAATAAAATCCTATAAGCAATTGTATGATTGATCTAAACGCTACTTAGACTAGTACTTTACCGAACAGGTGAACACACCCGTTATAGTAGATTGATCTAATTGAGAATACCAAATATATGTAGGATTGATGAATCCCCAAGTTGGAAAAAGTGTAGAGAGTTGGAAGGAATAGTCGCTTTGGTCAAGTGGTCCAATATACAAATATGTATATATATGCATGTTGATTAATGTAACTACATTGCATGAAATATAGGGAAAAAAAAAAAGAAAATGACCCTTGAATGTCAAAAATATGTCTTCATTGTCCATTGTTATAAAAACTTATCAGGGGAAATTCTGAGCATGTTCAACATATTCTATCGTATAGAGCCCCGAAAAATTAAGGGCTTTAGTATTAAATTACATAGTACATAATATTTAGTGTCTAAATATAGAAAGTTGTTAGAAAATATCATAATTTTTTATATATTGCACAGGGCCCCTACAAAATTTCTTCTATTTTTGCTCCGCCCCTACAACTTATCTTTCTCTCCCATATAAACAACTATTTTTTCGCAAAAAACCCATCTTTTGTTGTTCATCATTTGGCACATGAATTTCAACCTCTATCGAAACACAATGACATTGTCATATATCTATCATAACAAACTTCTATGAGACTAACACAGATAATGCATGGTCCTTAATACGTACCTAGCTAGCTATTTGGCTTATTGGCCTTATGGCCTTGCTTGGGAGTTGGGATTGAAAAGGAATCACTATCCTACTCTATGTGTTATGTTCTCTACTTCTCTTCATCGATGTGAGAGCTTTTTTAGTTTTGTCTAGTTGTTTGAGTGAAACCAACTCAACTAAAAGTTTAAGCTGATGGTTTATAGGCCCTCTGATATATTAAATGCTCTAATATGCCCCCTCACATGAGAGTCCATTAGGCTTGAAATGTGGATGCGCGTAGGCGTTGAATATTCAACTTTAAATTAGAGATGGTTGAGATTTGAACCCATGACCTCTTGTCGCGCTGACTCTTGATACCATGCTAAGGAACCAATGCAACTCAACTAAAAGCTTAAAATGTAGATTAAGCCCAAGAATATGTTACATACTCAAACACTAATAGGTAATAAAATGAGTGGAAGAGTGTTTTATATGGTCACGTGAATAAGGGAGTGCAAGTTTGGCTTGGTACAAAATTACTCCCCTTTACTTTGCCTACTAGTCTTACTTATATATCTATTTATAAAGGCCAAAACACCGAACTGATAAGCTCAAATATCATGTTATAAGTTAGGAAATCTGCTTGGAAAATACAAAAAGAAAAGGTAATTCACTTAAAAATTTAGAGGAAATTTCTTACTAAATTAATTGATAGTAATAGGAGGATTATAATGTGATACACACACTTATATTTCTCCAACGTGAAGGCATGGCCGTTTCTGACCATAGGCAAGGTAGGCCTTTGCCTAGGGCTCAGAGTCGGAAAGGGCCCTATAATTAGAAAATGCTAGTTAATAAAAGTACACATTTAAAAAATTTCAATTTATGAGTAGTTATATCATTTAAAGCTAGTTATATGATACGTCTATAATTTTTAAGCTAATTATAATATATAGGGTACATCTTGTTATTTTTCCAAACATCTGTTTAAGTTTAGAATCGACACACCATCAAAAGGCTTTCTTCTTACAGTTTACCTAGGGTCCATACATTGTCAGAAACGGCACTGCATGAAGGAAAAAGTGGACATATTATGTACTATTAAGTTTTGAATTTTGATTGTTACCTCATTAAGGATTTTCGAGTCCTGTGATATTTTTTTTATAATATGTCATTATTAATAGCAATTTTAAAAGAATATTCGTGAATCCAAATTTTCGTTCGGTAGACCACTATTCTTTAATTGGCCTAATTGTCGCCGACCAAAATAAAATAGACAATCAAATATAATTTGATCTTATAAAAGGGGAGTAATAATTGGCCAGTAGTGTAATCGCATTACAACTACATGCCTAGAACATCAAAACAGTGATGCGTCAAGTTTCTTGTCTAAATTTTAAAGGTCAAATTAAATTAGCAAAATGTAAAAAAGTCTTAGCAAATATTTTCTTATTTAAAAAACGAATATATTATGTACTATTGTTATATAAGTTAGAATTATTATAATTTTGGCTAAAAATTATTGACATAGAATCGAAAAATTAGCAAAATGTAAAAAAACGGATCAAATCAATCGGGTTTGAATGGTATCAAAGTTACCCTGATATATTTGAGTCGGGTCATCATCATCATCATCATATCCAGTATCCCGCTCATAGATATCTATGGTTAGGGTCTGGGGAAGGAGGCTCGACGGCGTCTCATACCCTATATAGTTTGTAGACATTAAAAATAATGTAAGTTTTAATGAGTTGAGCTAGAGAATCTCAAGAGACCAGGTGAATAAATTTAGTTCAAGAAAATAAGCTAAAAATTACTATTTATAATTATATATGAGTTAACTCTTTTTTTTTTTTTGATGATAAGTTAACTCTTTTTCACTATTTAGACAAGTTTTCAAGTGCATTCAATACACTCTGTTGACTTTAATACTACTGACAAATTTTAAGCACTTGCAAATAAAATGAATTGCATCAAGCTGACCTTCTTTATTATTTGTAGTTTAATTGTTGATTTGTTGTAGACCTTCCTTAATTGCCCCCATAATTTGAATCTGCACTTGAGAGGAAAATTCGGACACAAATTAATTACGACTACTTAATTAATATTGAATATGTATTGTATATACTATATAGTATGTACATCTAGTGCTAATTACTCTACGTACTACGTACAAGCGCCTGATACGCCTCTAGGGCGTCAATTAATTTTGTCATCTTTTATGTGGGGACGTAAATTTAATCCGAACCAAATTAACCTGAAATCTAAGAGAAAATTATAGACAAATAATTATAATACCATAAGATATTTTACTCAATTTTACATGTTTATTTCAATATAACTTTAGAAGAACAAAAATATAAACATGTTAGGTGGGGACAAATTGAGCTAAAAATCTCCGTTTATTTGAGCCTGTTTTACTTTTAGGGCTTGCCCCTACCCATTAAATAGTTCTAAACATGAGTATATGACACTCAATCATTTATATTTCATCTAAAATGAATGAGTTAGTTCTAGGGGTGTTCAAAATAGACTCAATAATCTGAAATTTATTCGATCTTATAACCGTATTTGATTTGACCCGACTTCAAAACTGATTTACAATAATATAAAAACAATATGTACACCAATACCTAACCTGAAATCAATCTGATAACCCAAATGAATACATCACGAACGAAGAGTAGATGAGAAAGTACATAACATATTTGAAGTACTAAAAACATGTGATGACTTAGAGTTGGACAGTTACTGCCTTACTGGGGGTCAAGTAATTAAAGTCAGCAAGAGTAGCCCACAAAAGATGAATTGACAATCAGGACATGCACAAATGCAATGTGTCTGTCTAATGTCTACTAATACGTACTACTTCCTCCGTTCCATATTAATTGTAGCATGTACTTTTTTACACTCCTTAATGTACGAATTGCATCATTAATATATCTCTAATTATATACATCAAAAAATTATAAAAACTCAAAATTAATATCTCATGTGACTATGTTTTAACTTTTAGATTACCGACAATATAAAAGTCAACTTTCTTAATGAATAGTACCGAAGTCAACAATGTAGCAAGTAAAAAAGAACGGAGGAAGTATGTCCCATGTGCGTGCGATATGGTTATGGTTGTGTGCAATTACGTATAGTTGTGTGCTAATCTACAGCTTTCTTGGTTCTTATTTTCCTCGACATACTACTGCCATCCTCACATTCTATCTTTTATTATTCTCAACTCCTCCTCTTCACACACAAATAAGGCCGGTATGATGCGTACGTGTTTGCCAAAATAGTTTGATGGATAATTTTAGTTTCGAATCATGCATTTAATAATATTAGTGTTTGGTAAATTAATTAATTGAAATAATTTGTTATGTACTAATTAATTTACAATAGGTTAATTGTTACCACTAATGTGCTCAAAATCAGTTGCTAAAATAAATTATTAAAATCAGTTAGTGAAATGAATCACTCTTTACTAACGTGCGATTTTCATTTAATTATTAATATTTAATGATTTTATTCAAGTTTTTCCTTTTACATTTGTTTAATTTCTAAACAATCAATGTAATTTGATGTTAAATTAGGCTGAATCTATTGTGAATGTCAGTATATTAAGTATGTCATTTTACCTATTGTGATTTTATCCAAGTTTTTTCTTTTACATTTGTTTAAAGAAAAAATCATATACTTCTACTTTATATTGTAGAAAATATATGAAGTATGTCATTTTCAGAGTAAATGGTAACATGTGAGTAGAGTACTAGTAGTATGATATTGATAAATGGTCACAACTCATGACTTTCACGGGTTCCCGCCAAATCCCAACGTTACACCTAACCAACACATGCATGCACATCGTCTTATTTAATTCTTAAATCTCCTACGATGAATTATGAATATAATATGATATTCACTTTTTTTGATTTAGTGTTTGAACTAGTCATTGTACGTGATGGTGCAACCTAACTGTGGCCGGCCGGCTTTATGACTTACGTTAATTGTTATTCCCTCCTATTCAGTCTAAATGTTTTATTTAGTTTTTTTATAAAATGTTAATCCTTAATATCTCAAATTATAATAACTATAAAAATTTGATATTAATAATCCTTGTAACAAAATGAATCAAACAAGATTCCACATGACTATGTTTTAACTTATAGATTAAAAGTAAAATACAGATTAAAAATAATGAGTAAATAGTGATGCAAAAAAAGAAAATGAGACATTTAAGCTAAATAGAAAGTAGTACTATTATTTATAATTATCGGTGTGACAACCTAAGTTGTCATAATATTTAGGACTCATTAGGTAGGTAGAAATCTAAACTAATTATGGAAATAAAAGGTGGCATTGAGAGTTGGAGACATGAGAAGATATTTTGGTGAGTGATTCACGAATTGTATGCATAAAATATAACGATAATGACCTGTCGTTAAGATATTAACAATAAAGTTAGGTTATGAATTAGAGAGGATTTGAGGATGAATAAGGTGAAGGTAAAGGACAATTTTAATATTATGCATACGTTAGGGTTTTGGTGGTGTTTTTTTTTCTTAGAAAAAGCTGACCAATCATACTCATTTCCTTCAAAGAGAGAATAAAAAAAAATGTGCGCAGTTAATAAATCTCCAGCTGATCATGAGCCCAGTAAATTTATTTAACATGCAGATAGTTTATTCATTTAATCACTGGCAGTTTTGGATACAATGAATAATAATTGATGATTAAAATTTTGAAAATTAAATTGTTAAAAGTATTGCATGTCTACTACATTTTCATCTGTCCAAACTCCAATCTATCTGACAAACAACATTATATCCCTTCATTCTTTTTTCCTTCTCATTTGCTTTTTGCATAGTTTTTAAACAAAATTTTGAGTCATAATAACTCTAAATACGCATTATAAAAAATTATAAAAAATATATAGTATAAAATTATATACATTAAGAAAAATTTTAATGAGATCTCACATGGATATAGTTCATGATTATATAAATGTCTCAAAAATCTTATCAATTTTTTTATAAAAATAAAATATTCTAAATAGAAAGAATAGTAGAATACTTTATTTCATTTAGCTTTTGAAAGCACTTAATCATTTGCTTTTAAATTTATTATTTTTACATTCTGTTTTTAATATTTCTATTAATTAATGTGATCGAGTTCAGATTACCTCTTAGCTTCATCTCTAGAGGTGTGCAATGGGCCGGAGGCCCATCGGGCCTCCGGGCCCGACCCTTTAGTAGATGGGCCTTTAACGGGTCGGGCCTTAAATGGGCCGGGCTTTTAAAGGGTCAATTTTTACTATGTACGGAGCGGGCTTAAACCGGGCTTTTGACGGGCCTTAAACGGGCTTTGCTCTTTGATAAATGTTGCTCAACATTCATTGTGGCCACTGCTTATTAATATCAGTGTTCGATCTCTAGTTGAGCTGAACATAGCAAGTATGTTTGAGCCAACAACGCATGGAGAAGTAGGTCACTGGACTCACTGCCTATTAATATCAAATTATCAATAATAATACTATTCAATTATTCAATATCAACACTTGCTCCAGCCATTTATATTCTATGTTTTAAGAAATTTAACCAAAATCTTGAGGCTCCACATAGAATCAAGCTACTCCAAGCATGACAGACCTCAATCCAAATGGTGATGCAAGAAAATTTGAAGAATTAAAATAAACGGGCCGGGCCGGATCGGGGCGGGCCATCAAGCCCGGCCCATTTAAAGCCCATTTTGTATTTTGTAAGGCTCGGCCCGGCCCGACCCGTTTAAATTAGAGCCCGGCCCGGCCCTTATCCGGCCCGATGCACAGGTATACTCATCTCATGTTCACATTTTTTATTTAGGTACTTTTCTATCATTTTCTGCTTACTGACTCCTATTTTTATTCTTTATTCGGCCGTTTTTAAAAGGGCTTTGTAAAGGCCGAACCGAAAACGGGCTATATTATAATTAAAATGAAGCAGACTATAATTTTCAAATAGGCTAACAGCATTTTCAATTTAAAAGAGTTGATTGGTTGGTTACTACTAGGATGTAAACAACAAGGTCGTTTCTAACGGTAGTTTTGAAGTGCAACCGCCTAGAGCTAGCTTATAACGGGTCCAAATTGAAATAATCCTTATTATTATATATTAGTTTGTGCATAAATACTTTATCATCATACAATTTTAAATTTGTACATTTATTTGACTTTAATGTGTTGAAAAAAAGAAAAAACTACATGATACGAAGACTTTACTTAATTAGCTTATACAAGAGCCCTTTTTTATATGTATACAATGTGTGTTTTCAAATCATACATGGTATTTAAGTAACCAATTGTATAAATAACAATGAAAATCCAATAATAAAAATGTATTATATTTTAATCATCTCAAAATATTTAGTATATTAAAAAATATTCATCTAAATAGTAATAAATAAAATTTAAAGGATTTTATAAATAATTGGACAAAAATTAATATACTAGTTTTTCTCATACATTAAATTATGTGACATATAAATATAAAATTTACCAATATGAATAATATTATAGTCATAATAAAATTCGAAAGTAACAAAGTCAAATATATAAATAGTAGTCATAATAATAATGACATCATCATTGAGTGGTTGGAGGGAAAAATTTTTATAGAGGTTGTGACACAAAAGCAATTTTAAAAGGTGATAATGTCAGTAGTATTTTGTTTTAGTAATTGTTATACTTCCTCCGTTCCATAATACTTGCAACTGATAGTGATATTTTCCTACATAGCATTTCACACTCAGTAGCAAGTATTAGCGGGGTATGGTCGTAGAGTACGTGCAAACAACCATTCAATAAAGAAATAATTTAATTAAATTACTATTCCAGTTTTATACTCAATAATTTTTCCTTGATTGAAGCGTAATCAGTGTATAAGTTTAACAAATTTAAATTCAAGTTTGAATGCTTAATTATTAAAGTAATTAAAACTTCATGAAATTCTGTGCCCCTCCCACGTAGAAAATAAAATTACTTTAAAAATATGGTAGGTAACAATAATCGATGATATACTATCACTTTAGAAAATAGAAATTGACGAGGTATTAAAAAATTATTTTAATGTAACAAACACACAAATTAAAACTTTCGGACGTGCTTAGCGTGAACGGCCCATAATTCTAATTAAACTATACTATTAGTAATCAATAATAAGTGAGTTAAGTCATTAATTAAAATTTATTGACATATTACTCCTACGTGCAATATTTTTAAAATTTGTTACATATTTGAGAGACTGTCTTTACATTAGATGATTTAAAAAAACTATATATTCATAATCGAGTTTTTAATTGATTTTAAATTAATAGGCTTTTGAGGAGATAGATAATGCATATATCTGGTGTGTAGATTATCCACAAAATTAAGACTAATGATATTGACGGGAATTAATTAAATCCTAACTCAATCATGTACGTTAATGATCTGTATTAAATTGAGGAAATGGTAATAAAAAATTGGAAAATTTGATTTCAAACATCTGAACTTTGCCTCATTTGCTTTTAAACATTCGAACTTTCGATTAATATTTAGAGGCATGAACTTTGGGGGGTGTCCGCCAAAAAAGATACAACTTACCTGTTACAAAGAGAGTTAATAAAACCGGCTGTATCTTTTTTGGCGGACACCCCCCCAAGTTCATGCTCTAAATATTGATCAAAAGTTCGAACGTTTAGAAGCAAATGAGGCAAAGTTCATATGTTTGAAATCAAATTTTCCTAAAACATTCGTATAATTTTGATATGACTCTTTTTTGATAAGTTAATTTAATGCTCATAAGCTCATGCTTAATTTATAACTTCAAATATTTTGTTTTAATTTCTTAACAAAATTATTTTCATTGTATTAGCATTTTGAAGAGGTCGAATTAGGTAATAATGAAAATTTTTAAACAAAAATATTTTTTATGATTAAAGTTTCATTACCATTGAAAATGATCCCACATGATAGAATTCGTTAAAAATAATTTTCAAATTATTTTAATAACTATTATTTAATACCAAAAAAGGAACTAGGGATGCTGTATTGGTTTTCTTCTTAACATAATTTATGTTTTGCCCATCAAATGGTGGAACCGCGGAACTGACAAATTGAGTCGATTGGCCATTTCTTAAGAATTTCCTAGTTTTTTGTTTTATTATACTAGTTATAACTGAATTTTTACGTAATCTAGCTATATCCATACTTCCTCCGTTTTTTTTTTCTTCCCGTTTAGAATATTTCATTTTGGAGAGAGAAATTTGATTAACATTTTTAAGACATTTATAGAAATAAAATATATCCATATGAGATCTCTTTAGATTCGTCTTAATGTATACTTTTTTATCATATATTTTTTGTAATTTTTTATAATGCGTATTTAGAGATATAGGCTCAAAAGTTGCTTTGAAAACTGTGCAAAAAGTAAATGGGAATAAAAAAAAGAATGGAGGGAGTATGTTATTTTGATAATTTATATATTATTGAGATATATATACATCTAATTTTAAATTATAAAAAGCTAACATTTTAAATTATACGATTAGACGATTCAAACAAAATTTCACTTGTATTTATGACTTGATTATATTTTTTTTACACATGAACCATAATGTATAAATTAAACATGAATAATAAATAGTGCCAATAATTAATGGCAACGAAACAAAAATTTAAAGTTTAGCTTAGGAGTCACTCTTCTAATTAATAACCTAATTGCTCGAGTTCTCAATAAAGACATCACATGACTTGTAAGAGTATCGGACAATTTAATAGTATGACGTACTATTTAGTTATGTTTATTTTAATTTATATAATATAATTATAATTACTACTTAAATATAATTAATTATGTTTTTAAATGTAAAAATAACTAGCTAACCTTACTTAAATAAAATAAGCGAATTATCATAAAAAGAGAGTGAATTAGGAATTGGTTCAAGACTTTCTCTTTTACCATTCTTATTGATAAGAATTCGTAAGCCTTATTTTAAATGAATGAAAGCCACTGAATTATAATACTTTTTTCATTCTGAAATATTCTAATACTAATTATCATTCAAGTCTATTCTATATAGTGTGGTTAAGTGTACAAAGAAATTTAGTCAAGTGAAATCTTATTTAAATCGTTTACTTGCATGCATATTTTCATAATATCAAAATTTTATTTTTTAATATTAATTTAAAATATAAATGATAAAAAATTACATATTAATATCGCATAAAAAGTAAAATGTACATATTTGGGACAGACAGCAAATTAAACATGCAGCTTGACTACCTGAAGGACACGCCAAAATCAACGCAAATCTGAAAAAATGGTCCTACCTTTTTTTTTTTTTTTTTGAATTTTAATACAATAGTATTATGATTTTATTATCTCTCGTATATTATAAAATTGACAAAAAAAAATTGTTAAGTTTATTAACAAAATAAATAATAATAAATAAAATGTAAAATAAAAGACTTTAAATTTGTTCAAATGGCTCTGCAACTGAGTAAACTACCCACTTAAGGTAAAAAAAAATCATGTGTAGTTATTTACCAATTTTTTCAAAAACATGGTAAATTTTTAAACTACACAAATTCTTACTTGAGATCGTCTTTTGTAAAAACGATTCTTAAAAGTTCAGTCCAATTCTAAATATATATTATTATAACTCTAAATATAAATTTGGTCTGAACTTTTAAGAGTCGTCTTTAAAAAAACGATATCTCAAGAGAACGTTGTTTAAACTAATAATCATTAGTGATCCCTTCACAGTGAGTTAAATAACCAAAGGGTAAATGTAATTAAACTCAGATCATACACGGTCCACTAATTCTTTTTAATTCTCTTAAGCCAATCAAGGATTAAATCATTAGCCAACTTTTTAAATCTATGATTAGTGCCAGTACCCATTATACCCCAAAATAATCCTTTCACTGATTATGAGAGATAATATAATAAATATATATAATAATAACACCAATCATGATAATGATATTTTTTTGTTTCTTATTACTTGCATCTAATTAACTTTTACACTATTCATCATTTTATGGCAATTTACGTATTTCGACTAATATATGAGAAAAAACATAGTCATATGAGATTTTATTTCATTCGTCTCGTCGCATATTTTCATTATATCAGATTTTTATAAGTTTTAGTCATGTACTTCCTCCGTTCCATAATACTTGCTACATTTCACTTTTTTACACAATCCAATGCACAATTTTTATCATTAATATCTTAAACTACACTAATCTAAAAATCTAAAAAATTTAATATTATGAAAGAATGCGATTAGTCGATTCAAACAAGATCCCACTTGACTATATTTTTACTTATACATTAGTCGCAATATGTAAAATAAGCTTGAATGATGAATAGTGCAAAAAATCGAAATGTAGCGAGTATTTCGGAACGGAAGAAGTATAACTCTAGATATAACGATCCGACAAACGAATTGAATTGCGTAAAAAACTAAAAATATGTTTAGTGAAAGTATTACCATACATTTTCCTAACTTGTGTACCAGATGTATAGATTTAATAATTAAATTTTAATGTGCAACCTTTATCATTACCTATTTTTAAGGATTGCATTGAAGTAAATAAAGAACTTTCATAAACTTTAAACATTAATTAATTACACCATTTCTTATTTTAAAATTAAATCTCACTATTCTTGTCTAATAAAACCTTTGAATTTTAGAGTTAAAAGAACTATTGTTTTCAACAATCTATATCATAAAATACTCACGATTAGATTTTGATAGATTTACTTTAATGTAATATTTTTAAAATTTTTAGTAATTCATAATTGAAGTTATTTGATTTAAAAATTTACGTTGTAATTTACTATATAAATAAATGAGAAAAATAAAAGTGAATGAAAGAAATAATACAATATAAAAACGAAGATAGTGGAGTATTAGATAGAAAATCTTAACTTGAGTTTGAAGAAAGTTAATTTTTTCTATTGTCAAGAAAATAATTAAATAAAAAAAATCAATTTAGTTAAAAACTTAAACTGATGTCTGATGATATATATACACTAATATTATTTATTTTAGTTTTAGTTATAATTAAAGCTCAATTTATAATCATCAAATCAAAACAAATAAAGCTCACTTAATTCAAAGAAAAGGTAGACTACATTTATAATGTTTCCTTACATAGGGGAGGATGTGAGCTTAGGGAACATAGCCCAATAATTTTGCCAACACAATTTAATTTAAATAATGTTATTTCATAAATATAAAGTGAATAATTATTCACAAATTTTTGTGAGAGGATATTGTTTTAGAAACAAATTTTTCAGAACTATACTAATTCCTCCGTTTTTTCTTCTCACTTATTATTTACTTTTGTAGTTTCTAAAAAATATAATTGAAATTTATGTGAGCATTGGAATTTGAACGTCTTTTTGTGCTTTTATTTATTAAACATACTTTTATCAAGCACGAAAAAGAGATCATTTTTATTTAAATTGAATTAATTTAAATTTAAAAAATAGTGAAAACATGTATGAAAACTATAATATGCACTAATTAAAATATAAATCTGAAATTTATCTCCATTTTAATCATACTCCCTCCGTTCTTTTTTGTTCTTCCCGTTTAGAATATTCCATTTTTGGAGAGAAAAACTTGTTTAAGATTTTTAAGACATTTATAAATGATAATATATATCCATATGAGATCTTCTTAGATTCGTCTTATATGTATACTTTTTTATCATATATTTTTTATAATTTTTTATATTGCGTATTTAGAGATATTGGGCTCGAAAGTTGCTTTGAAAACTGTGCAAGAAGTAAATGGAAATAACAAAAAACAACGAGAGAGCATGTGTATTCAAAAATATTAATTAAGGCTAGCTCTTGATACTTATTTTAATTTGTTTATTATGTGATGGATTATATACATATATAAAAATTATAAGATTTGATTTTCTAAAACTATATTTTATAACCCATGTAACGAAATTTCACGTAATTAACTATACAATCTTTTACAAATATAGGAAAAAATTTATTAGGATGTATTTTTCAAATGGGAGTTGGAAGTCTCAAAAAGATCAATAATTAATAAAAGGACGAGCGTTGAATTTGAAGCTTTATTTATGGCGGCGTTTTGTTGGGACTAAATTAATGAGCGATGTTATGTTATTCAAACCAAGGATACAATGCAAATTGTGCAACTTTAATACTACTATAATACTATACTTTATCCCTTTGATTTTCTTTTCTTACATGTACGTTGTGAAAGGTTGTAACATTAAGTTTTGATTATTAGTTATAAATAAAATAGACTAAACTCTACCAAACTGTTTCTTTCAAAATAAATCAATTAGAAGAATTATCAATTCGTCTAGTGATTTAATTTATTTTTTATAATTTCATGTTCCACTTTGTATGAGCGGTGGCCGGTGAGCCAATTACTCTATATTTAGACCTATATAGTACTAACTAAAATATTTTATTAAGGCGGTAATAATTAATGATTAAAGATTGAAAATTTTGTTAAAAATAATCTTAATTAAGACTCATTGGTGCAATATAATTACTAGAATTAATTAATTTAAAATATTCAAACTATTAGAATAATCTTTTCAAGAAAATCCTAAGTTGTAATCATCTTCTTAAAATACCCTTATTTTTAGTTAAAACATATTTTGGATTATTATAAAAAAGTACTACAATAACAATAATATTGATAATCATAATCGTTATATTTAGTGTATACCGCACAAAATATATATAAACAAAGTTTGGTGACAGTTAGAAGATGACAAACTTTATCTTTTAAAAGGAGATTACGACCAATGAAATCTTCAACTCATGTTCAGTACTTGTTAATATAAACAAAAACAAGACATGATAAAACAAGACGCTTAGTCAGACAAGTAAGGACAAGACAACACAAGTATATATCATCATACTCAAGTTCCCGCTCGAAAACAGGATTTGGGTAAGGGAGGGTGACAAACAGTCCATACCCGTACTCCCTTCACAGGAAAAACTTGAGGAATTCGGTCGATTTAACCCCCAAAAGATCAAGGCCTAATTAAAAGAATGAAAGGCAAATATAACTATCAATGATGTTGGACTCAATTACGACATATCTAGCTGGTTTTATCCCCACTCAAATCCTTCAAGATGTGCAACTCATTCATATTATTCTTAATTTGCTCCTCTCAAATTTTCTTTGGGCTACTCAAAGCAAATCATCATCATCCTACCCAGTATATCCCGCTCATAGAAACTATGGGCTACTCAAAGCAAATATTAGATGAAAAAATAAGTTAAGTTAGTGAAGAATACTCAAACAATCATAAATGAGATACTTCTTCCATTCTTATTTACTTATAACATTAATTGTCTTAGCACAAGTGTTGAGAAATTTTATTTTCAAATGCATTATGAAGTATGATTATATCTATAATATCTTTAATAGTAATAAGTAGAAATTAAATGATACTCCATTTCATATATGAGTATGAATAAAGTAAAGACAAATAATTAATGTTGCAAAATTGAGAAAAATTCAAAATGGAAAACATTACAAATGATTTAAAACTACCTCTGTTCTTATTTAGTTGCACAAAAATTCACTTATGCACTATTTATCATTTGAAGTATTTTACATATTGGGGTTATTATATAAAAAGAAAATATAATTATGTGGAATCTTATTCTATTCATCTTATCGAACATTTTTATAATATTAATTAATTATAATTTTTAATATATTTATAACTCTAAATTCGAAAAATAAATTAAAATGCATAAGTAAATAAAAACAAAGAAAGTACGAAATTTGAGTAAGTATTAAAAAAAGTGTGACAAATTTTAAATAAGACACAAAGACACAATCCCAATCTGGCTGTCTCCTCGACTTCACCACTGTGACTCGCATCACAATTCACACCGCTCCCCTCTCTTTCATTTATTTTTTTACCGTTTCCCTTCTTCTTCGTATTCTCTCTCTCCATTCCCATACAAAAACAATAACATCAACTCCAAACAAAATAAATTAATTTATAAGTTAAAATATACTTTTTTTCGTTTCATAATATTTGCTGGTGATAGTGACATTTTCCCACACAACATATCACACTCAGTTGCAAGTATTATGAAACGGAGGAAGTAGTTTATTGGAATTTTATTTGTTTCGTCTTGATACTCGCTACATTTTCGTTATCGTCGCTTTTTATCGTTTAAGCTTATTCAGTATATTTCGGTTAATGTATAAGAAAAAATATAGTCAAGTGGGATCTTGTTTGGAACGTCTAATTGCATACTTTCATAATATTAATTTTTTATAATTTTAAACGTGTATAATTCAATATAAAAATGATCAAAATAACGCATTGGACTGCGTAAAAAGTCAAATATAACAAGTATAATGGAACGTAAGAAGTCTCAACTTTCCATAATTTAAAATTATGCACAATTAGAGTTACCAAGGATTAAAAAAAAAGAATTGAATAAATGCATTAGATATAGTGCATAAATCAAATGAGACATTTGTCGTAAATAGGAGGTAGTAAATACTACGTAATACTTTTATATATTTTCTTCGTTTTTTTCTCGTTTAATTTTTATACAGATTTTAAAGGAAATTATAAACTTTAATATTCCAAATGAAAAATAATAAAAATCTAAAAAAATTATACATACTAGTAATAAAAACATAGTATCTATTAAAATGAATTTACGAGTTTTCACATAAATATCCGTCAAAAAAAATGTGAAATATTATACTCCATTAGAGATGGAAAAACTATTAGAGAATAAAGGAAATTAGCCCTTTTTTTTGAAGTTAGAAAATTAGCCCCTTTTGTATGAAGATGTCTCACTGTGAAATACTCCCTCCTATTCACTCTACTTGTCCCATTTGTTTTTTCACACTTGCCGATGCAACATTTTAAGCCTTAATATCTTAAATTATTCTTAATTAAAAATTATAAAAAGTTGATATTAATAATGCTTATATTGAGACGAATCAAACAACATCTCACATGACTATGTTTTAACTTATAGATTAAGAGTAAAATACAAATTAAAAGGGATAAGTGAATAGTGCCCAAAAACAAATGGGACAACTAGCCTGAATAGGAGGGAGTAAAAGATATCTCATAGTAAAACTGTCTCATACAACAATTTATGAATATAATTTAATTGAATAATGAATAAATAAAGTTATGAATATGATTTTCTTCCATTGATCTTTTTCTGGTGTTTCTTCTTCTTCTGCAACTTGTAATCCCTAAAATAATAATCATTTCCATTTTTTGTTTCTTCTGTTTTTCTCTCTCTTCCTTACATTGGCTCTTTCTAGCTTTCCATTTCCATTCTTCATTTTTCTTCCCAGTTTTTTTGTCTTCTTAACATCCAACCATTCCCATTTATTTCTTCACTCTCATACATAAAACAAATTTCCCATTTTTCAAATTTCAAACTTAATCTTAGTAAAGTTATCTCCTCCTTTTCCCCCTTTTCATTTTATTTAATTTTATTTCAATACCCTTTTTTTCTTTCTTCTTTCCCGCTTTTTATTCTCCCCCAAATCTCCATTTTTCTCTTTTTTTTTCCTTCCCTTTCTCAACTGTCAAATACTCTGTAAGTAATAAAATTTCCCTTCTTTATTTTTAATTTGCCATTAATGGGTGTTTCTAAATTCAGGGTAAAGAATATAAACTCTTTTTAATTAATTTTTTATTTTAAATTTGATTTATTTATGACTGATTGATTGGTGTTTGTTTGGTTGGCTGGTGGGTTGAAGTGATTGATTACATTTGGGGTACATTCATCTTTTTATTTTTATTTTTTTTATAAAATTTCCATTTCAGTGAACAGGTGAAATTTCAGAGTCTTTTTTGTGTTTAGTCATATCAATGATTTGATTAATTGTATAGAACTAAAGGGTAATAAACATTTCGGATTTTTTCTTTGGAAGTACCTAAAAACAGGGGTCAAAAATACCCATTTTTGACTCAATAAATTTGATGGGTTTTATCATAAAAACATAACATTTGCTATAGAAAAAAAAGGGAAATAAAATTAGGTGTTGGGCTCTAAGCATATGTCATTTTCTATGCAAATATTGATAATTGTAATTGTAATGTAATGTGCTTTTCAATGTTGCAGACTTTCATGATTGTCTGTTTCACTGTTTCCTTTCATTGAAGCTTCTGTTCTTGAAGATTGCAGCATTTCTTCAATCTTACAAATTTTTACAAGGGTTTTGTGATTTCTTACTATTTGTGGAAAAATTGAAATGGGTTTTTTGGAGGTTAAAATGGGTCTTGTCAATGGAGATTCATGGGTCCTATTATAGAATAGTGTTCAAGTTTGGAGCTTTTTGAAGAAAATCAATAATTGTGGGTTCCCATTTGGATTGTGTATGAATTATGAAAAAATAATTAGGGGTTTTAACTTTTGGGTTTATTGGAAAAAGGAGCAAATTTGAAATCATTGTTTTGTTGAAATTTGTGGGAAAAAAATGAGTGGGCAACAGCAGAAAAGAGAAAATATAATAGAAAAGGGTTCTTCATCAGTTTCTGAGAATGTTGAGAAGGTTTTGGTGGCTGTAAAAGCATCAAAAGAAATCCCAAAAGCAGCTCTTGTTTGGGCTTTGAGTCATGTTGTTCAACCTGGAGATTGTATTACTTTGATTGTGGTTGTCCCTCCACCAAGTTCAGGTAACAAAATTTTCAAATTTCACTTTTTTAGGGTACTTTTTATTCATTTATTTTTGATTTGATTTCTGGGTTTTAACTTGTACTAATTGTTTTGTACTTCATCATTATCGTTATATCTGGTATATCCCGCTCATAGAAGTTATGATCGGGTTTGGAATGAGATAGAAGATGGGAAGTGGTACCCCTTCAGTCATTTTTTGAATTTATGATGCTGTTTGTGATAGTGATTGAATTTGGAAAGTGATCTGGAATTGTCTTGTGTTTGGATTTTGTGAATGTGAAGTATTTGTATTTTTGGGTATGGAGGTTTAAGTTGGGGTTAGAGTTGTTTATCGTGTCAATGTCGAGTCAGGTCTTTCGGGTCGGTTCAAAATCGGGTCTTCTGTCAACATTGATTTTTTTTTTACATTATTTAAAATTCGTTTGAAGTCGGGTTCGGTTTCAAAGTAGGTAAATCTCGGGTCATTACGCCTCTAGTTGGGGTACATTTGACTAAATATATACTCCATGATACATTTTTGTAGGTAGGAGGTTATGGGTATTTCCAAGGTTTTCTGGAGATTGTGCAAGTGGTCAAAAGAAGCTCTTTGCTGGTACAACTTCAGAGCAGAAAATTGAGCTAACAGATTCTTGTTCTCAGATGATTCTCCAGCTACATGATGTCTATGATCCAAATAAGGTTCCCTTTTGATCCTCTATTATTTGGAATTTTCTAATTTGCATTTGAATTAGCTGATTGTGGTCTTCTATGTTTTGCAGATAAATGTGAAAATAAAGATAGTTTCGGCTTCCCCTCCAGGGGCGGTTGCTGCCGAAGCAAAAAAGGTTCAGGCTAATTGGGTTGTATTAGACAAGTAATTTTCTTTCTCCTTTTTATGTGCATCCTATCATTTCGATTTCGTGAAGAAAGTTTAAATCATTTTTAGTTTCATATAAACCGGGTGAAAAGAATTCGGACTTACTGATCTTGATTTTTGGTTAGGGACCTCAAGCAAGAAGGAAAACGTTGCATGGACGAGCTCCATTGCAACATTGTGGTTATGAAACGGTCTCAGGCAAAAGTACTTAGACTAAAATTGGTCGCATCTCCTTCGAAGGAGCTTCAACTAGCTGGTCCATCGGGTGGGCAAACCGATGAAGTTCGAGGGCCAGTTGTGACTCCAAGCAGTAGTCCCGAGTTATTTACTGCCACAGAAGCAGGAACATCATCTGTATCAAGCTCTGATCCTGGAACATCCCCTTTTGCACCATCTGAAACGAGCGAAAAGTCAAAGAAAAGTGATATGATTCTTATGAAAGAAAGTCGGGAAATTGTATCGGACTCAGATTCAGACGATGAGGATGTGTCCCCTTGTTCAAGTTCAACAAGCTCAGGAATCCGGCCTTGGATGGGTGAATACGTAATTTCACATTTACGCTCCTCTCAGAAGCTCGAGAAAAGGCAATCTGGGAAGTCATTGCAGAAGTTTTCTCAGTTGGACAGGGATTCCAGTGTTGGGTCTAGAAGATATAGGCCCGATTTAGAGTTCAGTGGAAATGTAAGAGATGCGATGTCTCTGTCGAGAAGTCCTCCTCTTGGACCTCCTCCGCTTTGCTCAATATGCCAGCATAAGGCACCGGTTTTTGGAAAACCTCCAAGATGGTTCAGCTATGCCGAGCTTGAGCTTGCAACAAGTGGATTTTCCGAGTCAAATTTCTTGGCCGAGGGAGGTTTTGGGTCGGTCCATCGAGGGATATTACCTGAGGGTCAAGCTATAGCTGTGAAACAGCATAAGCTAGCAAGTTCACAGGGTGACGTAGAGTTTTGTGCCGAGGTAGAAGTTTTAAGCTGTGCTCAGCATCGAAATGTCGTTATGCTTATCGGGTATTGTATCGAGGATAAACGAAGGTTGCTGGTTTACGAGTACATATGCAATGGATCCCTAGATGCCCATTTATACGGTAATGTTAAAAACGAAAAACGTTGAATCCAAAATTTCCAAGGTTTTTTCGGGTTTTACGTTTTACTTTACATTTTAGTTGAATTTGCTACGTTTATGTGATCGCAGGACGTAATCAACCCCCATTGGAATGGTTTGCTCGGCAAAAGATTGCAGTCGGAGCAGCTCGTGGGCTACGATATCTACACGAAGAGTGCAGAGTCGGTTGCATCGTTCACCGTGACATGCGTCCAAACAACATATTACTCACCCATGATTATGAACCATTGGTACATACATTCTCTTTTAGTATTTTTTTGAAGGTTTTTAAAAAATTTCTTTTTGTTTGTATGTTATGTTAATTGTGTTTTTCTACATAAAAAATGAAATAAACGACGAAACTATCACATCTAGTGAAGTGTCTATTTGTTAATTGTATTGGCATTCCTGCAAGCTGAGCTGTATGTTTAATTATCAGTTCTTTTCTGACCAACTGTTGTCTAACCAACCAATCATACTTTATTGGGTAAGAGAATTTCTATTTTTGTGATTCTCATGTCACCTAGTTTTACTAGATAGAACTAGAAGTTGGATGTTGAAGAGAGTAGTAATGGTCGCAAAACGGATATCACGGTCAAAACATATAAATTTGCGGTCATTGCAGCCTATATCTCGGTCACGGTAAAATTAAAAGCTTTACAATACGGTCATGATACGGTGATGCGGCCTTGTTTTTGCATTATGAAAAGTATCCAGAAATCTCTTCACCAAGGGTGTATCATATATTCGTATTTAATATCCCCTCTTATTCTTTTTAAATGTCCTATTTGGTTTTGGCACATTTGCCAATGCATGTTTTCAATCTTAAATATCTCTAATTGGGCTTGAGTAAAAATTATAAAAAAAGTTGATACTAATAAAATTTACAATCGGACGAATCAAATAAGATTCCACTTAACTATGTTTTAACTTATAGATTTAAAACAAAGCACATAATAAAAGTCATTGATGAATAATGCTGAAAAACCAAATGGGACATTTAAGGGAATAGGAGCGAGTATGACAATTTTTATCTAACCTCTTCAACTGCAAAGAAAGATTTTTATCCTTCATTATAGTAGGGCTAAGATTATGTGTTTTCACCCTCTTCTAATCGATTAAAGATCGGAGATTAATACTGATGTTAATATTTTCGTGATCCATTACAGATTGATTGCCCGATCTGCCTTAGGCATGCCTATTATTAGTCGTGTTTACAGTGTTGAATCTCAAGTAGCCTGAAGTTTCGAGTAGCTTATTAGTAGTCATGCTTAATGTGTGTTTCTTTTGCGCTTTTCCATTAACGCCTTGAATTCTATAGTAATTTGATGTTATTCATATCGGTTCGCATGATAAGGTGGGGGATTTTGGCCTGGCAAGGTGGCAACCGGATGGAGACACTGGAGTCGAAACAAGAGTGATAGGCACATTTGGGTACGTTCTGATGTACTTACGTTTATTCGACCTATTTAACATGTATTATCTGGTAATGTAATACAAGTACATATTATCAGGTATTTAGCTCCGGAGTATGCACAAAGCGGACAAATAACGGAAAAGGCTGATGTCTACTCATTCGGTGTTGTTCTCGTTGAGCTTCTTACGGGAAGAAAGGCTGTCGACTTAACCCGACCCAAAGGCCAGCAGTGCCTTACTGAATGGGTACTTTGCTGCATAATTTGCTTTGTAGATTACATAAACTTGTAGTTTATTCCATTGTGGTATTTTGTTATTTATTGTTTCTTGTTTCTTTAAATAGGCACGGCCCCTTTTGGAAGACGGTGCCATTGATGAGCTAATCGACCCTCGTCTTGGTAACCGGTATCTAGAACCCGAGGTTCATTGCCTTATGCATGCTGCATCATTGTGCATACGACGGGACCCTCACTCTAGGCCACGAATGTCCCAGGTAAAGGAAAAACCGCTATTTGGAAATACCAACTGATAAACCCTGGTCTAAAATGTGAAACAAATGTACTTTTTATTAACCTAATATCATTAAGTGGCTCCCACATCGGCATACTCTTTTAATAATAGTGCATCAATATACTAATTGTGTTTGGATTTATCTTTTCTTGGAAGTTAGGTCCTGCGTGTATTAGAGGGTGACATGTTCATGGATTCAAGTGTTATGTCGACACCAAGGCACGATGTTGGGAGTCGCAGCGGAAGAATGAGGCTACAAGATCGAGAATCATTCAGCGGTCCATTACGCAATGAGGAGACGGAAGTATACACGGGTAGTCTATCACTCGAATCACTAAGGTCGGCTTTGTGGGAGCGGGAAAGGGTTAGGAATTAGTAGAAATGTCAAGATAGCATTGATGGGTTTTGAATGAAGTAAGGTAGTTTTATGTATCCAGAATTGCCCTATAATTTTGGTTAATGTATAGTATATGGAGGTGGGTTTTGAGAGGGTTGTAGGTTATTTTGGTGCCTTGTGATATTCGGTTGTCAATATTATATGCATTTCGTGCATCATATATACTATTCTATTCCTAATGAAATAGCCACTTCTGAAGTTTTTTATACATGGATTGAATAGTCAACTAATGTAACAGTTAGCATATGTGCTTCTTGTTTAAAAATTAGTTCATTGAAAAATAGTATCTAACAAGAATAGCTCGTTAAAATTACGGGCACATGTTGGACCTTGTAATGAGGAGGTTGCGATCATCGTACACTATGTACAAAAAAAAACTTTTTCGAGCCCTTGTTTAGTTAATTAGGATACAACTTTCTGCATTCCTACAACTTTCTTTTTGTTTGCCAATCTTTCGAAACGATTTCTCCAGATCTTTTTCTTGTAGTTGTAGATGAGCATAGGACAGGCTTACTAATTCTTTTAGGGAACCAATTTGCGATACACGTCTCAAGAAAATGTAGTAAAAGGAAATGGAAGCGATAAATCATTCAGACACTAGAATTACAAGATAGAAATCCAATCACAAGAAAGAACGTAATACGGTACAGATCAGTTTTCGATAGATTTGTATCATATGGCGTGATCAGATCCATGCCCCGATTCCATGATCCATAACAAATTCACGATAAAGCCAATACAGTACGGATCTTGAAAACCAATGGTGAAATTTGTATTCTGCATGTCCGACTGAAAATGATCTTCAAATTACATGAACTAATAAGCAGTAACACGAATTTGCTTCTGTGCTCGTCAATCTACTAGAAGATACCAGACTACGAGAGGCATAAAGAGATCTAGCACATATCTGTATTTGCAGAGAAGCAAGCTTTTCGCAATGGGCAATTAAAATTATGGATGTTGTTCTTTATGGCTTCCTCATTTTAGATTTTGCGTATCTGTACGGAAATTGAATAAATACAGATATCAAATTGATAATTAAACAAGCAATGAAAAATAATTGATATGGAAAAGATGGGATGATTACTCGATGTGCATGCCGCCCCTGTCTGATGATGGCAACATGCTGCCCTGAAGTGCTTGCATTGCATTAGTAGCTTGTTCTACTTCCTGAACAGAGCATGGCATTAAAATGATTACACTATTAGTATTGAGGTATTGCCTAAATAAGTTAATATAGAATAAATGAAAGAATATCCATGAGGGTGAAGGTTGGTTATGTGAAAAAGAAAAATATTGAATGTATTAGCTTCAAGTGGGAGTATAGAAAGCAAACTACTGAAATTTTGGCAAGAGTGAAACAGTGAGATGCAAAGTATACCAACATGTGTCACACAATTTGCGATGGCGAATTTGGGTTCGTGATTTGCTAGCAAGCTTATTTATTGTTTGTTCGGCTGGGTTGTTTGACTCAGTTTTTAGGTTTGAAATATGTGCATTTGGTTTTCTAAAGAAGAAAAAATAGTAAAATAAAAGTTTTCAAACAGCAATAACAACAATGCAAGAGCCTTAATCCCAAAAGATTGAGGTCGTCTACATGAAGCAACATATCAGTTTCAATGGTTGTCATTCTTTATGATTTTTTACCATCTTAATTTGTAATTCTAGATCATTCATATCCTTTTTCAAGTACTATTCGGTCTTTCTTGCATCTTTTTAAGTCTCTCGAGCTCCAACTTTCTAAGTTTCTTACCAATTCGTTAATACCACGCTTCAACTCTTTACACATGCCGAAATCATCTTAAACGATTTTCTTTTATCGTTTCCGCAATATTTGCAACTCTTAAACCCTATGTTATATCTTCATTTTGAATTTCATCCCTCAATATGTCCACTCATCCTCATAGCATTCACATTTCTAGTACTCTCATCTTTCCTACTGTGATCTTCTCTAAAAGGCTAACATTCTAATCAATATAGTAGCGTTAATCTAATGGTTGTTCAATTAGAGATATTTATGATTGAAATTGTGCATCGATAAGTGAGCAAAAACAAATGGTATGGGACATTTGATTAGAAAAAGAGGGAGTATAATATATAGCCATTCTAGTCGGTACACAAGCACATCCAGGCAAATGATAAAGCATGTGAAAATTGTTACCATAGGAGATACTCTAGATACAACAAACAGGCAAATCATAATCCAGTTATCCGGACACAAGTACATTCACCCAGTGATTGTGCAGGTGAGATTGTTGTGATAAAGTCTAAGGATAACAAGCATGATAGTTGGGGGCTTTCCAATCTTAAAAATAGCAGCTACATTATCTTCTTTTTTTATTCTCCATTCGGAAGTGAAATTTTTATTTTGTAAGCCCTTTTCCTTGTTTACACCTAAGTTTATTCTAGTCGCCAAGTAAATGGTTTAAAATTAATGAAAATAAAAGGAATCAACACCCAATGACAAATATAGGTTTAAAGAGATTTCAAGCATTTAATACCTCGTAATCCGCAAATGCAACTGGCATGCCACCTTTAGCACGCATCTTCATCCCATTGAATCCAGTATATCTAGAATCAAAAGAAAATTATACTTTGGAGTTTGGATTACTTATTTTGAGGGATACGAAAAAATATGAGGAAAACAGTAAGAGGGCGCTAATGCAAGGGATGCAAAGATACATTAGACAGAATGACTTACTGAGATAGCGCTTGTCTCAGTTCATCTTCACTACAGGTAGGGCCTAAATTAGCAATAAACAAAGTAGAACATGGCTTGACATCACCTTCAGAGGCCTTTACAATCACAATTTAGATAGAATATAGTAAATTAAAGTGCACCACAAGTCTAATAAACTAATAGGAACTTAAGATAATCAAAGCAAATGAAAATAGTAGTATCAAAAGAATGGGCAAAGTGCTTCAAAACGGCCATTGACAGGTTATAATGATTAGAAAAATAGTTAAAGGCTAATTTTGATCTGACAAGATTTCTCAAAATGTTTTCCTATTTCAAGTTATATTTTTACACCGAATTAAAACCTAATATAAAAATAGGCAGAGGAATCCATCACCAACATTTTCTGCAGACC
The DNA here is from genome assembly GCA_019776075.1 of Amaranthus palmeri. Classification (NCBI taxonomy): domain Eukaryota; kingdom Viridiplantae; phylum Streptophyta; class Magnoliopsida; order Caryophyllales; family Amaranthaceae; genus Amaranthus; species Amaranthus palmeri. Next base: position 1,116,295 of record JAAKBH010000301.1, read on the forward strand.
CACTGTGTTGAACTTTCTTCTCATCACTGCATAACATCATAGAAGGTGTTATTATTTCAGAAGTGCACAGCAGATCAATTTATACAAGCATGCATACACACAGACACACAAATAACTCATGTAAACATTTGAGAATGTATATATAGACATATATAAGTGGGCGTATGAGAAGGAAGACAATTGGTAAAAGAAAAAAACCATTCTTGAAACATAGCACTAAATTATTCAAGAACCTTTTTGCATCAGAGGGATCATTATTGTTGGAAGAGCCAGGGCGTTCACCTTGATCTTGATTATCGGGCGCATTATCACCTGCATGTCAAACAACACAACATTCAAAATAAATTGCAATTCACAAGCAAATTCAGTTGGATCTCTATCCTGGAAAATTAATTAGGTTCAAAAAATAAAAGAAGAAAATGTCATAAACATTATATTACCCACAAAAGGCAACATTAGCAGATATACAATTAATGATGTTTCAATGATGTTCATAGCGCTTAAAAGGTTGCTTTAGGAAAATCATGAATGACAAAACACCCTTATGGTCAGTTGCAGCAGAAAGTACCTTCATCACTAGATGAACCCTCAGCATCATATGTAGTTTTCTTCCTATTATCTATCACAACATAAGGTCCACTGCCTACAAATGGAAAGCAATGAACTATAATGTAAGAACTGAGCGACTACATTTGGATCATGTATTCATGTAATTCAAGAAGCTATGAGTTGAACTTGTACCTGGCTTACGTTTTCTCCTTGAGTTTGATCTCGCCAATTCAATATGTAAGACTGATCCAACTTGTGGATCAAATTTTACACCCTGTATAGAGGAAAGATAAAGTATGGAGGTACTATCCAAAAGAAGAAAAGATCACTACTTTTATACAATGCATGAAATGTTTAAGCACTGAGAATCAACAAGATTCTTTTTATCTAGAGTTGTATATTGATTACTGACATCCCATGATCAGTTCACAATCATTGAAATGAACCGCAGTTTCCTTTGGTTTTATTTCCCACAGTCCCTCACCTCCCTTAAAAGAAAAAAAATGCATGCCTTCACTTGCTCATTTTACTTTATTACATCAAATTGGATCCTTTGAAGGACAAAACGAACTTCTAATCATACAACCACTTTTAAAAAATCACTCCGAAAGAAAGATGTAGTTAACTTGTCATTGCACTATTGCAGAGCCAAAACACTAAGCACCTAAGATAAAAAGTTTTCTCAAAAGAGGACAAAGATCAAGTTAAACACATATTGTCAACATTCACCCAAAAGAAAATTCCAATCTCAAACAAAACGCAACTACATCTTTTAAATGCCGGAAGATGTATGCAAAAGCCATAAACTAATGAAGCAATATTACAAACAAAACAAGAGGCATCCAAGTACGTTAGAATCAGTATCCATTACACCCTCTATCCCTATCAATTAACACCCTTCCCATTTTAGTTTGTCACACTCATTTTGCACCCTTCTCTATTTGGCAATAGTCTCAATCTCTTTTGCTTAACTTTATCCACAAATGTATTCTGTCTTGCCATCTTAAGCACTCATTTCTACTATCCATGTAAATTATCTTATTCTCTAACCCACTTCCCCTTTCCACTAAAAATACAACTAAAGGTAAAGGGTGTTAATTCATAGGGACACAAGTGCAGCCATATAAAAAGGAAGCCAAAGGTACTTCTCCCCATCCTCGTTGCTCAAGTTCTCTTAACAACCGCCATCATTGCCACCTTTTCTCTAATCTAACCTCTACTTGATTTCTATCAACCCCTTATTCCTTCATTTTTTTTCGATGTCAAAAGCAGCATTATACTAGTACATAGGCATCGGAATAGAACTTATGCGTTAGGTTGCAATGAAAGCACACCAAATTGATCAATGTAAAAATGTATTTTCCTTTCAATACTCCCATAGTGAAAGAAATCAATCTAAGCAAGACATTTAGTAATATGGGAATCAACACGAATGAAATGAAACTTACATCTAAGGCTTGTAATGCTGTAACGGCTGATTGATGGTCAAGAAATGTCACAAAAGCAACAACCTACACAAACAAAGATGCAACCTTATCAATACTCTAATGAAGCAAGCAGGACCTGAGCATGCCTAGGTCATGACCCGAAACATTCATTTGATTAATTGTGTATTATAGAATGCATATCAATGACATCCACATTTCAGCACATAATTCCCCACTGATGGCAAGCCATGATATGCGCACTATTCGGCAACCAAAAACCACCCATCAAAAACTCTAAGCTAACAGTAAACAGTAAACACAAAACCCAAGTCTAAATCCAACAACTAAGCTCAAATCAACCAAAAAGATAAAAAATTTCATCAAATATATCACACAAACAAATCCATAGTTAGGAAAGAATAGACCAAATTAAGGGTAAAACTATAGGCGATTTTTTGCTTTTACAACTCGAACAATAAGATAAAATTAGTAAAATAGGGGACAAATGATACACACTTGATTGCCACGTCCAGTAAACTTGAGTTGGCAAGAATCGAAACCGGGACGACGACGGAAGAGATTATGAATTTCACGAGGCATAACATCATCAGGAAGACCAGAGACGAAAAGGGTATTAATATGGCGTAATTCTCGGGGAATGCAAATGGAAATGGGATCATGGTGGGAAGAGTATATTGAATTGGGGGTTCGAGTTTCAGCAATGGTATGGGGGTAGTATAACTCTGGTGGTTGTTGCTGCCGGCTATGGTGGAGGTAGTATCCTTCATAAGATGGTTGCCCCATCTTTCCCTTCCTTTTCCCCTTCCCTCTTTCTCTCTCTTTTTTCCAATTGATGTTTTGGTTAATGAAATTGTCTCTTGCTCCCTCAGTCCCTATGATTTTGCACCCATGAGATATTGGGTGATATTTATAGAAAGTGAAGTTTTGTTAGAGAATAAGACAAAAAACAAGTGGATGATAGAAATGAGTGGTTAAGATGGAGAGAAAAAATAAGTTTGTGGATGAGATTTAAAGAAAGAAAGTGGGGCCATTGCCAAAAAAAGGTGCAAAATGAGTAGGACAACCAACCTAAAAAGAAAAGAGCTGCAAATTTGAGAGGGACATAGGGAGTATCACTCTAAATCATCATACCACTTTTGACCCTCTAAGAATCACTAAATTTTGCCAAAAATTATTAATCAATCATCGTGATTTGTAAATCATCACAAAATGTCAAAAAGAATAATAAGACTTTTTTTCCTATCAAATCCTATCAGATAAGGGTGATTTGTTAAACTTACAAATAATCGTTATTTACTAAGACTTTTTCCTAAAATTACACTTAAAAATCGATTTTCTGTAATTCAAAGCTTAAAAACAATAAATTTCACTACGTAAATGACACGTTGAAGTAAGTTCTAGCTTAGTATATCGATATGATTTAGGTGAAGATGTTCATCGAGTCCACGAGACATACGACGAATAACAAGATGTGCTTAAGGACACCTCGTCGACTAATGATTGAGAGTACCTTGTATCATTAGCATTTGCACCACACACATCATCGTTGGTGTGTTCCATCATTATATCTCAAGGTCTTCCAAGAGGGATGTTTGTCATTCAAATATACACCATCTTGTAATTTCTCACATAATACATGTAACAAGTATAAGGTAATCCATGGGTGTTATGAAAATTCACTGCATCTTTCAAACATATAATTTTCCAAGATCTAGCTTACGATTACGCAATATAAGAATTATTGATAAATTATTGATAAATAAAATGTTTTAGTCTTCACAAAACCCACGGCTAGATTGGCTTATTTTTGATGAATTGCTCCCCCTTTTCTAAGGTACCTCCTAAGTTAATTCATGGCTACTAATATATATAGAAACTTAGGGAACATTTAGGTGAGATATTTATATAAAAAAAATAAACAAAATCTTACTCCAATCCTAAGAAGATATGGGTGGTAAGGAGGGATCGATTGCAATTTGTCAAAGCTTACTTTACTTGTGTAAGTAGGCAAACTTAAAATATTTGGATAGTTTTGACTAAGTCTAACTTAGCTAATTAGGATTAATTTAGTTAAAAACTTAATTTAAAGTTAATAATGAATATACAAAAAACTAATATAAAATAGTTTAAATAAAAGTCATGAAACTAAAAACATATAAGAATTTAAATAAAAGTCATGAAAATAATCGTTAACAAAATTACTTAAGAAATAAGAATTTTTAAATGTAGTAAATCGTAGCTTAATTAAATAATTTCAAATTTTCGTAGTATATAAATTAGTAACTAGAACTTTTGAGCTCATAAACATAATATTTAGAAACTAAAAACATATTTTCATATTTAAATTAATATAAGAACTCGAACATGTAAAAAGGGAATAATTAACAAAGAATTTGAAAATCAAGTCGGATATTAAATCAATTTGGAGACTAATAAAATAACATTTTGAAATTAATTCAAGAATGATAATTAGTTGAAATAAGATTTAGGAATTTTGTAAAGTTGGATGAGTTCAATAACCAGAACTAGGAATTAAATTGAAGGAATTAAGAATTAGTCGAAAATGATTAAGATTAGAAATTTTCAGTCTGTTACAGGTTCCCAAACCTAAGAAAAGATTGCCTAATGCTCCGGTTAAAAGGAATTGTACACAAAATAAAATACAAATTACGGTCCAAATAACCGGCATGTTCATCGGCCGCCCATTATAAACCGGAGGTTCATCACGGTTCAGAATAAGACAAACCAGGAAGCAAGACCAAACGTTAAAGAAGTAAAGAAAAAATGTACATGAGAAGATGATGATCAGGTAGTTGATGTAAAAGTAACAAAAGTTTGTTTTGATTCGGGATACGACGTCGTATACGTTGTTCGGACAGGAGAGTGAGTTTCTGTTGAAGAGGAGACGCCATGGACGTCGAGGCAACATGGTATTAAGCTGAGTTGACCAGGTTGTGGCAGCGGCCGCGGTGGTGGTTTCTATTGATGAAGAAGTCATGACAACGTATTTGTTTAGAATACAAGTTGTTGACTTTGACTTTAATTTTGACTCTGACTCAGGATGATAAAAATTAATGAGTTTAGTTAATTTGGATTTTGGATAATGGTGAGTTGTGAAGATATAGTGGACTAGAACTAAAATTTTTATGAATTATGATCAATTTTTTGGTTTTAATAAAAATGGAATTTAATTTGAATAAATCTGAAATTTTGAGTATTAATTTGACTATAAGCTTTTCAAGCTATGCTTTAAATTTATTGACCTTTTCTATTTATGAAATGATTATTTGTACTCATTGAACTCAAGCTTGACTTAGTTATAATTTGATTTGGTTTTTAATTAATAAATTTGAACTTGAGGTTAATTATATGAGACATTATTATGATAATTGCGTTTTGATATGTAAGTAAATGTGTAAGAGAAAATTAACAAAGTCTCTAAAGACTAAAATCACTTATCACTTACATAACAAAATTAAGTAGCTATTACATTGAAACCAAATACTAGAGTAAAATAATTTTACTAATTATATGATACAAATGTAGAAAGGGGATAGTAAAGAGATGGATGTTAATAATATTCAAACGTAATTGCTTAACTTTTTTTTTGTTACATCACTTGGTTATACTACCTCCGTTTATATTTATGTGCAACTTTTAGCCCAAGCACGGTTGCCAATGCAAAACTTTGTAGGGAGAAATTAGAGGAAGTAGGTATAGGTAATTAAGGGAAAGAAGGAGAGAGAAAATGATGGAAGTAGGGATAGGTAAGTAAGAGAAAGAAGGAGAGAGGAAGTAAGGAAAGGTAATTAAGGGAAAAGAAGGAGAGAGAAAATGATGTGATAGGTAATTAAAGGAGAGAGAAAATGATGGGATAGGTATTTAGATAGGTTATTTTTTACTAAAAAAGGAAAGAAAAAAATGAGTTGCACATAATTTTTAGCGGACAAAAATGGCAAAAGTTGCACATAAATATAAACGGAGGTAGTATATATAATATATTTATGTCTATTTATAACCGTACCACGTATTACTATTAGTCACTAAGACAGTACTTAATTTATTACTTAGACTTTTCTAGTACAAGGGTAGATAATTCTACATAGAAGTACATACACTTATCTAGTTAAATTTATACTTTCAGAATATGTAATAGTGTAATAAATTTAAAGGAACATAACAATCATCAAGGAAATAGTTAGTACATACTTATTTTTTCTTAGGAAACTTATCAATAATACTTCTGAGTTTTGTAACTTTATCAATGACACCCTAAGTTCTTTTTATTATCAATGATACTCTCGTATTATTGAAAGTCTTACAACCGTACCTTTCTAACTTTTTTTGTCCAAAACCGTCAACTTTTATGTTTTTAATTGAAAAATAAAAGAAAAAGAAAAAAACTTAAAAATATTCCAGCTGTAAGACGTTCAACAATACAAGGGTACCATTGATAATTAAAATACTTAAGGGTACGTACCATTGATAAAGTGCTAAAACTCAGGGGTACCATTGATAAATTCAGTTATACAACATTTGGTACAACCTTAACATCATCCAAAATAGGACCACAACTGTTATTTACAAAATCAGGAGAATGACCCAACAAACTCATAAAAGATATAGTAGTAGTCTCATTAACAGCCCGAAACCTTAAATTTCCCAATTTAATCTTACCTTTACCTTGAGACACATGCTCAACAACAACAGATTCATTTCCAGCAGATGCTTGAACATACAAATTACCAATACACCCATTTCCAGCATCTCCAGTAATGAAAGTGAGATTATAGAATTGATTTGGGGTGGTTGGTATGAGTTGGGATAGTGTACTTTCTTGTTCTCCAAGTAATTCAATACCATATCTTCCTTTGGGTACCTTAAAATGTAGTGAATCGATGTATTTGGGTGTTTTAAGTGGGTCTTTAGATTTGATTGTCCAACCAGGAAGTGGAGAGAGTGTAGTAGGTAGAAGGACTCCACTTGAGAAGTTTTTCATTACGTATGGACCGTTTTCGAAGTCTCCGTTTTTTACTAGGTTATTATCTGCAAATTGAAGGAGTTTTATTTGTGATTAGTTATAAAAAAATAAAGAAAATTGAGTTAATTTGATTCCTAGCTAATAATAGAAAGATAATGAGTGTGTTTGGCGAATGACTATATGGCTGACATGACCAGTTGATTTTGAACACATTGCTATAAGCAGCTTATTCAAAAACAGTTTATTCGTATCAACAAGCTGTTTCAAGCTGTTAATTCACTAAACATTAGTATTAGCTGGTTTGACCATTCAACCCTCTATTTATATCAAAATAAGTTAAAATTGTCCAATAAGCTAATTTGCTAAACGCTCCTAGTATTGTCAACTCAACATCTCGCTCAAAAATAAGATTCAAGTGAGTAAGCGATAATGAATAATTTTTTTTCGTACTCTCTTTAAAGAGGGTCTGAAGAATATAGTCAATGTTAGCCCAAATAGTAAATGCCCTCCATAGAGAAATCTAATACTGGATTTAGCTTAGTCATCCATCCAATCAATTCCAAAAATAACAATTATTTTATGTAAGATATTTCAAAACTAATTTTTAGACTAATACCATAAAATTAGTATAAATTTTTCTTCTCCAATACACCGTTAAAACAGGGGCTCAGCAAATAATTTCACGACCTTTTTTTTTTATTTTTTTAAATTTTTAAAATTGGATCCTTTTGTAAAAGGGAAGATTTTTCTTGAAACTAAAATAAAAACTCAACATATTTTTAATTTTAAGTACAGGAACTAATAAAAAATAAAAAAATAAGAGAAAAATATAATCAAATTTGAACATTTGATATGTTAAGTAAAACTCTACCAATTACTCTACCACAATAATATGTTATTCAAATATAATATTTTTTTATTATGAGCTTTGAAGACCATGTGCATTGGACACTCCCACACAACCTTTGAATTGCCCATATTAAAATTCAACAATTATATTTATTAAACAATTTCACAACAAGTCAAACAAATGGCTTAACCGCTAAGAAATTAGCCAATACTTTCACCAGTCGCGCACCATATCAAATCACCTAACAACTCTAGTCAAAGCGACAACTAGAGGTGTTCAATGGGCTGGGTCGGTGCCGGTCAAGCCAATTTAAATCCGACCCTATTTGACCCCTTTTTTTAAATTTCGTAAAATAATTTTTATTATACTTTATCCGACCCTCGACCCGACCCTTTACACCAAGGCCCGCTAATGACCCGCCCCATTATTGACCCGACCCGCTAATAACTCGTTAAAATGTGATCTGACCCTTGACCCGTTGGATCGACCCGCCCCATTAAACACCTGTAGCGACAACCAAAATTAGTCATTTGCCAAACAGACCCATCGAAAAAAATAATTTAAACTATTAGTAAATACATTATGATTTACCTGTTGGCTGAGAGAGTGGCTTAATCTCCTTAAGAGCAACAGCAAGTAAAATAGGTCCACAAAGAGCGTGCCTTTGGTGATTAGGAGGACTAAAAAAAGATAGTTTAATTAAAGTAGAATTATTAGATTCAAATGACCATGCATAAGTCTCTGGTTTCTCACTCTCATATATATTATTTAGCAAGTAATCTGATTCTACTTGATTAACTATTCCAATTCTTATAAACTTATCTGCAAAACAACTTTTTGACACACTGAAACTAACACTGTAATATGTGTGTCTTTTTACCCTTAAATATTGGGCTACACTAGAATTCTGCCCTAATCTTACTGCATGAACCTTAAATGTACGGTGTCCAGGTTGAGGTCCAGGGGATATGTATCTTATTAACCCTTTCTTGACCCATTTTGGGAGGGAATACTTCCCTTTTATTATCTTCTTTTTGTTCATGTTTGATGGATCTGGTGCTTCTTCGAAGTTCCCATTTGGAAGTAGCCCTGTTCATCACAAAATTATAATTTGTGCTTTTATTATTTAATTAATTATTACTGATAAAGTACAGATTATTTAAAAAATATACGATAAAATATGGATCAATATATAAGCGTTGTATTCATTTGTCCTACGGAGATTGATACATTTAACAAGTAAATTGAGACTTTTTTAGTGAAATGTAGCAATCTTTCGAGGATAGATGGAGTAATGTATTCTACAGCTATGATTCTATATGTAGCCCTGTTCATCATGTGTTACTCTAAGCCCCGAAGGGTTTTATGAGTGTTCTTTCACAGCTATGATTCTATATGTAGTTTTTGGTTTTGAATTGAATTATAGTAAATTAAAGTACAATGACTCATTACTTATGTGCTGACGTGCATTTCATTTATGTGAAGTCGCACATTATGTATGCTACCAAGAGCCAATTAACTAGAAACAATCTTTTTGTTAGTCGTATTATTAACAAGGGGAATATTACATATAGTCAACCCACCAGAAAGTGAGAGCTACTTAATGACCTCAGCGTAATAAAAATAATAGACTTTCGTAGAAAAACTCACCTTTAGTAGGAGCGTAGCTGACCGGAGCGGCAAGGTATGCGCAGCTATTCATTATCAAAAAGAGCAGCATAACTGAAACACAATTTAAGGGAGCCATTAAAACTTGACTTGAAATGTGCAATGTTAAAGATATATATTTATGATGAGACGATTAATTTGCCGTCTAGGATTATATATACGAGTACAACTGTACAAGTAGTACTTATTGTATTCTTCTACTTGTATTTGCAGGAATTGACTCAATTAAATTCCACTACACAACTATATTTTGAATTCATTCCATGTGCTAGTGTGTCATGTTCGTTGCCTAAATCGTTTACTAGCTCGATCCTTAATCCCTACGATTATTAATTATTTTAATAATTTATGACTCATTAGACTTTAATACGTACTTAATTAAATAAAGTATATTATTCGTTTCATGTTAGGGGTGTTCATACTAACCCGATCCGGATTATCCGGTTTCTGAAAACGGGTAATTTACCCGGTTTTCGCAAACTGGATAATCCGGGTCGGGTACCGAATTTTAATACGAATCCGGTTCATGAATTTTTGAAGACCGGGTATCTGGTTTTATTTAATGATTTTTTTTTCGTAAATAAAATGATCATGATATCTCTTAAGCTAACCTTAGATTGAATATTTTTGGAGAGTTAGTATTTGAATTCTATAATTGTTCTTACTTAAACCCATGAACAATGATATTATTCTTCAATTTTCTTGATTAATCTTTTATGACTAATTAAGTTAAATCGGGTTGGAACCAGATCGCAATTTTAGGTACCCGAAAAAGCTGGTACCCCGGATTTTCGAATCCGAATCGACCCGGTAACTCCTAGTTCCATGTACTTAATTGATTAGTAGCTTATATATACAAGGTAACCCTAATGGTAATTGGGCCAACTAAACTATATTAAACTAAACACACTAGCCCAATATACTAATAATAATACAATACGTTAACATAATAATCCTAACATATATCAAAGTTGAGACTCTTCAAAATGCGTTCAACAGCTGCTTACTTGTCTTGAATTGTGCAATGTTATATGTTAATGGATAATAATATGATTAGAATTCTAATTAGCAGTCTAGGATTATGTATACAACACGTATTATTTATTGTATTCTTCTACTTGTATAGTTAATTAAATTCTACTTAACTTAAATTATACTTCTATTTCAAATCTACTCCATGAGCTAGATATTTTGCTCCAATTTTTGGACTTTAGCCCCTACGATTAATTAATTATTCTAATTGTAAATATTTATGATTAATTATATTTCCATACGTACTTAATTAACCTAGCTATATGTTAAGCTTCACTATAAGCTTGTAGACTTATGACCAGAAGCTTTGAATTAGCAATCTCACGCCACCCAAACTTAAGTCATAAGTTTTATATCACAAATTTTTATGTTTTATATGAGACGGTCTCACTGTGAGATAATAATAATTTTTTTTAGTATATGAGTTTTATGTTTTAAGATATCTCACAGTGAAATTGTCTTATAGACGGACTGTGGGTCACGTATAAGGTGAGTAAGCCCTACATTTATCCAATGCCAAATGACATAGTCATGGACGGATTTTGTTATTCTTATTCAAAGAAATTAAATAATCACGATTTTATATTTGGATTCCACGTACTAAAAATTAATTAACTTCTTTTTAACTTTATGTATCACTTAAATATTATTGATGGCAATGTCAAAGAAGATCATTAATATTTTTTTGTGAATGATATAAATGATAATATAATAAATGTTATAAACTGATTAATGGAAATTAGAATAATTTTTAATAATTATAAAGGGTCAAGTTGGGCTGGGCCAGACTTTCAAAGTCCACCCCTTTTAAAGTCCATATTTAATTATAAGAGTCCTGATCCGATCCTGCCCATATTTACTCATGCACGACCCAATCTTATTAGGCCCATTGAATACCGTACCCATACTCAATAGTTTATCAATTTATACTTCCTAATTTGTTCCCCTTCGATGTTCCCGAAGGGAATTGGGAACATCTTGTAGGGAACATCGATTTAAGGAGAGAAATTTACATATAATTTTTATATGAATACTTTCATGTGATAGATATTCATATAAAATGTTGTTAGATTTATTTTGATGCATAGAATTTTTGTATGCATTTTTATATACGGCTTGTCTAATCTATGCTACAAGTCGTAGGTTAAGGGAGTATTATACCTTCATCTATGATCTACCGACTTTTTTTTTGAATATACCTTCATCTACCTACTTTGTTCAAGGATACCTTTATCTATTCTCTTATTTTACTTTAACTAATGTATATTAAATCATTATTTCCAAAAACATATTTAAGAGAATATAATAAGTCCATAAAAAAAAATTAATGTTCTTAACTTATGCCACAATGACATAGGTTTGTTTTCATACATTGTAGTGATCCCATAAAATACATTTATATCATCTAGAAATGTATAATATTCTTAACAACTATCGATGTGGCAAATCAGTTTACTAATGACTTTGCCAACCAATAACCACGGTAGCCACAAACACTACTATGGTAACCACAAACACTAAGCGCATGCTTGTATTGGGTGTAAACTAATGAATATGGACTCTAAGGACCCATATCTGAATATGAATCCACCAGAAACTAATGAATTTTGATCGGAGTTCAATTGGACCCAATCTAAATCCAATCTATGATCATCCCTAACCATGGGATCCAGCCAAAATAGGCAATTGATTAACTCAATTTTTATGAATTGAATTGTTCCAAGAAAAGTTCTTGATACTTGGTCATTGAAGAATTATACGATAGATGAAAGTGTCCACTTCACTCACATTGTCACGTGTTAGTTTATGTATGTTTGAAAGGTACAATTAATTAGTAAAGGCTCTTTCCTCTCTATGACCGACACTCCCATGGCCATGGCAATGTGGCATGCATTAAAGTTTTGAAGGATTTTTATGGGATCATTTCAAAAGAATTATTAGTTAATTAAAAGAAAAAGCACTTTCTAGTTTCTATTGAAAATAAAATAAAATTTGTACTTATACTCAATATTTGATTATCAAATCTATTTATATATATTGAGTCGGTAAATAAAGCATATCCAATCCACAACAAAATCTGACTACTAAAGTGATGCGGCATGTACGATTCTAAATTCATTTTAAATTAAGGTCAAAATTTAAATTAGATCACAAGGTTTGGTAAATACTAAATCGTCGAATTAGTTTGGTAAATTAAAGTTTGGTAAAAAAAATATTTTATTTATTAAACTAAATTTATAGGATTACTCATTTTAAAATAATATGCAAAATCAGCATTCTAAAATTATCATAAATCAGACTATGAGAAAAAATGTCACAATTTTACGATTTCTTCTAAGTTAAGTCCGTCAATGGCACACTAGTGAGTATTTAAAATTAATATTAGCTGTAATTATTGAGCAGAGCTACGTACTTGTATAAATTGTTGACCTTGAAGGACTGAAAATATTGGCCGATATTGTTAAGATATCAACTCAATCAAGAGCTTAAGCTGATAATTAAGGTCTAAAATATCTTATATACTCTACCAGATATGTCACACGTTTAAAAATATATTCTAAACTTTATAATTTTGGCGTTAAAATTATTTCTTGAATTATTAATCAGTAAAAAAGTCATTAATAACTAAACATATTTATATGAATACGTAAAAACTTTCAACAAAATTAGTTCACCAACTTAATAAAAAAGATGAAGTATATATTTACGAAAATAATCACAAATTAAAAAGCACGAAATGATAAATAACAATCAATAATTACAACTCAATTACACACAGCACGTAATGTTAAATTGCCAACGAACAACAAAAACAATTTTATAAAAGAAAATAAGAGAATTAAGAATGAGACAATAAAAAGTCAAACCATCCAAAGCAAGAATTATGAAGAAGGGGTTGACTGATGATGATGATAAGCACCGGCCCGACCGGCGAGTAAACCGCCAGCAGCAGCTTCTTCTTCATCCAAAAACAAATCATCAGATCGTCGGAAAACAGAGTAAATCACAACAATAGCAGCCCCGACCGCCAAAGAAATCAAGATATTTCCGGTCGCACCAGTAAGCAAAAGTAAACCGATTGTTAAAACCGAGAGAACCGTTAAAACGATCCGGTCATCCACAGACCGGCCGAACAAAACAAGCGGTTCATCGCGTAAAAAGTAAAGGAAAAGCCAAGCAACCATCATAGCGATTAAGACGATGAGAGAAATAGGGTGCCAAAGAAGGGAGAGGAAGAGGACTATCAGGATGAACATAGCGAAGTTCATACGGAAGTACAATAGATTTGATTTGAGACGTGAAATTGCATCGGAGAGATTGTGAGGACAGGAAATGGAGTGGTAATCGAAGATTTGACGCCATGGACGACGGGCGGAGAGGGAGCCGTAGAAGCGGTGTTTAGCACGGGAGATGAAGTCGAGGTTGGTGGAGAGTGGGGAGGAGGAAGTGGGTTGTGTGGAGGTGGAGATGGGTGTGTATGGTGAGGATGCCATGGTTATGGTGGAGGGAGAATTGAGAAGGTTCGAGCTTAGTTATTTAATTTTGGGTTGAAAATGGATGAATAATGAATGATTGGAAATGGGAATATGAAAACTTGAATTTTATTGGTATGAGGATTTATGATGGGAATAATTAATTGGGAGAAGTCTGTTGTATGAGATTGGGGAAAATATAAAATGGATTTTAAAAGTCTTTTATTTGTTGAGAAATTTGTTTATAACATACTCCCTCTGATTCAATATTCGGAGACATTTGGGTTCGGCACGGTTTTTAAGAGTGGAGTAGTGGAGTATTTTAATTGATTAAATTAATTGTAAAGATAGTAGTTGGGTATTGGGAGCAGTAAAAGTGGGGGTAGTTGGATATTTTATTTGATTAAATTAATTGTAAAGGTGAGAGTAAAAATAGAAATGAGACATTTTGTGTGAATTGACCCAAAATAGAAATGTCTCTTTTTGTGTGAATAGGAGGGAGTATTTTAAAATGAAAAGTCTATATATATGATCATCTAATATTTTATTTATTTTTGGACATAATTTTTGAAGACTTGTTAAGTTAAATTTTAGTGATCTTCAAAAAAAAAAAAAAAAAAAAGTTAAATTTTAGTAATACAATTACAAATTCTCACCCAAGACTATCTTTCAAGGACTCTATTAATTATAGGTTGGTTCAATAGTTAAAAAATTGTAATTTTAAAAAAGTGTATTTTTATCATATAACAAAGTAACGAATACTCTTCAATTGATTTCTCCATTTTCATCATTTCCTCAAATCATTGTGAACTCTTTGCATTTTCTTCTTTAACACATTTTCCACCATTTCCTCTAATAATTAAAATATGTTTATGTGGTATTTTTTTAATCATATTATCAATCGACTTTCATTTTTTTTCAAATCATTGCAGGATTGAATTTAATTATTAGAGACCAACTTTTGTAAAGGCGACTATCAAAAGTCTAGTCCAAATCTATGTTATAACAATATATATTTAAAATTGGACTGAGCTTTTAAAAGTCGTCTTTAAAAAAAACGATTTTAAATAAGAATTTATGCTCTTATTTTTAAAAATATTCAACGAACAATTATTGTAGACGTATTTTAGGAAAAATAACGGCTGACTTCGTCATTCCGTGTTTACTCCGAGTTATGGAGCGTTAGTGATTTCTAAGGCCGGTAGACGAAAGCCCACTCGTAAGTTACATGGATATGCCACGTTACTTGATACACAATTTTTTGATTTTTAATTCTTTATTTTGGATTTGCTTCCATTAAAAAAATAATGTTGATGGAAAAAATAATTTCTTAATAACACTAACATCATCAAATACCATAAATTATCTACGTATTTACTCTTTATTATACATTTTCTGGTAAAATAGCATTTCAAGAGACATAAATACTCGTACGATTTTCTGCGTTTTAGTATACATGTTATTGATGGTGAATTGGTGATATTTTCCCACGCATCATCATTATTATTATTGTACTTGGTGTATTTAATTTACTACCGTCAAGTGTAAGTGGCTAGCTTTTCCAACCACCGAGTCCACAACTAGACGTGTTCCTCTTAACCTCAGACTAGATATTTTTAAAAGAAAATAAAATTTTTTTAATCAAACATTTCATGCAAAAATTTAATTGAAAACTAATCAACAAATAACTAATAAATAATTTTTTCGCAGAAATAGATTATCGATGTTCAAATTCGATGAAATCTCACAATTTTTTAAGTGAACCTAAGAAAAAATGGTAGCCCAAAGAATCAATTTGAACCCGCGCCCAAAATTGAAAGTAACCCGATTTAAAACTAATCTAACATAAATCCGACCGATCGATCGTTTTCCCAGATATAATAAGTAAGTATAAGTAATTCCTTGACAAAAGCCCCCCATTCAAGGCAGTGATCTGGATATGCCACGTGACTTGCTGGATTTGGACATTTTTGTTTTTATTAAATTAGATTTATGGTTGGATGGATAATTTTTTTTTTTTTTTTTTTTTGAAAGGTGGATGGATAATTTAAACATGTATAATTTCTTTTTATAATGACACTACGGTAATTTGCCAAATCACAGTACCAAGTTCCAACCAAGGGTGCTGGCCGTGGCCACGTCATTTATTTAAGAAAATATTTGCAATTTTTAACATTGCTGATTTGTTATATATATAAATTAGTTCTATACTGTATTTGTGATTGATAATTGTGTTTATAATTTCTAATGGATAAGTTTTAAAAATTCGCTTTTGAATCTTTTTATATTCTTTTATTTTAAGGTCTAAAAATTCACTAACTCGTCTAAATGATACTCAACATTAAATTCTCAAGTCGCATCAAATCATAACCCTTTTTCTACTTGTTGAAGGAATACTGTAACTTGAGTGCACAATCAAGTTTATACATCACAGTGTATAGATCGGATGGAATCAAATGAGTGTGTGCATTGAGTATGCACATTAAAGTAACTTTTCTCAAAATTATTCTTATTTTTTTTCATCAAAAAATATTCTACATAAAAGTAATGTTTCTCATAATTTATGAAGAATTTTTTTAAAAAATTACGAAAACAATATATTTTCATTGTAAAACAAAACGTCTAATTCTATATTAATATGGACATGAGCAAATCATGTACTTATTTCTTATTTGCAACAAAAACACCAAAAAAGTCCTCATCTTTTGATTCAATTCACTCTTTAATTTCAATTTTCGATTTTTAATAAAAAGAAAAACTCATTAATAAAAATGTGACATTTTACATTAACCAAAATAGGAAATAATTAAAAAAAAGTTAAAATGATAAATTGTAAATTTAGGAAATAGTCTTAAAAAAATTAAGCCAAAAAGAAAATTAGAATATTAATTATGTACAAATTAATGCCTATTGGTAAATTTCGTTTGATCTCTTAAATATTAATTCTAACACAATTACAACTCATGGCAATGTGGTCACGTGCCCATCCGTCTGATAAGGGCCACGAGCCCAATCTTTGGCAAAGGCATAATTGTATATCTTTTGGTGACCCTGGGAGTAGGCCGGCTTGCCCTTGCCCAAAGCTGGCCCGAGCAAAGAAATGAAATGACTTTGCAGAATTAATTGAAGAAATATAAGATACCATAAAGGTACAAGTAATACAAGGTGAGAAATGCACGAGTTTATAGGAGTTCATGAGTCACATTTCATAAAAATTAATATTAAACTTTATTCTCATTAATTACCGCTATTTAATATCATTTGATATCAAGCAGACGTGTTATCAAAACTTTTTGATACTCTTAAAAATCATCAAATATCTATTTTCAATAAACTTTATAATGAATCAATGCGGTAAGTGGGCACATTGAAGTTCAAAAGGAGAGGAAAAGAAAGACATGGAATGGGTGATCATATTATTTCTCTGCCATGCCATTGCTAAGCCTGTGGTGGATCCATACGAGACCACATGTTTGAGCATGCCCTATATGCCCTATATTATATACATGGTTGTCGATTAGCAAGATAAAGCGGTCAATCGTTCAGGTCCCTATATTTTTAGAGCTCAAAAAATATATTTTCATACAAAAACGAAAAATAATACAATTATTACGCTTTTAGTTTTTAAGGAATCTAATTTTATCTTTTACACTAATATCCTAAACTAAACGAGACGATCCTGGTTATATATTTGTAAAAAGTCATATTATTAAGTACAAAACATACACATAAAGTTTTAATCGTCTCAAAATCCATTTGATTGGGGCCACTATCATCATTTAGCCTTTGGATGTTGGTGATTGTAAAGTGTAAATGTGTAATGATTTGACATATAATTCTGTATACTACCATATTATCACGTTGGATGTCTTCCCAAAATACTTAGCTCTAACATGCATAATTTCATTCCAAGTGAAATACTTTCTTTTTTACTTGCAACATTGTTGACCGCAGTACTATTCATTAAGCAAATTGACTTTTATATTGTCGGTAATCTAAAAGTTAAAACATAGTCATATGAGATCTTGTTTGAATCATTTCGATTCAAAGTTTATTAATTTTGAGTTTTTATAATTTTTCAATATGTATAATTAGAGATATTAAAGATTTAATTCGTATATTGGGGAGTGTGAAAAAGCAAATGGTGCAACTAATATGGAACGGAGGAAGTAGATTATACTTTAATCTTCATTTATAAACAACAGTAACAATACAAAAAATCAAATTATAAATTTATAATCAAACAAATTTATTAAATACAAAAAGTTAGTATGAACCACAAAAATTAAATTACATAAAAAAATGTGTCTTCAAAGTAATTTGGAGAGCTTAAGCAATCATGCACCCGAAATGTGTCTAGAACCGCCCGAAGAAGTTTGAAGCCCTACTATGCCATATATTAAAACCTCAATCAAAAATTCAAACTAAACTTTTACCTTAAATTTTTAGTCGAATTGATTTCTTAATCGTTGTAGTTGGAGACTATTAAATTGAAAGAAAAAACAACTTGATGCGAGTACCTTTTGTTATTGGTTGAAACACACTAAAGTCATCATTAGAAAGTAGAAGCCAATGATATTAGTGTCATAATACAGCTTGGAAGCGACAGAAGTAAAATCTAATCGGAAGTATTAAATCATAAAATCGACTTAATTAAAGTGCTCAAACGAGCATTAGGTGCGCTCAAACAAGCACCCTAGTCAGTGGTCACCATCTTTCGATGGTACGAACTTAAATAAAGAGTTTATATTCACATAATATGCATTTAATCGATCATCTAACCCATATATACGTCACATTTCTCTTTCTTTTTTTTTTTTTTTTTTTTTTGCAAATTTCATCTTATTACGTACATTATATTCATGTTCATCAAGTTACAATTATATGGTGAACAGCCCATCTGATCTTAGCTCTGATTCTCAAACCTAGGTTCATCCTGATATGGTGAACATGTGTTTATGTGATAATACTTTACATTAAGAGAGGTATTTATAGATAATAAAACTCAAATAATACTTGAACGTTATACAAACGAAAAATGTAACAAACAAACCGAAACGGAGGAAGTACTATATATATCCGCCTCTTCTGAAAACTATTCACTTGCTAATGTAAAATTAAGATGCTTTTCGAGTACAATGATTTTGAGTGAATGGTGATCAATTTATTCGTTTGATAGGCTGAAGGAGGGGAAAGCTAGATGAGAATGAATAATAACTTATAATAATTTTGAGCGGATGGTAATCAATTATAAAAAATGATTACTTAAACAATAAGAATGAATAGTAACATCCAAAATAACCATAACAATCACAACAATAATAACAAAAAAGTACTTGTGCACATTACATGCCTAGGAGTAAGTACATGCCAATTATCATCATGCCTCTCCAACTTTTTATCACTAATAATGTTGTCACCTTTGCATTTCCATGTGCCTTGGTCTGCATCAAATTGAACAATACATCATTCCATTTTATTTCATCCATTTATTTTTCTTAATTATAATCGATACTCCTCCGTATCCCTAAGTTTGTACTACAAAGCCGAGCCGTTTAGTTGTTGGAAGCGCATACAAAAAATATTAAATTGTATGGTTGATATTCAATAAAAGAGATGTGTAAATACGACTTCCTTAGTTTTCGACGTTTGTCCGTACTTAGGCAGTTTCCAAACCGTATTTCAAGCCTCCATATATTTTGACATTCGAGCAACGGGGTAGAACCACAGAAGTGTAAAGACTATAGCAAAGCGAGCGAGCAAAAATGTTATAAAAAAAGAAAATTTCCCTTTTATATTACTCACAGTTTCAGCAACAGTAGTTAGATCCTCCAAAAGTTTTACATTTCTTTTCTGTAATGCTAGTTTGAGGTGACTTGAAGCCTTGTACATCTTTCAGATTTGCTGGGAAGAAAAGGATGACAAATGGACAACTGCATAGGTTTGAAAAAATAGCACATTATTAGCATCTTACTCCATTGAAAAATAATAGAAAATCATAAGAAACAGACCAAACAAATCCAAATCCAAATCCAAATATCCATAGACAATTTCAACAAATTATGACCAATCAATACCACAGACAGTTACTTTAAATCAACTTGATAAGAACATATATCAACATCAACCTAATTTTAGTTAAGAGGATAACCCCAATACATAATCACCTCAGGTTGAGTATAAGCCACAATTTTGCCTCCAAAGAGAGCAAAACTTACAATAAATCGTGTGTGGAAAGACGCATAATCTTATTTTGAATAAGTACACGCAGAATCGCATCAACATGATCGGGACTAATGTACTACTACTATCATAAGTCTATGAGACTACAAAACTAGAGTTTAACTAACTTGAGCTTAAAGGGAAATCCTGTGATTTGGCAGGAAGGTTGCCTCTAAAACTAAAATTACTAAGTTTTACAAGTTTCTAAAACTTCCTAGGTACAATTGCAATCCAAGTTTCTCCCCCTAAAAACTGCCTTACACTTCAATACTCAAATTCAAATTAAATTAATTAATCTTATATAAGAGGAAGACTGCAAGACAGTAAGAGCAATTATAATCTCCTAATTCTCTTCTCCGAACAAACCAAATCAAATCCTCGACTCTCGTTCACAAACACCCGATCAGTAAAAACAGGCTGCTTTTGAAATAGATGGAAGGGAATAAGTTTCTTCATGGGACATTGGAGGTCACCATCTTTCATGCAACACCTTTTGCACCATCCTTCCCCTTCAGTGTAAGTACTAATGAGAAATGCATTTCAGAAGTCTGGAAATCCTTTTTCAACAATTGTATTACTGCATCAAAATAGTGAGCCTAACAGGGTAGAAAAAGGAGTAGCTAACTCATCTTTTTTGATGCTATATAAGATATCAGTCACTGCATGGATAGAATTTAGATACCGGAATCCAATAATAAATAATACTCCCTCAGTCCCACTCATTTTGCTACATTTATCACAAAGAGCTCTTACGTTGATTATTTGATATTGTAAATGTAGCAAATTGAGTGTGATAGAGTAGTATATAGATTCAAATATTCAGTCCCCAAATTATCAGCATGAACAATAGTTCAGTTAAGAATAATTATACTCACAGAAAGCATGCAATGACTTTTTGATAAAAATTTGACGTTCAGGTGGGCTTTTCTGCTAGTTGATTCATTATTACAAACTTACTTGAGACCTGTATTATTCGTTTAAAGAATCACATAATTTACGTATAGCGTTTTGTTTAGTTTCATACAACTTCCCTAACACTTAGGTTCCCTTTCTGCTGACAAACTCCTCTGCCCTTTCCTTCCCTTGTTCTATGTCCATCATCGACATTCACAATACTCATCAGACCAACACACCACCATTCTCAATAGCTCTATTCACTTGCCTATTTTCGGATGACATTTTTCGAAGGGGATGCGAGGGGAGGGAAGGGTGGAAAGATAAGTGTGTTTTCCTTCCTAATCATTCCTATCTTGGAAACATTTGTTTTGTTAAAATTGTGAAGGAGTTCCTCCCCTAATTCCTTTCCCTCCATTTCCCTCCTTTCCCCTACTTATATCCAAATCAGGGTGATCTAATCCATCTATTTTCTCCTATCCAAAAGCCAAAAGCCAAAAGCCAAAAGTGTTATAAGTTATGCGTAGGTTATTAACTTCAATGTAAATACACTCTTCATGAAGTGTCAAGGTAAGACCTCCTACTCTGGTGTTCGCAGCAATACAAGCTTAGACTAGGGATGAGGTATTGTTGATGGTCCAAAAGTACAATATGCGAAACATAGGTACGTTGTACATTATAAAAAACATGTAATAGAAGAATATTACAGCAGTACTATTAGAGTAAAAAATATATAGTAAAATAAAAAGATCTACATGTAAAAATATTGCAAACAACACAAGATATGCATCCACAGGAAAAATCACAGCAATCATCATATCAAGGTGCAAGTAAAGAAAATTAATAGAATATGGAATTATCACCTATCTAATGAGTTGAATATATGGAGGAAAGGCTTATAATTGATCAAATTGTGCAGTGTTTATCCGCGAGCAGTAGACCAGCATATGTGACAATCAAGATAGGCGAGAACAAAATGGCAAAGACAACGCGTGAACATGATAGAATTTGGAACCAGACCTTCCAGATACAGTGTGCTCATCCAATGGACTCGCTCATTATTATCACTGTGAAAACCAAGTGCTCCATCCTGGGGAAGATACAATTTCAGGCACAACAGCTAGTTACTCAAGCAAGCCTAATAAATGGCTTTTTTCCCTTGCTATCAGAAAACAGGAAGCCTAAGCCAAAATTAGGGCTACAATTCATCCTATGGTTCAAACCAGCATACTTGGAGCCAAGCTGGGAAAGGTTGATCGAAAATGGCGACTTCAAAGGCCTTCGGAAAGCAACATTTCCACAACGATCTAATTGCAATGTGACACTTTATCACGATGCTCACCATCTTCCTTCTTTCCAACCACCGTTGCCAAACCATAGCATTCCACGAAAACTCTGGGAAGATGTATACAAGGCACTAGAAGGGGCAAAACATTTAATTTATATAGCAGGATGGTCGCTGAATCCCAAGATGGTTCTGGTAATCAAACAATATCCCTAATTCATGACTTTTTGGTGGATTGAACAACAGTCTCATAACCTTTACACTATGTTTGGATAGCAAATTAGGAGAGAAAAGAAAAGAAGGGAAGGGGATGGAAAGGAAGGGAAAAGAAAGGGAGGGATAAGGAGGGAAAGTATATATTGTTTGTTTAGAAGGGAAGGGAAAAGGAAGGAAAATGTTTTCCTTCCAAATCTCTCCTCTTTAGGAGAGATTATCTTAACAAAATTTGTTCAAATTTTCCTTCCAAATCTCTCCCCTCCAAATCCTTTCCCTCCAAATTTGTTATCCAAACAAGGGATACCTCCTCCCTCCAAATCCCTCCCCTTCCTTTCCCTCCCAAATCCCTCCCCTTCCTTTCCCTCCATTTCCGTCAATCCAAACACACTCTTAGAGAAAATGCAGCTTAAGATTTATATAAGTACTCCAACTATGCTTCTATTTTTCTGTGTTTCTAATAAGCTGAAATGATAGGTACGAGATCATCAAACAGAAATTCCACGTGCAAGAGGAGTGACAATTGGTGAATTGCTCAAACAGAAAGCAGAAGAGGGAGTGGCGGTAAGAATAATGCTCTGGAATGACGAAACATCCATACCACTCATCAAGAACAAGGGCTTAATGAAGACTCATGATGAAGATGCCTTCGCATACTTCAAAAACACAAGAGTGGTGTGCAGATTATGCCCAAGATTGCACAAGAAGTTTCCTACATTATTCAGCCACCATCAGAAAACTATTACTGTAGATACTAAAGTAGAAAACTCGCCAAGCAATAGGGAAATAATGAGCTTCATAGGTGGAGTAGATCTCTGTGATGGTCGCTATGATACAGAACAACACTCCCTTTTTCGAACACTAAACACAGAATCCCATGCCCATGATTTTTACCAAACGAACATTACAGGGGCTAGCCTCCATAAAGGTGGACCAAGAGAACCTTGGCATGATGCACATGCTAGTATAACAGGTGAAGCAGCCTGGGACGTGCTTACCAACTTTGAACAGAGATGGCTTAAGCAATGCGAACCTTCTCTACTAATACCAGCCAGCACCATAGGAAAACTCCATAAGTCTTCTCCAAGCATCTCTGACAGAAATTGGCAGGTGCAGGTTTTTCGGTCCATGGACCATTTCTCTGCAAGTCCATCATCAAACAAAGTTAGCATTGAGCAGAGCATCCATGAAGCTTATATAGAGGCAATAAGAAAAGCAGACAGATTCATATACATAGAGAATCAGTATTTTATAGGAGGGTGCAATTTATGGGACAAAGATCAGAACAGTGGATGCAGAAATCTGATCCCTATTGAGATAGCATTAAAGGTAGCAAATAAAATTAAAGCAAGACAGAGATTCTCAGTGTATGTGATAATACCCATGTGGCCTGAAGGGATACCAGAGAGTGAAAGCGTACAAGATATATTGCATTGGACATGG
The DNA here is from genome assembly GCA_019776075.1 of Amaranthus palmeri. Classification (NCBI taxonomy): domain Eukaryota; kingdom Viridiplantae; phylum Streptophyta; class Magnoliopsida; order Caryophyllales; family Amaranthaceae; genus Amaranthus; species Amaranthus palmeri. Next base: position 1,140,353 of record JAAKBH010000301.1, read on the forward strand.
GAGACCATGGCAACAATGTACAGATTAATAGGGCAAGCAATAAGAGAAACAGGAGAGAAAGCACATCCTAGAGATTACTTGAACTTTTTCTGCCTTGCTAACAGGGAAGAAAAGAGAGAAGGAGAGTTTGTTCCTCCATATTCTCCTCATCATTTAACATCATACTGGAATGCCCAAACAAATAGAAGGTTCATGATCTATGTCCACTCCAAGCTCATGATAGGTATGCAATGTATTTCATAAAGTCAACTTTCCTGCTCTAGTATCTTAGAAGAGTGCATACAGGTATATTTAGGGTTTGAGACAGAAATTCTGAGTCAGGTCTAGCGGTCACAAAAGTTAAGTCAAGTCAAAATTAGGTTGGGTCTATAATTTGCAGACAAACAAATTGAAGGTTAAATTTGAGATAAACAAGCTTATCTTTAGTCATCAATAGAATCTGAAGATACACATGTGTCAGATCATCTTAATCTATATCCCCCCAAAATTTAAAGCTCATACCATAAATCCTTACCTAAAAGTAAGTTAATAAATTTTGGCCTAGATTGAAGTAAAAAAGATTATACAAAAACGTTTATTTATGATCATGATCAAGGAGGCCATTAGAACATCAAATACTGAACTTGAGTTAGATCCAGTTAAACTTGATTCTTTAACTATTGTTACTAATTAGTTTCCCACAATCTCTCTGCCAGTCGACGATATATACATCTTGATAGGATCTGCAAACATAAACCAGAGATCTATGGATGGGGCAAGAGATACAGAGATTGCAATTGGATGTTATCAAACTAAGATAGAAGGAGAGAAGGAAACAAAAAATAGAGATATTTATGCATATCGGATGTCTCTATGGTACGAGCACACAGGAAGACTAGAAAAAGAGTTCAACGAGCCACATAGCAAGGAATGTGTGGACATACTATGTTCTATTGGGGAGCAGATGTGGAAGACATATAGTGGAGAAGAAGTTGTGGACATGCAAGGTGTACATTTGGTATCCTATCCGATATATGTGAGGGAGGACGGATCTCTGGAAGAGCTATCAAACTGCAGCAACTTTCCCGATACACAAACTCCAATACAGGGAAAGAGATCAAAGATTCTCCCACCTATTTTCACCACATGAAGTAGATAAAATCAATATAATGTGCATTTTAATGCTTGTTTCATAAACAAGACAAGCACGATAAAGAAATTGACATGACAAAAATTTTCAAGTTCAACTCATGAAGTGCTAAACCACCATGTTGAACATTATTGTAAATTTTACATACTAACAACAAAGAACCAGACCCGGTGAATTTTATGAAAGGGATGTCATAATTGTTATAGGAAAATCAAAGACGTGAGCATGAAAATGAAAATGAACATTCGCAAGGTGAATTTCTCATTTTAAATAGCTTAAAATACAGTAACATCCCACCCTGTCAACATAAAAGCAGATAGTACTCTTTAACAAATTTTACACCAAAACAAGGTCTCTGTCCCAACTCCTAATGGCCAAAACCACCACAAACTAAAAATTCAACTAAACCATGTGAGTACTACTCCCTTTGAGGAAAGCCCAATCTGTAGCAATTGTCATCTGGAGTTAAATGGTTACTGTATAAAAGCAGTACCGATACTTAACTTATCCTAGGTTATATCAAAATTATTGTATCTTTAATCTGCCTCCAACTATAAAAAAAGAAAGTAGAAAATAAAACACCCCTCCTCTCTTTCCAACCCCACACCAACTTTTCTTCCAACTTATGATTGTCTTTCAAAAACCTAAGATCCGGTCCAAATAAAATTAGTTTCCTTTGAATAAAACATCACTGCCAATTGACCTCAAGAATTCTAGTTCAGAGTGGACATATATTAAACTTGAATGCTGTATGAGCCTTTTTACAAGTGAAGTGCCTCCCAGGCGCCCATAAGGCATGCTCTAGAAATTTATTTTTCTTCGTCTGAGCTAAAAGGAATACGGAAGAAGCACACTTTTGTGCGCTTGTTGGGCTTTTGCTTTTCTTTAAAATTCTTTGATTTTTTTGTCTACGTCTTTTGGATAGTTTTTCCATATAATGTTCCTTTAAAATTCTTTAATTAAGATTTTGAGTCTTGATTTTTCTAGATTCTTCATTTTTTACTCTCTTCTAATTTTTAAGTTCTTCTTTATACTGGCATACATTCTTACAATCAACTATCTGTTTCATATTCACTGATCGAGAAAGCATGAGGACTCCAAAACTTATTATCATTTAAGATGGTTTATTTTGCTTGACACCTTTTTAGTAATCTGATTCCCCCCTCCTCCTTTTTCGTTTGTCCTTATTTTGTTTTAGTATTTTTAGCATGCAATTATTCGTAATATAACCTAACTTTTCCCCACATTCAGTCCTACCACTTTATCACCCAATTTATTTCAACAAAACTTTATCACCCAATTCATTTATCAATGAAAAAGGGTTGCAGAAGAAAACTCCAATCAAGTATTACGCTGGACATGAAAGGGGATTGCCCTAAAGAGTTTCTTAACACTATTTCAATTTTCACATCCCTTTCAAACAAAATAGAAACAAAGACCCTCGAGGGCTGGAGACTTCCTCGTTTTCCTTTTCCCATTCCTCAATCTTACCCCAAAAACAACAAACACAGTAATATATGTTGTCAAAAAAAATACCTATTTGGCTGTTTTAAGCATGCAGCTCATAGCGGGTGCCATACAAATCTGCAGAGAAATGAGTAGGAAAAATATCAGAATTAAATATAGGAAGAAATAACCACAAGAAAACAATCACAAAAAGACAAGTCATACAGAAAAGAAGCATCAATCATCCAGAAGAGAAACTCTACAGCACAAGTATTACATGTGAAACAATACGCCAATTGTCAATCGGACTTCCTATGACCTTCGACTTCCTATAAACTAATTGCAATTGGTCATAAAGGCAATTCGCAATACAGTGAAAGGTTATACTACTAAGTAATCATCAGTCACTAGTCACTACAGCATAAGCCAGTTTACATATGTAGAGTTTACATATTCTGAGTTTGCATAACCATTTTATTCATGTTAGACATGGGTATATAGACTTAATAATCAGATCTAACAAACAACTCTAGCTAGACTAAAACATAGATACAACATACCTCTAAATACATTAAATGATAACTACAATAAAACTCTAAAACTCGAAGAAAGCTAGCTATAAGGCTGTGCAGTTTTATTAACAAGCTTATGCTAAACTCCTAAGCTAAACAAAGCTCTCATTTGCTGCATGCAGGAAACTGATACAGGGACAACTTATAACACCAACACCATCAATATGGCTAATACTCGTCGCCCAAGCCCGTTTAACTTCAAAACCTGCGAGCTATGAAGCAATGACCATGCCATATGTAGATATCATTCGGTGTTTGGCGCTGGTTCAGCGCCTAAAGGCAACACCTCTAAGGTACCTTCTGCTATATTCCGTGTCAGTCTTTTTTGGCGCTGGACCTCTTCAGTGTAGTCCGCTTCATGCACAAACCCGTGTGCCAGCCCCTATTCCCCATCTATAAAAAGTACGCCATCTTACACATCTTTAAAGCACTCTCCTTGTCAGCTTAGTCAAGAGGAAATCTTCCCTCTTCTGACTCGAATCATGAACATAGTTCAAACACGGCTCAAAAATCTCTATATTTGCATCTGCTGAGTAATATTGCATACCCATATTTGAACATGAGTTGCACACTATATAGTCTTAAAGGTATGGATGAGATGAAAAGGCTCACTTCATTCCCTTCAAACTAAAAGTCTGAGTGGAGAATAAAAATTCTGACACCATATAAGAACTGATAAACTAAAAATGGTGCATATAGCCTAAGTTACTCATAAGTTACAAAATGTACAGATAGATTATAGCCTCATGTAGTTATACACGATGCTCAGTGGATTTTAAAGTATATTACAAGACAAGAATACCTGCTGATGATGCTCTAATCAGCTGCTGATGCTTGCTCATCATTCTGGATTAGTCTTCTTCAGATCAGTAATTGGAAATTTAAGCAAGAACCAGCCAGTGCATCTAACCACTCAGCCCATTACGCAGAATAAAAGATCAAAGAGACAGAGAATAGAGAGGGAAAGAGATGGTGGAAAAGCATGTACAAGGGAAGACTCGGACATGGAGTAGTGATTAACATGTCTTTCAAGTATTTATGTCACATTAAAATTTTTTCTCCAAATCACTGAGCATATACATCCTTCCAGCAGTTCCTTCAGATATTCCGAAAAAAATGTAATAAAACTGCCTTCTCCTTTCAATACTTATAGACCTGATTCTCTGAAAATCTAGAGAGAATCAACATGTTTGACAGAACACACTGCATAAGTGTCAATCCAATCATACTCATACTTCACTGATCTCTAAAAAGGCTCTTCAAAGTTCAATCGAAGTAGCTACAAATGACAATCTGCGTCCATGTTCAGCAATAGTTGAACTAATGCCAATAATTTCCATCGTAAATAGCTAGACGAACATGATATGATGAACCAAGAATAATAACTTAATTCTACATAGTAATTATAAAACACCTAATAACTATCCACAAGGACTTAAAAACCCAAAATTCCTCATTCCATCAGAAGAGATTGCAAACTATGAGTCCCAGATAAAACTAAGTACCAATTGTTGGGATTATCCAATAGGCAAAGGAATGGAGAGAAAGGGATCAATGACAAAAAGGGAAAACCACAACTCTTCAGTAATCAAGAGTTAAGAAAATGCTGCAATGGGAATACTTCAGTAAGCAAGTTTATCATCATTGTTTGCTACAGCAGAGAGAAAGAAGATAGCATTAATCGGGTAACAAGAATTTCAAGATTGAGCCAACAAGTTTCCAAAAAGGCATGATGAATTTGGTTGAGAAAAAGAGTAATATGTAATCAAGAAAACCGATATGTACCAACTACCAGGGAACATAAAGAGAATTGCTTTTCGAATCCAAAAGTCCCTAACTAGGCATCGCTTGTTAATCCAACAAAGATATATTGCATATCAATAGACCCCACACGAGCAAATTTAAACAATGAATCCATTGCACAGCCACAGATATACAGCAGAAATATGCTATGCAAAGCTACTGCAATCCTATTTCTCGAAAACTTCTTCACTTCATTTAATGAAAGACCAAAACAAAACTACAAATAAAACAAATAAGAGCCATGATGAAGGTATACAAAAATCCCCCGTAGCATTGGATAGCAATTTGAGATGCCCAGAGTCAACAAATGCAAAAAATATATCATTTCATTAAGCTGTAATCTATCAGAGAACTCCTAATCTGATCCCATACGGAGATTTATCTTGGTGAACATATGACCTTGGAGAAGATAAGCTGTCAAAAAGAAATGGAACCACAACCGTTTATCTGGCCTGAAATCAATGTAGATATAATTTACAAACATACGGCTGCAATACACGAATGAGCTTAATTAGAGACTTAAGAATAGCTCCACAAATGACAAAACAATGACAAAGCCTGATCCAAAAAGATTAGGGTCAATTACATTAACCAATAGATGAAGCCTGGTGGTCATTCATATGAATTCTCCTTCTCCATTCATTTCAAATATCAACCATCTCACCACTTTTCAAATCCTTTTCTACTACATCCCTCAAAGTCATCTTCGGTCTCCTTCACTCTCTTTTTAAATCTTTCAAATTTCAACTTTCTATCTTCCTCATTGGTTCGCCAACTCTCCATGTTGCACATGCTCAAACCATCTTAGGCAACTCTTTCTCATCTTATCTTCAATATATGCGATATCTAAAGCTTTTCACAAGTTTCAAATACTATCCTTCAAATCATTCCATTAAGCATCCGCAATTCAACTACCTCCATCTTTCTATAACAATCCTTTGTTGAAAAGAGCATCACAAAGCGTTTCTAAAACAGGATGTATCATATACTCTCATTCTGCCAGTCATTATACATATAAGGCAAAAGGATACCGACATTGGATTTGCAATAACAAAGTACGCTGCACAAAAAATATTAGTGATCACAAATAAACAGCAAGTGGTAATTATTATACATCAACTTGAGAAGCACATTTTGGGGAAGAGAGAGAGAGAGAGAGAAAGAGAGAGGGGGGGGGGGGGGGAGAGAAAATGACTAAAGGGTTAAGTTATGTGGAAATGGAAGTTTGGGATCAGAGAAAAATGGAGTAAATTTTGGTGATGCCGCATTTAGTGACTAACATTCCCTTATTTAAGTTGCCATGAAGAGAGAGTGGGAAATTAAAAAGATGTTTTGCAAAACAGCCTTGGAAACTCACCTCCCCAAAACCAATTTTCTCTCTTTGTGAATGGAAAAATGCCTTTCCCTCCAATTTCAATGGCCACCTCATTACATATGTCACCCCCATTCCTATTTAGTAGGGAATAAAATTTGTTTTACCTCCCATCCAATCTACCATAGTCTCCATTTCCCTTTGAAAAAAAAAAACGAAGAATAGCCCATTTTACATTAAAAAACCCAATCTAGTTCACACATTACAAAGAAACAATCACCCCATAAAAAATTTGATTACAATGTCTAGTGTCTAATTATTATCACTAAGTAATGTCTTGGATAGTTAGCAAGCAAACACAGAAAAAACGTAAGTAATACAGATAAGCAAATTTAAGCACCAGAAAACCATAGGACACATGGTAATAAAAGACAATTGTCTACATTGACAAGCCAAAAGAAGCAGTGGCATGTCCATAATACTTTCACCAGCAAACCAAAGCCCCTCCACAAATATAAACCCAACAAGAAAACTGTAATGAATCTACCAACTATAATGTTTTCATACATGGACAGAAGCAAAGCATTAGAGGTAGGCCTTGGCTTATCCATAATCAAGATAAATCTTCATCTTCGTGCACGCTTCTCAACTCCACCCCAAGTAGTAGATCCCGGCCCATAGAGAGGACCCTTATCAGGAGCACCCTAAGGAACGCTTTATCATTAGAAAAAAATTATATCAAGGCTCAAACAGAAAATGTGTGACCCACAAAAGAAAAAATCCTACCATATGAAGACCATAGCGATCTCCATAATGACCAGGATAGACAGCCTCGGGACTGCTACGCTTCATCCCATATGCTGCACCTTGATATTGATAAGCCCAGGAAATTGTGTCAGAGGCTAAGCGAGAGACACAAAAAATCCGACAAATAATGATCCCTAACGACCTTCACACACTCAAAGATTTGTAACTTCAGTTTAAGAGAAAACCAATGCAAAAAGATACAAAGTGAGAAATACTTATACTTGAATTGTTTGGTTATTACTTATTAAAACGTAAAAGTGTGGAAAAGCATATGTAAATCCGTGAAAAACATTCAGTTATATTGGGGTTGATTTTTTGACAATATTTTAACTATTACCCATAATTACACGAAATAGGAAACTTGAACAAATCTCGTTTCAAAACCTTTACTTGTTTTACTTTATACTAACATTTCCGAAACAACATTCCCCGATGATTTTTTAAGCCCAAAAACATACTAAAATATTTATTAATACGAAAGCATTTCTTTTGTTTTCTTGATTTCCGTATTTTTTCTTTTTAGTCATTTTCTTTTCTTAACATTCATTAATCATTTTATTTTTTGTTGCGAAATAAATTTGTACCTACATTTCTTACGATTCATACATATCCAAAACTCTAAAATCAATGTTTCTCGTTTTCGTTACCGTCTCTCGTATCGGATTGAATTTCATTTGATGTAACATTGGTTTGCGTTCAAAAACCGATGGAAAACCAGTGGAAAACTGTACACATGTAGCTAAACAGAGTAATGCTTTATTTTCCTTATATTTTTGTAAGAGAATACCAAAAAAGGAATTAAAATTAACTGTCAGATTTCTAGTTTTCTACCGATTTGATAAAAAATGGATCATGAACAAACAAACATCCATCACTTCAACAATCAAATCACGCCCATCTATGCGGGATTTGCTGATTGGATGTATGCAACCTAACTCTTGTTAGTGACTACAAAGAGATTAATTTTAATTGACCCTTAATAGCAAAGGGCAATTGTATATTCATATAAATAAGTGCACATGATTTAATGAGTAAATGTAATATACTGTATAATAAAGTAAACCAAAAATATATATATAAATTTGAAACAAACAGGGATATAATTAGAAATGCTAAACAAAGGCTATCAAATCATTAATTAATGTGAAGAAGAAATCAAGTTTAATTAAGTGAGTGGCTACGAATTAAAAAATGCATGAGTAACAAAATTTGTTACAATATAATTTTCAATCATTCAAGATTACAAGCGCAAAAAAAAAGAAACAAGGAGAGTAAAAGCAAATCCTTATGAAAAAGCCCTCCTAGCCCCCATAAAAATAATACCAACCAACACTCCCACCACCAGCATACGTGTAGCCTAATGTTTCATTAACTCTACTTGCCCCTCCTGAAGCATGCTTCTGACCAAGCGTGAAAATTGGTGACTAAAACCCTATGGATCTCAGACAAGAATCAGGCAGATACGCTAGGTATACCTACACAGCTAAACAAGGCCTGTATAAATTGATTCAGAAAGTTGGAAGTTTGTTATAAAAACATTCCAATTTTCATGAGCACCCTAAAGAATGACCTTAGATCAGGAAAACAATAAAAGACAATTCCAAACCAAAAACATCAACGAGACCAAACAAGCCACTATTCACCTCAACAGAACGTGGATTGTTTAATTTTATATAGTGAACAATTAAAGACAGTACAAAAATTCAAACAATTACCAGCTGTCCATGTTCTTGCACTACTGCTACTTAGTTCTGCCCGTAGCTTTTCAACTTCGCGTGCCATAGAAATCACATTACTTTCCATTGCTTGCCTCTGTTCCATAAGCGCCATTTTAGCCTTCTTTTCATAGTCAATAGCAGCTCTGTAAACGTTCAAATAAAAATCATTAGAAATTGCAATAGTTATTTTCCCTCTTCACATAGCATTGGTATGCTTCTAAAGTTAAGAGTAGAGAGGAATATCTAGCTATAAACCTTGCATGCATCAGTTCCTTCTGTATACTGTCAATCTCTGCTTTCACATGTGAAATCTGCTGATTCTCAGCTTGCAGCTTAGTCAAATCCTTTGTGAATGCTGCAACTTGTGCACTTAATTCACGTCGTATCTTTTCTAGATTTTGAACTTCCGCACGCAGTCGTGTGACATCCTTCTTGGAGGATTCAGCCATACGAAGCTCAGCCTCCAACTTCAGACCTTTTTCAACAAGCTCCCTCGAATGAACCTCATGCTCCACACGTATTTCAGAAATGGCAATATTCATCCGGTGAATTTCTTCACGAGCAGCATTCAACTCTCGCTGCAAAGTCACGCGATCATCAACAAGCCTTCTGTTATCATCCAAGAGCTTCCTCATCTCTCCACGCTGTATTTCAATTTCCTCCTCCAGCATGGCAGGATGAGGCGGTGGTGGTCTCAGCATAGGGCCCCGAACAATGTGTCCTCCTGGGGCTGGGGGGTACCCACGTCTATCATTAAAAGCATCACGAGACATACGGTTCCTTGCAGCCATTAAAAACTATCCTGCAGCATTCAACATAGACGAACCAAAACCCAAATAAACACTACTGTCAAACTTTCTAAATTCCTACCTAACTAACAGACACAATTTTTAAACTTCACAATCAACTTTCAAACTGTTATAGTATGAAAGGGCAAGAGTAATTCAGTTTAAATACTAAGTGAATAAGTTTTGTTGTAGACAGCTGTCAATTTGTATTTGTAAGCTTCTGTATGAATAGCCTCAATTGTAATTAGAAATGGGAATAATAATAAAATCTCTCTTATCTTCTTCTATCTTCTCTCTTCTTCTTAAACTTCACTCTTCTTGATCCTTATAATTCTGTTCTTGATAGTGCAACTTCAATCACATCCTCTACACACTTAACAGTTAACACAAACATGTTCAATACACCAGAAATTACCCTTTTATGTTTCAGTCTAAATTCTAAAATATGAAATAATTTCAAAGAATGTCAAACATTAACATAAACAAAAAAAACCCTAATCAGTAAATCACTAAATTGGCTTTGACTATCTAAACCTAATTAAAACAACCAAAGAATGACCCAATCGTCAAAACAATAAAATTTAAGCAGCTGAATATGATTGCATTCTAAATTCTAACAAATTATGCAACTTTATTACAAATTAATTGTTACAGTAGATTTTGGCGACAATGAAACTGAACAGTCGATAATGAAAAATCAATAGGAGAAACAACTTCAAATAAAGAATCAAAAAAAGATGGTGAACGAAAATAATGAAATTGAGTTAAAGAAAATAGTACCTTTGGATGATTATGGAAAGCTTTAACCACAAATTTTGGGAGAATTTCTCTTCAAAATTGTTCTGTGTTCAAATAGATAGTTTGAAACTTTTAGCAGATTCCATTAAAACGATGTCGTACTACGTCCTTTGACCTCTAAAGATATTTTCTGGGTCAATGCTTCAAGCTTTTAGCTATTCAAGTCTCAAACTCATTGTTTTACATTAATTTTCATGATTAAGTGAATAATTTTTTGGTTTAGGGTTACGGTATAAACCTAGATTTTAAGTATGAAAGGAATTATTAAATACGAGTGTTAAATTGTAATTGAGATGATTGCAACCATTAAAAAATACGAGTGTAAATTCTAATTAAGGAGTATTAAATTTTCATTCAAGCTTATTGATTTAATTTATCAATGAGCAAGTTTTGCTTGAATTTTTTGACGTATTATAAGTTATTTTATTCATATTAAATCATCAAATTGTAACATAACTCAGTTCACAAAAGATATTATCAACCAAACAAAATCAAAACTGAAAATTAAATTTATGTGCGAATTAAACGCGTATAACTCATTAAAAATTACCAATTTAAAACATCTTAGTACCCAACCCCATGAACTCTTATTATATCAACTCATTTGCATTATAATACCACCTAAAAAGCTTTTATTAAATGAAAAGAACTAGACCTTAAAAGCAAATGTTATCTATGGACTAGTTATTGTTTTAATTCACCCACTTGGAAATTTTGGAAAGTTAAAATGCTAAAAAAGATGTAGCATGTGCAAGTGCAATACTAAAGCAAATCCAACAATAAGACATGAATTAAATAAGATTTGAATTTAAATTAATTAATTTTTGATGGATTTATATTTGGAATTGATTATTTTAAGTTTGAAAATTTTAAACTCAAATTCAAATTTATCGAATTTGATGGGTTCAGGCCTTAGGATTTTAGATGGATCTTAATATATTATTCATACTTAATTTTTTTTTTTTCATTTTAAAGTTTCATTAGTGTTAAAGTGGGTATGAGGTTGTATAAGTCTAAAATGAATCAAAATAAATATAAAATATAGGTTTTGATTGAATTAGAAATTAATTTTGGGTTGTGTAATATGTCGGATTTAGAATAAGGTTCGAGTTTTAAGTGCGTTCAGAAAAGGGTTTGGGTCAGGTCTAGGTCTGAAGACCCTAATTTTGAATTCAAACTCTTGTTTTTTGAACCCGAATCCCTTCAATCTCAATATAATAAACTAGACTTAAAAAATAGGGGTAGATTTGAGGAGGGTCTATTAAAAATTTAGATCCATGACCATAGCTACATCAAAATCAACGAAATTATGGTTGCTTGTGGGGATAATAATGTTGGAAATACTTCACATGTGAGACAAGGTCCCACATCGATAAAAAAGTGGGTTGTGGACTTGCATATATACTTGGTGAGCTAATCCTCCTATAGCCATATGGTTTTGGGAAACAATGAATCTCACCGAGTGTATGTGCAAGTCAACGCTCTTGACCCGTGGGTTTGTGGGCCCGAGCCCACGGGTGTCCCATGTCTCCACAAGTGGGCCACGGTGAGATTATGTGACGAATTGTCACGGCCTAATATGGTATCAGAGCGAAGGTGGTTCCTGGTATGATGTGGCTCACATGTGAGGGGGAGTGTTGGAAATACTTCACATGTGAGACAAGGTCCCACATCGATAAAAAAGTGGGTTGTGGACTTGCATATATACTTGGTGAGCTAATCCTCCTATAGCCATATGGTTTTGGGAAACAATGAATCTCACCGAGTGTATGTGCAAGTCAACGCTCTTGACCCGTGGGTTTGTGGGCCCGAGCCCACGGGTGTCCCATGTCTCCACAAGTGGGCCACGGTGAGATTATGTGACGAATTGTCACGGCCTAATAAATAATATGTCAGATCTGAAACAAATCCAAGTGAAAATAGGTTATGTTCATTTTTAAGGGAAGAATTTCCTTTCCCTTCATTCTCATCCCCTTCTTAATTTGCTATCCCAACACAGTTAAGCGTTCATATGTCTCATTCCTAGTTTTCATTACCCAAACTTTTAACCCTTAAGTCCTAACTCCCACCTCCAAAATCCCCTCAAGAAACACCATCTAAAAATTTTGAGATTTTTGGTAATTGATTGTTAGCTTTTGACTATTGGTTGATCAATTAGCTTCTTCACCAACTAATAAACATTAACATTTTTATTAGTCCTATAAAAAAATATTTAAGGGGATATTTGGTAAAAATAATTGTTAACTATTTGATGGGCAAAAAAGCCCAAATCAATAGAATATAAGCTACTCCTATCAGTATTTAGTTTTGGCTCAAAAGTCATTTGCAATTATTTTTTCTTTTTAACCAATCAATAAATTAAATGTCAACTAAAATGTTTTTTGATGTCTCCTAGTAGTAGATATGTTTTTTGTAAAAAAAAAAATGAATTATTCATAACAAAGTCCTCCTATAAAATTGTTATCCGCTGATAGTATTGTTAATTATTATAAATGGGGATTGCTTCCAATAGTATATATCCTTTAATGATCAAGTTAAAAAGGTATCCATACAACTCTTTTGTTTCTAATATATTGCCATATTTTTTTTATTTTAATTAGTTTTTTTAACTTTATAATATTTTGGACCTAACATAGTAGAGACGAGAGAGAGCATTATTTGTTTAGTGTTTTGAGCTTGTTTTATATCTTTTGACAAAAACAAAAACATCCATCTTATAAAACAAATACATATCTTCTTTCTTTTGAGATTGTTACAAATAGCGACGTATTATAAAAAAAATGTCACTATAGTAGCAATCTTATATGAATACAATAAAATGACGGTTGTTAGCTAAAAAATCAGCTTGTATTAAAAATTGATAATATTTGAATTATAGGCTTGGGACATGAATCAATAGATATATATATATATATTATATATATATATACTATATATATATATATATATATATATATATATAGATATAATATATATATATATATATTATATCTATATATATAGATATATCTATATATATATATAATATATATAATATATATATCTTATATATTCGAGCTGTTTTCATGGGCGGACTTGGGCGGGTAGCGGACGGGTAGCACCTTATACTTACCCGCGTGCTGAAATAATCAAAAGCCCGCCCGCATTCGCGGGCATATTTTTTTTGTCGCATACCCACTCCATTTTTAAAGCGGGGTGGACCCGCGGCGTAGGCGGGTATTTTTATCTAAAAATTTAAAACATAAACAATTATAAAAGTTTTAGTTTCGAGAACAAAAACATATAATACAGTTATCTAAAATACTATAAATATACTAAAGTCTCAAAATAGTCAACAATTACATGCATATTGAATATAGACGTAGAGTCGGCTACTTGTTCGAAACTTGATAGTCGATTGCTTGAGTGCTTTGAGGGTTAAAAATATTTAGTCTAAAAGAAGTAACTTCAGGCTAGTAGAAAAGTAATAAACTAAAGTTGGGTATGGGTCATGTAATAGTAATAGTTTTAATATTTAATAAAATTAATTATTCAATAAATAATATATTAAACTAAGGCGGGCGGGGCGGGTATACCCGCGGGTAATTTTTTGGTGTCGCTACCCGCCCGTTTATCTTGGCGGACGGGTATTACCCGTCCAAACTTTAAATTTTTTTGAAAAACGTTGTCCATACCCGCCCGTTTTTCGAGCCGGATTGGGCGGGCCTAGCGGGTAGCCCGCCCATGAACAGCTCTA